>CM051016.1:9006254-9046254 GCA_027704905.1 Muraenolepis orangiensis | reverse complement strand
GTCTGTCTCACATGAAGATCCTGATATTGTGGCTTGAAAAATAGTATAACTTATTCTAATGTCATAGAATATACATGATTTGTATGAGCTCCAGGAATGTGAGATTTTTGTTACCTGTATGAAAAAAGGCGACCAGGATGGCCGAGTGGTTAAGGCGTTGGACTTAAGATCCAATGGACATTTGTCCTCGTGGGTTCGAACCCCACTCCTGGTAAATGAAACCGATTTTCGTATCGCGGAACTTTTAATTGTCGAGTGACTGTGACACAGGTAGACAACAGGGAATACGGCATAACCTAGACGAGAAGTTCTAGTAGTAGTGTTTCTCAAATGTGGACATGCTGAACGATGTAAGAATTTATTTATATTTTTCATGGTAATTAATAATTATTAAAAAAATTCCAACCTAAAATGCTCTGAATCGAAATACAATCTATGATATCTACATCTCAATACTAGCAGTAGTATTTCCGTAAAATGTTCCAATAAATCACGCATCACTTTGACTTTAAATGGTAGGCCTCCTGGCAAAAAAAATATCTTAGAGGAGATACGTTGGTAAAAATTGTGAAAAAGGTTCTAGTCGACGGACTAACTGTGCGCTATGAAAGAGATCAACAGGCTCACAGTCGGTCTCTGTTCAACCTTATTGCAATTTAGGCTGTACAATTGGTGCCGTGCAACATAAACAAAAACATTACATGATTGTCCTCCAAGAGAAAGTACGTGTTGTACACAGCTTTTCAAAACAAATATCCTTGAATCCAGAGTAATATAATTAAATGTACTTATGTATTTATGGACCGGTATGTATACTCGAACTGCTATGAAGAAACGCGTCTCTGGCGCCCCCTTATGGGAAGAGAGTGTAAATGGTATTCACATTGTAATATAAGCCTATTCCTTTTGTGTATTTTGGTTTGTATTCAGTGGCCCACTGACTGTTGTCTCTCTTTGTAGTCTTTAGATTATGAGCATGTAAATGAACAATGTAAAGTTAGCTGTTTTTATACTATTCGATTTTTTTACACAATAATAAATACTTTCATCGCATCGGAATAAGATACATACACCAGGCTGAGGTGAAAACGAAAAGGTTTTAATGGTGGTGAAAACAATGCAATGAGTCAAGACAGTTGCCATTTCATTAAAATAATGTTATAAATAAAAACGTGCTATATGTCTCTTCCTTAGTTGTTCAGCCCACAAACGTCGAAAGACGCGTCGGCTTTAAATGAGTGTGCTTCGGTGATCTTCCAGTGTTAGCATAGTATGCTAATACTAACTGAGCACTGAGTAAACTGAGCTTTTTATTCAGATCGAAAACATACGATCTCTAGGAGGACCGGGGACAACCATTACACACACAAAAAAAGTAGTAATGAACATGAACGATTCATGTTGCAAAATAAAACTGTAAAAAACGAACGCAATTTAACCGACCGTTTTTTTCAACTCACTCACATGCAAAACCGTGAACAGAGAAAGAAACCGTGATAGCTCCTGAAAGCTACATTTAAAATACATTTAAATATGTCTCGTACCTATATAAAAAATAAAATAACAAAATAAAACCGAAGTATTACAAAAGATTGGGTGCCAAAAGAATACATCTTGAAATCTCTTGCCTGGCCATAACAAACTTCCAGATCTTTTTCTAAACAATATTCCCCGGGTCTAGAATCGTCCACCATGAACTTCCTCTATAACGTGTCCTTCTAAACAACAATACCGCTTACCCTTCATATAAAGAAACCTACACTTGCATCAAGTACCACCTTTAAGAGAAAAAATAAAAAGTCTCCACTTACATTTGACCATTTACTTTGTTTTCAAACAGACCCCCGTCTTATTACTTCATGTTCATACAGTACATTCATGTTGGACTTTAATGGCAGCCTAACTCGCCCTTCGAAAGGTGAACATCCCCTCAAGATTTGAAAAAAACAAAACAAGAAACCCAACATAAAATGATTCGGTGTTGCATTATTTAACAAGAGGTGGTAAATCGCCAGCGTAGTACTGTGGCGCACACTCACAGCTCTAATACTGAACGGTACGACAGCGGATCCTACCGCCACAATAATCAAGTAGCTGGTTTTCAGTGATTTCCTCTTATCAGGCTACAGACACCACAACAATGGCCAGCAGTTATTGCGGTTTCATGCTACGACCCTGAGACATGAGAACAACGTCCAACGTGGGATACCTAAGCGGCAAAAGATACCTTAAAAAACAACAACACTAAAATACAAGAGTAGAGGTGCTTATCACCAGGTGGTTTGTGTGCCCGTTTGTTTTCAAACTCTTCAACCTGGCCGGCAGGTCTTCGTAACCTCCACTGACAATGGCCCGTGTTGCCACAGTGTCTCCTCCAAACATGTATTTGAGGTGTAGACAAGCGCCACAACAGCCGGTGGTGAGAGAGAGAGAGAGAGAGAGAGAGAGAGAGAGAGAGAGAGAGAGAGAGAGGCCTCGCCCGATACTCTGTCGATAGACCGCGGCACGGCGGTGAAGCCAAACGTCTCAATTAGACAGGAGTAAAAACAGGAGTGTGTTGATGCATGTGACGCTATTGTGTGTGTGTGTGCGCGGGACAATCCCCACGAAAGCTTTGTGCTCAGGCCGTCAACGTACGGTAACAACGAACACACACTTGTTGTTTGTGCCTCGTCCGGACAGCGTGCAAATCACATGCCCGATGTTTGGACGGTCAGTGTCCCGAAATCCTCAGAAAACGATCATCACCAGATCCAAATGCAAAAAACGTGAGAAAGGAGCGTAGCAAAACGCTCCCGCTATCAAGTTATAAATCCGTAACGACACGTCTCCGACCCCCTGGATAGAAAATCAAGTGCTGCTCAAGTCAAGGCTCTCTCTGCTAGTACTGGCTTCTCATACAATCTCAATAATCCACCGTTGATTATTAACATATTTATTAGTGTAGGTTCTGTAGTTCGGTTGCTCAAAAGTGGAAGATACAAGGCTGGCATTTTTGTTTTTATTATTTGGTGAGTTGCCGTTCGGTGGTTTAAAACAATTTTTAAACACCTTCAAGTCCACTGCTGGCTTAGTTAACACTATAATTTAATGGCGTTATAGTTCCGTTTCCACCCCTGGTCAAACCAAGACAAGGACGGTACATGTGGTTTGTTTTTTAACCGCGGCCCGCCATGTTTTTAGACTGGAAAAATATTAGTATGTGTGTGCGCGATTTGTAAACACTGCAGATACAAAAGACAAAAAAACACAAATGTTTTTGTAGTGTGGCGTCACCACACTCTGGATCTCTGGATTAGCAGATCACCACAGGGGCAGTGGCGGTGTTGTTGTTCTGTAGCGCCAACCAGCTCAGGCCACGGGCTTGAGGACGGAGCGCAGACAGCGGCCCTCCTTGGTCAGCTCTCGGGTGAAACACATGCAGGGCAGCGGGACGGCGTCCTCCCGCCGAGCCACCGTGTTGAACTTGCACTTCTTCAGGTGGTCCGCCATGCTGGCGATGTTGGTGAACTTCCACTCGGTCACTGTGCCGAAGGCCGTGCTGAACCGCCACACCTACGACAAACAGAGCGAGAGAGTGAGACTCCATCGCCACATGCAGATAAAGGATATGCATTGGGTATATACATGCGTTTTGCCGCACATTATACATGTAACAACCACACTGCAGGAAGCTCGAACCGGCAACCCCATGATTTTAAGGTAGAATGTGCTAGCCACAGGCAAGTTTACCCTGGAGGACCCTAGTAACATTTAAAAGTGCTGGAGGTAATACATGAATGAATGAAATGGAGAGAGTATCTATGTATCTAAGTGTTGCAACCCGAACCGTTCAGGGTATTTCTTCCCCAGGGATCGGTCTCGATAAATCTAAATAGTCTCATATAGAGGCAGGCTGAAAACAGATATTCTCACAAAGCATTACACTCCAACTGATGGATGGCAATGGCATTTGTAACAAATGACACTCTATAATAGCTCAGATTAAATCTGAACTACAGCACCTATAATATGACAAAATAAGCAAAGAAATGAACTAAACAGACCTTATCCGTTATCTGCCACGAAGAGGAGCCGTCCGGCAGCTGCTTCTTCCCCCAGAGCATGACCACCATGCCCCGCATCTGCAGCAAGCTGGCGCACACGTCCCGCATGGCGTGGGACACCCGGGACAGCTGGCACAGGCTGAAGCCGTCCAAGAAGCCGGCTATGTGCTGGAGGATCTCGAAGGGCAGGCTGTTGAAGTGGTCGCACCGGGGGCTGAAGCGGCAGCCTGCGCCCGGGGGCTTCTCCCCCGGCTTGAGGGGCAGGGCGAGACGCACGCCGAAGGAGCCCAGGTGCCGGTCGTGGATGATCCGGGAGCCCTGCACCGAGGGGCAGAAGCGTCTCTGGGAGTAGGTGCAGCCGTAGTAGGCCAGCGGGCAGCGGTGCTCCATCCAGCCGTTGAGCCCTGCGTGGATGTCCCCGTGGACGTTCTTGAAGTGGGAGGAGAACTCGTCCCGCCGGAAAAGCTGGCCGCACACGAAGGTGAACATGGAGCGCTGCTTGGTCTGGTAGCGCGCCACGCACTCCAGCACCAGGTCCAAGCGCAGCGTGTGGAAGGGGCTTGGGTTAGACAGCTGCGGGCTGGCGTGGTCGCACGCCGACGCCGAGCCAATGTCCCCCACCATGGTGTCGGTGGCCAAGATGGCCGAGGGGAAGGAGAAGGTCTGCGTGCCGAAGTCGATGTGGTAGCCGTCCACGAAGCGGCTGTCCGAGATGCCCCGGCCGCCGGGCGAGTCGCCCAGGCAGAAGAGCAGGGCGGCGGTGATCAGGTCGATGCCGTGGAGCCCCATGGGGTCGTCCGCCACCTCCAGGTCCGACGTGTCCACCGCCTTGTCCTCCATCTTGGCCCGGAAGAGGTAGGGGTCCGACAGCAGGGCGCGCCGGCCGTTGACCGTGAACACACTCATCCCCCGCAGCAGTTCCACGTTCTGCAGCCTGCGTTCCAGATAGCCCAGCTCGATGGGCAGGTGCTGCAGCAGGTTGTTGCGTACGTGCTCTGGCAGCAAGAAGGGCATGATTGCGGCGGCGGCCGGGGGGAATGGTGCTGGCAGCGGCGCGGGGGGCTCTGCGGGGGCAGCGGGCGAGGGGCGACGGGGCGCCGTGGGGGCGGCGGGGAAGGAGCGACGGGGCGCTGTGGGGGCGGCAGGGGAGGAGAGACGGGGCGCCGTGGGGGCGGCGGGGGAGGAGAGACGGGGCGCCGCGGGGGAGGAGAGACGGGGCGCCGCGGGGGAGGAGAGACGGGGCGCCGCGGGGGAGGAGAGACGGTGCGCCGCGGGGGAGGAGAGACGGGGCGCCGCGGGGGAGAAGAGACGGGGCGCCGCGGGGAGAAGAGACGGGGCGCCGCGGGGGAGAAGAGACGGGGCGCCGCGGGGGAGAAGAGACGGGGCGCCGCGGGGGAGGAGAGACGGGGCGCCGCGGGGGAGGAGAGACGGGGCGCCGCGGGGGCGGCGGGCGAGGAGCGACGGGGCGCTGTGGGGGCAGCGGGCGAGGAGAGACGGAGTGCCCAGGGCCTTGGGCGGTAGGTGGCCGCATCGGCCAGCGCATCCACAAACTCGTCCTTCTCTTCCCTGGCAAAATTCTCCCGCTCCACC
Organism: Muraenolepis orangiensis; assembly: GCA_027704905.1. Taxonomy (NCBI): domain Eukaryota; kingdom Metazoa; phylum Chordata; class Actinopteri; order Gadiformes; family Muraenolepididae; genus Muraenolepis; species Muraenolepis orangiensis. The sequence continues at coordinate 9,040,618 of CM051016.1, read as the reverse complement.
CAGGGGAGCTCGTCCCCATCGGTGCCTGCCGCGCAATCCACACCGCCAACCGCGCCTAGTTCGCACTCCGAATCCGAGGAGTGGCTCTCCACCATGTCCACGTTTTTCGAAGCCTCCGGACCGTAGCGGCGATGGCCGTCGCCCTTGAACACTGCTCCGTTGCACACCACTCCGTTCTTATCGCCGTTCTCCCCGTTCAGGTGGGCCGCGATCCCGTCCACGTTCTTGGAGCCGGCGAGGATCTCCAGCGCAACCGCCAGCGTCCTGCTGGTCTCCACGGAGGCCTTGTACAGGCCGTTGTACGGCTCATCGTCCGTGTCCATCGCCCCATTGCCCAGCGCCACCTCCGCTGAGCTCGCCGCCCCCGTCTTCTCGTCCCCGCTGTCCGCGGCCGCCGGCTTGACTGCGTTCTTGGGCACGGTGGTGGTCACCCGCAGCGACTCCAGCAGCATCCTCTGGTCCTGCAGGGCCAGAGCCATGTCCAGCTGCTCCACCTCATCAAAGTCCTTGCTGAGGTTCTCGTAGGACTTGCGGTCGGCGTAGCTGACGGGCCAGCGGTTCCACTCCATGGTGCAGCACACCACACTGGCGGGGCACGTCTGCAGGTGCTCCGCCATCTTGAGGCGAGCCATGGTGAAGGGGCAGCCGAAGCCCACGTTCAGACACGGCACCCGCTCGTACGGACACAGCGTGCGGTGCTCCTCCAGCTTGCACGCGTGGAAGACCGCGCCGCACACCAGGGAGCAGCCGATTAGGTCGCAGGAGACCCCTGCCTCCGGTCTCGCCATGCACCTCCGGTTGATGCACCTCAGGCAGTGCGTGTGCTGGATCTCCATTTTTCTCACGCCGGCGCCGAGTGACGGCTGCAGTTAGTTTTCAACCCTGGAACAAAAGAAAGAAAGAAAAAACACACTGCATTAAGTTCATCTTAAAAACACCTGTGCGTCAGGACCCGTCACTGTATTCTACTGGGTACGCAATGCTAGCGGTAAGTGCTAGAACAAAGCTGTTTACTGCTGTGGACACTCGGACAGCCACCCCTCCACACACGTGACACGCGCGTGGTAGCGTACAGTGACCCGCTCCTTGAACACAGAGTGTCTGTGGATATGTTTACAAAACCTTAAAGCCGCTCAACAACATTTCACAACACCCGTCTTGGGTGACACAGTGAGGGCTACTTGACCCTTTCCCGAATCTATGGAGCCTGATGACAGGACTGACACTAAAACCTCAGGAATTCATCCATGTTAAAGCAACTGTTTGTCCCTTTGACATAATAGCACCACCACCACTACAGCAAATCACGGGGTGATTACGACTTAGTGGGTTTTGGGGATTTGTGGAAATAAGGGTTAAGGGATTGGGAGGGGGGGTTCTACCGTTGGCTGCGCAGTGATATAAATAGTCATTTCCAAAACATGATGTCGCAAGTCGTATGTAGAAAAACCACATTGCCTATTGCCAACAACATACCCGTTCTCCTGGTCCTCTGAATCGTTTAGACTAGGATTTGGTTTATTTGTCACATCATGTATGAGGTACAATGTACAGTGACATTATATTGCCAGCTGCGAATATGTGCGCAAAATTGCAAAAACGGCTAAATATACATATTTATATAATTGTATTTTATATAAAACGAACAGTATTCCGTATACATATACAGTGTGTTGTGAAGATAGTCCACTTGTTGTGGAAGGGGGGGGGGGGGGTTGTAAAGTGGTCCTGCGCACCATGCACGCCTTTTAACCTTCTGCTCCCTATGGTCTGTTTGTTATTTCCCATGCTGTTTTAACTCACTTTGGTACACTTCTGGGTTGCTTTATGAATAAAAATGTACTTGACCGGACTATTGTTCGGCCAACAACAACAGCCCTGCAGGTCCTCTCAAGCACACAGACGTGAAGCCACAATGTGCTCTGAAGCCACCACACAAGCTCAACATCCTCGTCCGTGTCATAGGCGTTTATTCCCCGCTCGCTGTGATGCTGAGTTTACCCGATGACACAACTTTGGTGTCCACAAAAACACATCATCAACAACAACATGGCCAGCAGGCAGGTTAGCATCACATAGCGGCTAACTTACATCGGCTAGCCACGTTAGCCGGTAGCTATGTAAGAGAAAGAAAACTGCTTACCCGAGAGTTAAGCCGCCCCGTCCAGACGTTATTGGGGTCACTTTCCTTTTAAATACGTCTCAACTATGACACGTGTCGATTCTCCGAGACGCGACCATGTTAGACTAAACTTTAAAACAACAGTTCAAGTCTGCTCTCTTCGAACAGGCTGCGACTGGATTTTATCCGGAGCCAAGTTAGACCTCTGATCGTTGCTTCAACGAGTCGGCGTTTGTTGTCGGTGGAGTGCTTACACCCCAAGGGTCCGAACGTACGGTGGGCGGGACCTCTCCCCCGTTGCTGACCAATCACCGTTCCGAACGCGAGGCGGCGGGCGCCTTTCTCGACTCGCCGTTTGGTCGGTTCCTTACCAGCTGTACGCTCGAAACCTTGGATCCGACAACTTCGGTTTTTAGTTGTCCATAAGTGCAGGGCGCTGTAGTAGTACGTCACCACAGAATAGACCAATAGGATAAGGCCTCTGAGCGCGCTGTAAATAGACTGGCCAAGGGAAATACCCCCAGGATGATATGGCACTTACTAATATCAGAGGACTGCTCCCCTTTATTGTTTAAAAAGTATCCTTTTATTATGTTTTTTAAGCAACTCATTATTAAAATGACATAAGACAAATCACAATGAAAAAAGGCAGAGACCATATCTTTATTTGGCCATTGTTTTATGACAAAACATAGTTAACAGTTATTACAGAAAGTCAGCGTTTTCGTTATATATTTTAATCACAGACATATTACCATAAACCTTGCAAGCATTTCCACACTTTATTTACATACAAAATTATATTTAATAACTGAGTGTTTAGATTTGGTGCACAAGTCTTGGCATGTGTGTATATGTACTATAGGAGTGTGTGGTTTGTGTGTGTCTGTGTGTCTGTTTAAGTACTATATAAGCGTGGTTTGCCTGAGTGTGTGTATATGTTCATTGTTTAAAGTGTGTGTGTGTGTGTGTGTGTGCGTGTAGCCATTCATGAACCTGAGTCTGTTCTCACTTATGCACCTGTGTCTGTGTGAACGTGTGTGTGTGTGTGTGTGTGTGTGTGTGTGTGTGTGTGTGTGTGTGTGTGTGTGTGTGTGTGTGTGTGTGTGCCCCCAGCAAGTAGCATAGCCACGCTCACGACGCCACCTCTGAGATGTGGTGGATGTTGGACAGTGTGAGCTGGGCCTCCCGGGCCGGGTAGGAGCGTCTGGACCGGAGCCACAGCCTGCCGAACACACCGGTGACCAGCAGCAGCAGCACCAGCAGGGCCCCCAGCACGAAGGTCCCCACAGAAGGCAGGCCCCTGACATCTGTGGGGCACAAGTGTGGTGTCAGGGTGTAGTTTTGCTGTGTTCTTTCACACATGTTTATTATTTCAGCTTCAACTGCATAATGTAGTTAGCAACCGGAAGGTGGCTGGTTCGAACCCCCGGCTCCTCCGAGGGAATTGTCGTGGTGTCCCTGAGCAAGGCACCCTAACCCTAACTGCTCCTGATGAGCCGGCTGTCTCCTTACATGGCCGATACAGCTGTCGGTATATGACTGGGCGAATGTGAGGCAAAAATTGCCTCTAAAAGCGTTTGGGTAAAAGCGCTATATAAATGCAGTCCCTTTACCAGTTACGATGCATTTATTTTGCCACAGTTTTATTTCTTCATTGATTGTGATTACCCTCAATGATTTTACCCGTGCACATGTTCTCAGGTTTAAAATGATCAAATCAACTAAACCAATCATTAGTGTAGGAGACTTTCGTAAGCCTAACTGCAGATTAACTCCTAAAGTCCTAAAGTGCTGTGGATTGTTGTTATATTTTTGTCCTTTTAGACTACATGCTAATTGTTGTTTGTATATGTGAACTGTAGTTTGTTTGAATGTAGTCTTTGTGTTTATCATTGTGAAATGTATCAAACCGTGTATCAAAACTGTTCCCAGGGCACGACGGGATTCCCCCCATTGGTCAAATAAAGAGTGGTTGGAAACACATACTGAGGTTTGGTTGGCCGCCATCTCCCAGCAGTCGTCTGATTGGTCCGTAGGATACCGTATGGGACAGGGAGATGTCTCTCCGCGACCTGTCCAATCCATCTTCTGTAGCGGAGCAGTTCTGGAGGGACAGCAGGGGATACCATATAATGGGGGTTCACTTGGGAAGGGTTGCCAGCTGAATATTGACTTAATTTAGAGATAGGCCTACAGAGAGAGAGACACGTTTGCCTGGACACAATGTTAGTTTTTGTAACTTATTATAAGTGCTAAGTTCTAATTCATCTTCATGTAAACCTGAAGATCTTCATATGGATTTTATATTCCCTATAACGAAACATATCTATTTAGCCATTGAGCAGACACTTTTATCTAAAGCAACTTTAGATACATTAAGGAGCATTAGCCGCCTTGCCCAAGGGTGCCTACTGGTAGACCCAGAACCTTTCGGCTGGCAGTCAAGAAGCCCCGATGTATGATACTATATCCTCGAACGACTACAATGAATGTGAACAGTGTTTCCATTGGCAATCAGTGTATCACCATATACAATTGATTGAAGACAACTTTGAACTGCGTGGGGGCATGCAAACCAATGCTGAGCTATGGGAATCTATTTAAGGGATGAAAGCTGTCACTTGCCTGAACTGGTCTGTGAATACCATACAGCAAATAACTCTGACATAAGCTCGCTCGCTCTCTCTGACATAAGCGCTACTCTCTCTCTCTCTCTCTCTCTCTCTCTCTCTCTCTCTCTCTCTCTCTCTCTCTCTCTCTCTCTCTCTCTCTCTCTCTCTCTCTCTCTCTCTCTCTCTCTCTCTCTCTCTCTCTCTCTCTCTCTCTCTCTCTCTCTCTCTCTCTCTCTCTCTCTCTCTCTCTCTCTCTCTCTCTCTCTCTCTCTCTCTCTCTCTCTCTCTCTCTCTCTCTCTCTCTCTCTCTCTCTCTCTCTCTCTCTCTCTCTCTCTCACCGGCTGGCAGAGCCCCGGTGTGCTGTGGCAGATCTGGACGTTGCAGTGGAGGAAGACGTCCCTGTAGGAGCTGCCCACGAACTTGAACATCTGTATCCGGAACATGGCCTCTGGACCCTGGCCGTTCCTCAGCAACGTCAGGGTCTGCTGGTTGGACAACAGCGGGCAGCTGAGTGGAAGAGATATAGAGACATATAGTATGTTATGTACATATATATATATATATATAGATCAATATATAAATATCTATATCTATCTATATCTATATAGATAGATAGATATATATTCATCCCCATTACTTTATTTTTCACCTTCTTTTAACCTAACCTAGTACTTTTTTTCTTGGTTTATTTTGTAAACGGCTTTGTAAGTGCTTTATGTTCCATGTCAATAAAGCTCTTTTGAATTGGGAGAGAGTTGAGAGACCAGAGACGAGAGAGAGCGAGGGCGAGAGAGAGTGGGAGTGAGTGAGTGGGAGAGACAGACAGAGAGAGAGAGTGTGAGTGAGAGAGACGGGGAAAGAGAAAGAGAGAGAGAGAGAGAGAGAGAGAGAGAGAGAGAGAGAGGAGCTGGAGCCAGCTGGGAGTGACATTTACATGTACAACGCAAACACATTAAAAACATCTGTTCTCTAGGGAAAACACAGCCAGCCTTTAATAACAATTAAACCATAGGATCAGGAGAAGGGTACAATGTCAGCCTGAGTTCAAACAATCCCCAGCAGCATGAGACAGATTAGCTAAGAGTGTTTTCCCCCCCATCTCCAGGCACATTGTGAAATCCTGGTGCGTCTCATTGCCACGCTGTTGCTAACCAGTACCAAATACTGCCTGGTTGTTAAGGGAATGCACAGCTGCTGTGAGTGTGAGGCGCATGGCCTCGGAAAGGATAGAAGGGGGAGAAGGGGGGGGGGGGGGGTCACGTGACCCGTCTGTCTCTGTCCGGGGTCACTAAGGACACCCTAAACTCATAAACTACTAGGGGCCCGGAAACGACAAGTGTTGTCGGCAAGTGCCTAGTGGTGGTGGTGGTGGTGGTGGAGAAAACAAACACACAGGAAGGGAAACGTGACCGCATGGTTTCAACATGTACAAGACGCTGTTTGTCAGGAGATGTCCACCAGCTTTCTTCTACTATTATTGTTTTGCTCGAGGCCTTCACCTCCTATCGCTGTCTCTACTATGAAGGACAACCCTAACCCTTACCGTTTCGGTTCAGTGCTGCTACCCATTCTATACTTAGATAGATCTTTATATATATATATATTTTTAAGATGCCTCTACATGCTGCATGCTACATGCAACAACAGCAAGTTATGAGCGAGTGTACTCTAAATGTGTGTACACTTAATACATTTATATATATATATATATATATATATATATATATATTTATATATTTATTTATTTATTTTACGACTAATACCGTTTTCACACTGCATACGGTATCGACTCCCGTATTGATTAATACTGGTGTCGATACCGTATTAGTTAGTGCGCATCGAATACACTTATGTTCACACTCATCTAATTAGGAGACTGGTAAGTTTTGTGTGAAGTGAAAGTAATGCGCATTAAAGATTCTGTTCACACACACACGGGAAGCGAAACCCGTAGTAGTTGTATTGCTTTGCACCCGAACGAACTTAGGGATCGCACCCACCTACCCCAAGGTGGATTAGTTAATGCGCACTAGTTGGGTAGCGAACGCGCATTACTTGTGAAACGAAACTAGTTTCGCAGCGCCGCCAATACTGTATTTAAGCCCAGTGTGAAAACGGTATAAGTGGACCGACCTGTCCTTGATGAAGGTGTACTGGACGTTGCTGTAGGGGTCACTGGTGGGCGTGGCCCAGCACCTCTCCACACGGAGCATCAAGTTAGCCGGGATCTATAGCAGCAGACAGGAGACAGACACAACACAAAACATATTTAATGATAACATACCTGTATGATAGCGTGTACATTTTTACTGTACCTGCCGTGTATATTTTAATCTTCAACTGTTGATACAACTGCATATCCCTGCTCACTACCTTGCTGTATATACATTTACATATATTTATCCTGTTTTTCATAATTGCATACCCCTGATCACTACCTGTTGAATACTTGTATACTTACCTGTATATATATATATATATATATATATACCTACCTATTATGCACATATCTTATACATACTCTATAACTCATTTTAGAACCGTTTTTATACCTTTTAGACTGTATTTTAGCCACTGTAAACTGTAAATGATATATTACCATGCACTTTACTGCAACATTTGCACACAAATGATTTTCTCTGTACTGTACTTGTGCTATACAATGACAATACATTTGAATCTAATCTATTCTAATATAATCTAAAACAAGAGATCATCCCAATGAAAAAAAACAAACGCAAGACAAAAAACACGAAAGCGAAGGTTTGAACGGAACGCAATGCAACGCTCAGCCGTTCCTGGCACGGACATCAGAGACACATTTCTATTTTGCGCATAAACAACAGCTGTTGTCGTAAGACGCCTCGCGCAATAAAACGTTTAGGAAAGACTTGGGAAAGAGGATGTTGACGATCCCTGGGATTGCTCGAGTGCAGACGAGGCGGGCTGCTGGGCGCGGACGGGGGGGGGGGGGGGGGGGTGTACAGTCCAACGTGAAGACCAACGGGGAGGGGAGGGGTGATCGCGATCGCGAACATCGTGTGTGTGTGTGTGGCTTTTTTCAGCTGTCGTGCATCTGTCGGAATCAGAACTCCTTTATTTGTCACCCTTACATATATTAAACTTACTTACATAATAAAAACATCTATGCACACTTTATTATTATCAATAATTATAATAATAATAATAATACAAATAATAAAAATAATAATAATAAAAAAACTAAAACAAAAAACACCTCAAGGAGGATTCTGAAATCATCTCGCGACCCCCACCTTGGGAACCCCTGGTCTAGATCTTTGATTACCACGGCCCGGCGGAGGAACCGCGAGTCCAGTTACCGTCCTGTCACGGGTAGAGTGTTGCGTTTCTGGAACGTTCCTACTAGGCTGCAGCAGCAGCAGCACAACATATTGCTCCATGTGGAGCCCACAGACTGCCTCTCGGCTTCCAAGAATAGCTGTCAATAGCGGGGATATTTCACATGGTTTATGTGGGCTGCGGTTCACTTTTCTTCAAGTAAGTTGTAGTTGTAGTCGGAGTAGTAGGAGTGGATAGGGGGAAAGAACTGTCACTGTGACCACCCATGATCCATTACATTTTCATCTGTCCAACCACAATAAGCAGGTAGAAACAAACACTATAAACCCAAACAGATTGGTGAAAGACATAACATAGCTTATTTAATGTTATGTATATTTGACCTTTAGCTGTATAATGTATATGAAGTATGAAGTAGAACGAGGGTGGATATTGAGTGCTACTACTACTACTACTGGCCCCCTGGTGGTAATGCAGTAGTGGAGCAGGTGCAGTAAGGTAGGCCTATACTGTATGTGAATGTGCAGTAACATTTACCATGAAAAGTTTGACAAAGATGTCGTCGTCCAGGGTCAGCGAGGGCACGGTGGTCCACCTGTCCTCAAACGCCTGGTCCTTGTACAGCAGCATCGACACCGAGAAGTTCCCGTCCTCCGTGTTGAGAGTGATCGTTCTGCAGGGAGTTGGGTGCGCATCTCATTACCGACACGCCACAACCGATACATTTCATTCCCGATAGATTTCAATACCAGATAATAATATATTGTATTACAGACATGTCTCATTACCGATAGATTTAATTACAGACACGTCTCATAAACGATAGATTTCAATACAGACCGATGTCATCACAATAGATTCATAACTGATCGATTTCATTACCAACAGATGTCCTCATAATATATTACATTACAGACACGTCTCATTACCGATATATGTCATTACCGATCGATTTCAATACAGACCTATGTCATCACAATAGATTAATTACTGATAGATTGCATTATCAACAGATGTCATCATAATATATTACATTACAGACACTTCTCATTACCGATAGCTCCTATGACAGAGAGATTTAATTACTGATAGATTCCGTTACCGATAGATTTCATGACCTTTACCTTTCGCAATTCAGTAGGCTACTAATATATTTCATTACATGCCATTACCCTTACATGTCATTACCCACACACATGAACAGTTGTCAGAAAGCAATCACAACAGTTCAAAAGCAAACTATGTAAAGTCAGAAATGTGACCTAAACGATCTTCACTAAAACCGTTCATATTGTTTCCAAAATCTTCCATTTTCTCATGTTTTTAACCACAGATCTGACAAAATCTTTCAGTTTTACGCTTACAATTTCCCACCAAAATGTTAAACAACCAACTGCTTGATTGAGGTTGATGGGTTTTAGTCTTTAGAGCCCAAAACAATTCCCATGAGACTATCAATGAGCAGCATGGAGCCTCCTGGGGAGGACAGACGGAGAGCCCTACCTGACATCCACCCGGACCAGGTTCTCCCCGTTGGGCTGCTGCACCATGTAGTTGACAGGGTAGCGGCACACGAAGGTGATGTTGATGTAGTTCCGGGTCACGATGTCCGAATCGTTGTTGCGGATGGTGTTAATGAACATGATGTGTGTATCGTCAGAGGCCTGAAACCAAACAGACCAAAAAGATCCTACTCCATGTACAGAACAGACCAAGCAGATCCTACTTGATACACAGAACAGACCAAGCAGATCCTACTCGATACACAGAACAGACCAAGCAGATCCTACTCGATACACAGAACAGACCAAGCAGATCCTACTTGATACACAGAACAGACCAAGCAGATCCTACTCGATACACAGAACAGACCAAGCTGATCCTACTTGATACACAGAACAGACCAAGCAGATCCTACTCGATGTACAGAAAAGACCAAGCAGATCCTACTTGATACACAGAACAGACCAAGCAGATCCTTCTTGATATACAGAACAGAACAGAACGCTTTAGTGTCCTCGTACAAGTACAGCAAAATTGTCTAGCAATCCTCAAGACACTCCTATAAACAATGCAACAAGTAAAAGGAGACTAAAATAAACAGGTTAGATGATTGAATATATACAATCATCTATACGAATAATATATTGAATATATTTATATATTGTGTTGTGATATACAGTACACACACACACATATTTAGCCTATACAGTATACCAAATACGCCTCTGTGTAGCGTGTGGCTTTGACCTAGCAACGGCTACGCTAAAGTATCTTTGCGGCTATAGGAGTCTAACAGCGGTGGTACGCGGAGAAAGGTCACTCCATCTAGACAACCATTACACACACACACACACACACACACACACACACACACACACACACACACACACACACACACACACACACACACACACACACACACACACACACACACACACACACACACACACACACACACACACACACACAATGTACCTCCACAGTTGTAGCGCTCTCTGATAGGCCTACATTGTAAAAGCGGAGCGTCACACAGGGTGGTGGTAGCCCAGCACTGATGCATTGAAGACCGTAAAAGTCTTTAATGCAGTCTGGGCCTGCGGTGGCTCCCCTGGTGAGTTCTGTCGGCGGAGGTTCCTGCGGCCTTTGAGGGGCTAGGCTCCAGACGCCTTTTAACGACCTTCCGGTCACTTTCGACACTTTGTCGGCGAGCGTCTCCATCACCGCAGACGCGGCATGACCTTATACCGTACGTCATGTTTGTCATGTGACATCATCACGTATTAAAACCACCCCCCCCCCCCCTCTCTCATTGTTCGCTCTCGATTCTTTATCTGACGGGGTTTGAGTTTAAAAGGGGGGTGGGCTGTGGTCTTTTTATTTTTCCGTTTAAGGGTTGAAAGGTGTCAGCCCTTGGAATTGCTCCCTTTCAGACGCGCCACCTCGTCCACAGCCCGGCGTACTTTGGTCAACTGTTATGCAAAAGTCCTAATAAACTTGTTGAGTGGGGCCGGTGGGGGCCTTGCCTCCCTCCTCTTCAAAGCGGTGTTCACCTGCTCTTTGCTTTATGGGAACCCCCCCCCTCCAGGCCCAACTGAAGTACAGCTCAACGTCAGCTTGAGATAGGCCTACAGAGAGAGAGACATGTTTGCCTGGACACAATGTTGGTTATTGCCACGAGGGGACGCAAAGCAGCGGCCAATGAGAAAGAAGAAGAAGGAGGAGGAGAAGAAGAGGAAGAAGGAGAAGATATAGGAAAATGAGAAGAAAGAGGAGTGGCGTCTTCTTTGTGCAGTGGCCACATGAATACTGAAGTGATATCAATTCCGTGAAGAACCTGATCTGGGACCACCCATAGTCCACCCCGCCCCCTCTCCTCCTCCTCCACCATCCTACTACCTCCCACTGAATAAGGTCTGGGATGGGTGAAGACACAACACTGCCTTTCTCCTCTAACACATATGCCTCCCCTCCACACCCTCCTCCTCCCCCACCCAGTTTCTACGCTTTTCTTTCTTGTCTGTCTCAGTTAAAATATGTGCCTTCCTCTGCAGGCGATCCATTATAGGCCTTTCACTGGCAAGTCCAACACACTCTGACTCCAAGAAAGTGCACAGTAGCAACAACCCAAGAGAAATACAACGTTTTCCCCCTTGTCTTAAATCATGCAGTCACTTAACGAATGTTTCGTGTAAAGTTCTACTTAGTCGACTCATTAATTGCTGTTCCGCAGGACAAATTATTTAATTGGGGTTTGGTGGCGACGCGTTTCTACAGCAACCGCGTGGACGTCGTAAAATAGATAATTTATTACGATGGGTATTTTATAATGTCATTGATGAGTGTCCAAGTCACAGTTTGTCTTATAGTGGCCACACACACACGTCGCTCTCCTTTCTTCTCCTCTGTCTAAACCACACAGCACACACGCACAAACTAAACACTTACCGGCACTGATAAATCTATCCACACACACACACACACACACCCACCCACCCACACACACTCTCTCTCTCTCTTTCTTTCTCTCTCTCTCTCACACTCTCAAAGACACACACACAGATACATACATAGACTATCTATTTTGCTCATACACACACACACACTCTCCCGCACACAAACACACACAAACACACCCTCAAACAGCATTGCCAAGGTTTATGTAAGACCTAGCAGTGGTTTATGTAAGACCTAGCAGTGGTTTATGCAAGACCTATCAGTGGTTTATGTAAGACCTAGCAGTGGTTTATGTAAGACCTACCAGTGGTTTATGTAAGACCTACCAGTGGTTTATGTAAGACCTAGCAGTGGTTTATGTAAGACCTAGCAGTGGTTTATGTAAGACCTAGCAGTGGTTTATGTAAGACTTAGCAGTGGTTTATGTAAGACCTATCAGTGGTTTATGTAAGACCAAGCAGTGGTTTATGTAAGACTTACCATTACGGTTCCACAGTCAGAGAGGTTGGTCTTGATGCTGAACACATAGTCCTCTCCCACCTCCACGCCCCGACACTCCGGGTCGTTCAGATGCAAATCCCAAACCTACAAGAACAAGAACACATCCACCCATTACCTCTTTCTGTGCTAAACAATCCCAAAAAAAACGCTGCTGCGGTGTGAAGACTCACATAAACGGGGGGGACTTTGTTGAGGAAGAAGGCGCTGGGGATGAGGACGTCCATGCGGTCGTTGGTGCAGACCACCGTCTCGTTGAGCTCGGCTTCTCGGAGGAAGAAGAGGGGCCAAGACGGAGGTTCATGTTGGAAGGAGGGACCGGATGGGGCACGTTTAATAGCATGACAAATGCTCAGAGTTTACTTCAACGGTGATCAGTACATTACATTACAATCATTTAGCAGATGCTTTGTCCAAAGCGACACACAATAAGGTCATTCAACATCGGTAGGCAAGAGAACTACTAGTCACCAGAAGTCATACGTGCATTTCCTTCTTGCTAAGCAGAAGCAGAACCAGTGCTCAGGTAAAAGTATTATAAATTGGCTCCCTATGATTTAACACAATAAGGACATCAAACAGGGATGATCAACAATGATTATCATTTTATGATCAAAAAAATGTTATCTGCTAAGATTTTGTATTTGTACTCAGTGATTCATTTAGTGGTCCACAGTAATCTAGAAATGTCTAAAACAATAAATGTGCAATTCAATTATTTGAAACTGTAGAATAATACCCATGGAAGTCAAATGTGTCAACAAGGACAGTTCCAAAAATGTTCCTTCATTTTGCCTGTCCAATCAAAGTTATTTCCAATGAGATAAAGACTTTGTTAATTAAATGAATGCTCTAAAAAGTACTTTTCTATATAATTTCTTACAGATTGTTACTGGGGTAAAACTGTGATTTCATTATTTAATAAAAACACAGTATTGGGTTCAAATTATGCAGTAGAATATACAGTATATATATCTTAACAATTATTTATTTCTTCATCCAGGATATATTTCAAATCAAAATTGTATCACAAATCATATCTTATATCGAATCTAACATAACTTTACCATAACTCTACAATTAAAAAATTTCATAAACTAAAATCTAAAGTCTCGACCGACATTTCCGTCCTACCTTTCCCTTATGTTTAATCCTGCTAACCCTGGAGAGGCCGGCCAGCCCCCCCACCCCACCAAGGTCCTACTCCTATAGGGTCTCTTACCTGTGTCCTCCGGCTCCAGATCAACAGCGGCTGAGGTGACCTTCATCAGGCCCAGCACCAGCCAGGCGCACCACACTAAACCCACAGCTCCCATTGGATATCTCTGTCTTCTCTCTCTCCGTCTCTCACAACTCAACCTTTCGGAGCGTCTGTCCGTCTGGAGACACCGAGCCGTTCTCTGCGCTGCTGCTGCTGCTCCCCTACTATTTTGTCCCCCTCCAAAACGTGTGAATCTCTCTGGGAACGACCTGGCTGTCACCCACAAGACGTAGTACCACACACAGTCCCCCCTCCTCCTCCTCCTCTTCTTTCCTACTCCCGGGCCCTCGAGAACACTGCCGTAATGAACTGGGAGCCTCCTTCCAGTCTTAAACCAGCACCTTGAATGATGCCTCCTCCACCCCTCGGGCCAACAATGAGATTCCAGGCGTGAATAGAGCCACCAGAGGGGAGTCCAAGGTAACCACCACGTCCTCTTGGTAAACAACCTACGGCTCGTATCCTAAACGCACTACGGCGGCGAGGAGCGTCTGAGGATGATAGAGGAACAACAAGGGGGGCTGTGGTGTAGTGTGTGTGTGTGTGTGTGTTTGTTGTTTTATTTCAGGCGGTTTCTTTTGTCCGCCCCTGCCTCACTGCGTGGTGCGGGAAGGTCAGACAGCAGTCTGTCAGACAGAAGGATGGACAGACAAAGAGAATGTCATTATGAGTCAAGGGCAGTTCACTGACAGAGGGACTAGGGTGTATAGGGGGGGGGAGAGAGAAAGAGAGAGAGAACGTATGGGGTGAAGAATAACCAACTTTGATGGTAAAAGACACCTTTTCCTCACTTTGGGAAACTGACAACACATACAATGTGTTGAACTTAAAACTTGTCCATGTCCTAATGCCTTTGATGATAAAACACTGTTGAGCGAATAGTGAATGTACTATTCAACACGTTTTCATTAGCGATCACTTTAACGATGGCCTTTATGACCATCGTCAAACTGTATCGCTTTGCTCCACCCATGGAAACGACACAACATCCCGACAGGCCGTCCGACAGCCACAACTTCCCCTCCCTCTCTCCGATTTTTACGACGATCGATTTATGAGATACGCCTTTAAAATGACTGGATCTTGCTGTTTTTTTGGTTTGGTTTTGTTTTGGTAAATACGACAAGCTGTCGGCAGGAGGAGGAGGAGGAGACGGAGGAAGAGGAGGCGGCGTCCGGCCTTGTGTCTTCAGGCGGACCTTCTGAACGGGGTCAGATCTTTGTGTTTTATAGGTCTGCTTCCTTCCGTCCTTCCTTCGTTCAATTAGGACTAGAGTTGTTTAGATGAAAAATATTCAAAAAAACAAAACGTAACACAGAAACGTTTTTAGCTAAATCAATTAGGTTGAAACCGAGACAAAAAGGGATGTTTACAATTTATGCAGTAACACAAAACACCTTCATGTCACGCATTCAGTGGGGTAGTAAACGCACGTGAACAACATGGACATCAGAATTCCCCAAGTGCAGTCTGGGAGAAAAAAAAAGGTGTTCTACGCAGACAGGGAGGAGCACACACACACCCCACCCTTACACACCTAGTACATCCTTTGAATGTCTTTCATGGCGGTCCCAACTCGAACCGGCGTTGTTAGCCACACAACGCAAGCATATAAACACATAAATAGACAGTTTTTTTTCTGTACAAAGGGAATGTGAATCAGCACTGCAGTGGTCAGTTCATGTCAGTTCAGGGCGTGCTGCCCCTCGGGGGGGGGGGGGGGGGGGGGGAGTAGGGCGTGGGCGGGGGTGGTTATGGTTTTCTTCGCCATCTTCCGAGAAGAGGTCGGCGAGGTCGGCCACGGTCAGCACGGACGCCTCCGAGTGCTTCATGGCCGCTGCGCTGTGGCTGGACAAGGCGAGGGGTGAGAGAGTGAGACGGCGAGAGTGAGACGGCGAGAGTGAGACGGCGTTAGTCCTTTTACATATTTGTGTTATTTATGTGCTTTCAGTTTGTTATGTTATGGAACAGGATGACTGCGAACACCACTAAAGAAGGATGAATGATGTGCCTACTATAAAAATATGAGATACAGAGATGAAGATTACACATTGCTCAATTTGAATATTTTGTAAAAATACTGGGTTTCGGAAGCAATGTTTTCTTATATATAATATTTTCTGAATGATCGATGTGGTTTGGAAACGGATTCCAAATAACTCTCAAATACGGTCTCGGCTACCAAATACAATATAAACAGATATGATATCAAGTCGACTATTGTCTATCTTGCGGGAGTTTTCCGAAATATATTGTCGATTACAAGTGAAGGCCCTGAAGTCCTTATGCTCACCTTTTCTCAGCCGTCTTAATCATGGCCTGCATTCTCTCTTCGATCGTGGCCTTGATGAGGAACCTGTGGACAAACGTGGCTCTAGCACGTCAAGAAGAAGAAAACAAAACAAACTGGCATTAGAGGCAGCGTTCACATCCAACACGGTCACTCAGGTTATGCACCAAAACTGAGACCAAGTGCCTGACATCATCAAGGCCAGCTAAGTATACTGACCTACAGTGATACTACAATAACACATTTCACTCCCTAGGATGAGACTGCAACAAGGAGGGGGGAGGGGGGGGGGCAACCTCTTCCCTGATTGGTTTGTGCTTATTTGTTCAAAATCTCTTCGTACGGTACCTTACGGCGATACTTTTAAGTTACGTGGTACGAGTGTGAAACGTAGCTGAAACCCACTTGGTTTGTCCGATGCGGTGGACGCGTCCTATAGCCTGGAGCTCGTGGGCGGGGTTAAGGATGGGCTCCACCAATAGGACGTGAGTAGCCTGGATGATGTTGAGGCCGTTGGAGCCCGTCTGCAGTGGCAGCAGCAGGATGTTGATGTTCTCCTTGTGCTTGAAGCAGCTCAGGTTCTCCTGAAATATTTAAACAACATTTAAACAAATAATTTTGAACATCAGCGTCAAAAATCAGTGTGTAAAAAAAACCCATGTTCAGTGGAAAAGCCAAATCAGAGGTTGGAGAATAGCATGGCCGTTCTGTAAGCCGCAACCTCTTCAAAGAGGGACAACTCTCCAGGTTACCCACCTGGAACTTCTGCATGCCGTTTATCTGGGAGAACTCCATGGTGTTGTCCAACAGGGCCATGGCGATGATGTCCAGGACACACTGCCACTAAGGGAACAGGAGAAGAAGTAGAGAAGAGAAGAAGTAGAAGAAGAGTAGAAGTAGAAGTAGAAGTAGAAGTAGAAGAAGAAGAAGAAACATCAGTCGATCAGATCAGCGTGATCTTGTCATTAAAGGAAACACACTCGGTTTGCGGTTACCGTGGAGAAGACAAGGCATTTAGCCCCGGGGTCCGTGAGCTGTATCTTCTTCAGTGTCCTCACCACCGCTTCTACCTTGGTGGAGTGGCTCCCCTAGGTAGAGAGAGACAGGCAGAGACAGAGGGGAAGAGAGAGAGACAGGTAGAGACGGAGGGGGGGAGAGGGAGGCAGAGGGATCGAGAGAGAGAGAGAGAGAGAGAGAGAGAGAGAGAGTGAGAGAGAAACAGGGAAAGAGGCAGAGATGGAGAGAGACATGGAGAAATTTTTTAAATGTTTTAAATTTGGTTGAAAAACAAAGGTTCAATGACAAACCCTGCACGTTTTACATCACACAGATAAACACATTGGGGTTTATCAATGTGTTGGTTATTCGTGAAAAAAACACAAGATTCAACAACAAATGAATCTCACTGCAGCAAAGAAAAAAACTAAAAACACAACTCTAAAGGAATGCCGTCATTTCGAGGAAGGTCTTTCAACCGACACGCTCGTAAAAAAAAGGGTTTTATAACATGGGGTCCTCCTTGCTCCCTCTCTCCCTCTCTCTCTCTCTCTCTCGCTACAGCTCAGGGGCCCCCATTTCAGGGGACTCTTTAGGCCAAGGGTCAGGGGACTGACCTTGACGGGGATGTCCTGGTCGGGGTCGGCCTCCTGGCAGGTGACCACGTAGGAAATCTCGGCGTGCGCCGTGGTCTGCCGGCAGATGGCGCACTTGATGGCGCGGTGGCGCGAGCCCACGCTGTACTGCTCCACGATGATGGCGATGCACTCGTTGCAGAAGCAGTGGCCGCATGTCAGCACTGCCCACTGGGGAGGCACCGGGGGGACAAAACCAACGCACCTCGTTACGGAGAACAGTTAGCCAAGCGCAACCAACCAAGGCACCGTGACAGAGAACAGTTAGCCAAGCCCAACCGAGGCACCGTTACAGAGAACAGTTAGCCAAGCATACCGTTACAGAGAACCGTCACACGTTACCCCCCCCCCCCCCCGCTCACCTCTTGTCCCAGGGGACGGGCGCAGATGGGACAGGGTTCTGGGTTGACCGCCCCGGACTCCTTGTCCTGAGACTGAAAGACAAGACATCACGAGACATAATGTGAACGAGGTGCTGCGCGATGATATGTCATTGATGGTGGTCTCTTCTGTCTCTTTTTTTACCTCCACCGTCAAAGATGGAGCGGAGGTTATGTTTTCAGTCCTGTTTGTGTTTTCACCCGTCTGTCTGTCTGTCTGTCTGTCTGTCTGTCTGTTTGTCTGTCTGTCTGTTTGTCTGTTAGCACGACAACTCAAAAAGTTATGTACGGAATTGGACAACACTTGGTGGTTAGATTACTTATGGGCCAAAAAAACTGTTGATTAGTTTGATAATGTTGCTTTGATGCTGTATAAATCCAAGATATTATCAATACTATCATTATGACAGCAAAAAGCGAGTGAGGAACCAGACGGAGCCCCACCTTCTCTAGGTTGTTGAGGTAGAGGGACTGGCCCAGCTTCTTGTTGAGCTGGGACTTGGCCATCGCCTTGTCGTTCAACAGATTCATCCGGTTCGTCTCCACCTGAAACCAAAAGGGGAAACCAAGAGTTAAACAAACAAAAAAATACCATTTTTTGAGATCTGATCACAAAAACCACATGTTAATGCCAAGTGTGAACAGGGCACAATGTGTTATTTTGAGATCCGATCTCTGAAACCACATTCGGAGGTGTTTTCATGTGGTCTAGGACGGCCACTTGAAACCACATGTGACCACATTACTTTTTGCAGAGTGAACGTGAATGTGTCTTTGGCCACATTAAGGATCAACCGACGTCCTCTGTGTAAGCGGAAGTAGTACTCTGACGGCGTTGTATGAACCATCGGTAACAGTCAATAACACCATTACAACACCAAACAGCGGCAAAGCAAGTAAGCGACAAGCAAGTAATTACGAAGAACAAGAAGAACAGGAGGAATGGATCTTTGTGGATGGTCGACACCGGAGAGACAACGCAGCCTCATCACCGCTTGGGCTAAAGAGTCAGTTCAGCGCAAACTTGGTGATTCGCGTCACCAGTGTGAACGCGTACCCACCAACGCCGTCCACTCGCGGTCGTATCTCTCAAACCACATGTTAATGGCAAATGTGAACGGGTGCCAAATGTGAACAAACCTTTATCTTATCCCATCAACAAAACAAAAAAACAAACACAGTTCCAGACCACGTTGCATGATGCCGGTTGTCTGGTCTAAGATGCGTCTCTCGGAGCCAGATATTTTTACACATTACACATTCTCCGCACAATACTCAACGCACGGCTCTCTGTGGCGGCGGCGGCATCAACACAACACAGAGCATCTCTATCAGACGCACAAAACGCACTCGGAACCCGCCGCATAAATTACACTCGAGAGAATGTAATCACGCATGAATTATTCACGATCTCGCTGGAGAGGAAGGGCAAGGTGACATCCCAGACATGAGTTGAACAGAGTGAATGCTGTGGCGACATAAAGGAGCGGACTAATCTTTTTGTTCCCCCCGTTTTTTTGGGTTGAAAAGCGGGACGTCGTATTATTCTAAAACATAACCTAAAGACTACAACAGTGTTGGGACTAAAGGACCGGACGGGTCCTGAGATACTGTGTCACTGATCCAGACCTCCTCTCTACAATATAATAATAATATGATAATAATAATCTTTAATTATTATAATCTAAATAATAATTCAAGCCTGTTATGGTTCATTTATTCATCAAAACTGCAAAAATTCCTTTTGCAATTTTTATGAATAAATAAACAATCATGTCATTCTTACTAAGACACTCTTGGTATCTCTCTCTTTCTCTCAGTATCTCTCTCTCTCTCTCTCTACCTCTCTCTCTCTCTCTCTACACCTCTCTCTCCCTCTCTCTCTCTACCTCTCTCTCCCTCTCTCACTCACCCACCTCGTGCGGTGCTATGATGTGCAGGACTTTGAGCTTGGGCTCGTCGGGCAGCCTGAGGCGGAGGCGCTCCGTGGCCATGCCCAGCTCGTCGATGGCCGACACGTGGTTACGCAGCATCATCCAGTACTCGTGCAGCACCTGGACACGGGGGACATGGATTCAGAAATTGATTCTGAAAAAGATTCCAAAAATAATTTCCCAGAAAGATAATAGTTTCCGAAAGTGGATTCCATGGAATAAGAGTAAGAAGTAAGAGTAAAAGTAAAAGTTACCAAAAGACAAACAGCAGTTGGCCAATGGAGGAACCTTGTCAGTTTGAGTATAATAATAATAATAATAATTGAGAATCATATAAAAATAATATAAAGTAATAATAAGGTTCCACCGTCTTAAAAGCTATATATATATATTTACAGCCTTCCTGCAGTACCTTGTACTCTTTCTTCCAGTTCTCCAACAGCTCCATGAAAACGTTGCCCTCCTCCACCAGCTTGGAGTCCATGCGCTTGGCCTTGGCGAAGATTAGCACCGCCTTCAGGGTGCGCTCCGTCTCGCTGAGGGCCCACAGGCCGCGGCTGGTGGTGGGCCGCGGCTGGTGGTCGTCTACCAGGCCCTCCTCTTCCTCCATCATCTCCTCGAAGAAGGCCGTCTGATCTTTCACCCTGCCGGAGGAAAGGAAGGCGGCAAGGGGTGGTTCCCCGGGAGAGTGAGATTGTGGAGATTGGTGCGGCGCTTATTGATTCGTAAAAGATTTGTATTTTTCTTCGATTTTTCTATTGTATTCTTCAACTCACGTGTGAGAAAACAGCTTGGATTCATAATTTGTGAAGAGCTCGTCTGCTTTGCAATAGACACAACTGAAACAAGGGGAAAAACCCAACATGAGTACAAAAATGACAACCACACAATATTAACTATATATTTGCTATCGACGAACAAATTCTCACCACTATTTCAGTATTATCGATATGTATATATATATATTTTTTTTTTCATGAACTAATCTTAAGAATGGTTGTTCTTTTTAAATTCCATTATAAATCCTGAGTAATATGTAAACGACCATTCCGGGAATAAAAATATTATAAAGTATCTCTAAAAAGAAATTAAACTAGATTAGATGTAAATTAGATGTGGCATCACTCGACAATCGTACTTGTTGAGTGGCAGGCGAACGGGCCGCAGGTGACAAACGGTGACCTCTTCGATGACCTCCTTGGAGGCGGGACCTTCCAGGCTCTTCACGGCATCCTGGACCGTCTTCTGTGACCCCATCAGCTCTTCCATCTGCATGCACAGGATCATCTGCAGGCCACGGCCATCATGGAACCTACACACACACACACACACACACACACACAAGATGGAACTGGTGACCTATGACCCCACACCTCAGGGGAGGTACCGATAAAGTGTGTAAAGTTTAGTTTAGACCCCCGAGGAACTCTCTCTACCCCAATGTCTGTCTGTCTGTCTGTCTCTCTCTCTCTCTCTCTCTCTCTCTCTCTCTCAAACTATCCGTCTCTCTCTCTCTCATATATATATATACCATATACCGGTCTCTTTTTGTATATACACCCATCTCTGGCTCTCTCTACCCTTCTCGATCTCTCTCTCCCCTTCTCGATCTCTCTCTACCCATCAGTCCCTTCCTGTTCTTTGTCCCTCCCCGTTTGTGTCTGTGAAAAACTGTAAAAAAACGAAATAGTAAAAAACACAGAACTAAATGGCCGCCCTCACTTGTCAGCTATGCTGAATTTGTTGGGCTGCTGCTTGTAGCTGTTTGACAGCTCGTTGTGGACCCGAGAGATCAGCTCCTCGTCTACGGAGTTCTGCAGGGCCATCTGGATGACCTCCATCCACCACGGGCAGAGCAGGTTCACCTTCAAAATAAAATAACCACAATTAAATGTTTGTCAATGAGCACATGCAAAAATAATTACGTGTAATAATTAGTGTAATAATTACATTACACTACAGTCATTTAGCACAGGGGTTCCCAACCTTTTTTGTGCCACGGACCGGCAGATACATGAAATAAATCTCGCGGACCGGTTGTCAAAGTGTGTGTCAACACACACCCCTAACAAAACGGCAGGGCTCAATTTCAGTATAAACGCGCATGTACGCGGAGCGCCCGTAACACAAACCGGCACATCACTAGCGCGTAGTCTCTTTAGTAGCGCGTGCAACTGAAAGTCTCTCGTTATGCCGCCGATATATATTTAATCTATATCTATAGATTATACCGCCCATATATACCGCTATATAATCTATATATATAGATTATACTATATATATAATCTCTATATATAGATTATACCGCCCGCCGTTCACCTATACTCAAATTATTTGAGTCAAATATGATGATAAACACACAGCTGTTTCGCGGCCCGGCAGTAACACCTCCACGGCCCGGTACCGGGCCGTGGACCGGTACCGTTACGGGAACCCCTGATTTAGCAGACACTTTTGTCCAAAACGACATACAATAGTGCGTTTAACAAAGGTAGGTAGGAGAACAACTCCTCAAGTTAAAAGTGCATTTAATTCCTAATAAGTCTCCAAGAACTGAACCAGTGCTCAGGTAGAAGTACAATAAGTTGTCAAACAACGGAACGATATCTAACTATCACGCAAACAATCTACTTAGTAAGACGCTAGTACTCTAGTAAAAAGTGATAAGAGGATGCGCTAGGAGGAAGTTTTCACAATGAAGTTAGTATTATTGTATTATAAGTATTATAAGAATTTGCTTTTCAACAGAGTCGTTTACAAAATACAAGCCGCTTCTCCACCATTTTTGAAATACCGCGTATAAAAAGAGACACACAAAAACACACACCATGTCCCATTTTAACAGTGGAACCCGTAGAACAGGACCAAGAGGTTCCCACCTTGCGTTTGAGCACGCGGATGTTCTGCTGCACGGGCTGCAGGGCTTGAAGAGCATCAGACACCTCAGAGTTATATTTGGTCATGTAGTGTTGCCGTAGATGCTCTGCCTTCATTTAAAACAAAAACAACAACAACAACCACCACCACCACAACAACAACAATGAGAAAGGACAACGCGGCTATACGTGTTAATGACAGTGAGTTAGTGGGTAGGTTCTGATCTGAGCTGAGGTTTAATTTACCTCCTCGCCGAGGCGGTCGTCTCTCAGAGTCGGGGGTATCCCGGCATGCTTTGCGCTCAGCAGTTCCATCAGATTGTGGGTGGCGTGTAGTCTCTGTGGCGTTGACGGAATTATCACACAGGTTTAAATGAATAACTGTATGTATATTCAAGGAAATTGTAAACCTTAAGGCAGATGGAGTTTCCTAATAACAATGTTAAAGAAATACTACTATTTTGGTCAATACCATATATATTTTAATAACTTGTTAATGTTAATTTTGTCACAACCATGAAACTTGAACCATGAAACCCCCCCAAAAAATGAATTACTGTATAAACGTAAACATTTATCTAAATAAAGTTAATCAATGTAAGCAAATAAAAAAAAAAAAAAAAAAATAGACAGCAAATGCAAGAAGTCTTTCCAACCTATATTGTGATGACCCAAAGACATGTTAATTTTGCCACAACCATGAAACAAAACAAATGAAAAGCCACCCCCTTTCAATCAAACGCCAGCTGTCCTACTTTGGCACAACCTTTGATATGTAAAACCAGGATGGATGAGAGGTGGAGGGCTCAGAGTGTGGGTACCTGTAAGGAGTCCGTTTTCAGACGGCCTTTGTGTTCCTCGGACGAACGAAGCACCTCTCTGTACATCTCCACCGCCTCCACAAACTCATCTGCACATCACAAACACACACACACACACGCAGGCACATGCACACACACACACACACATTAGGGCCACTCACCCCCATGCTCAACGTAGTGGTACTATACAACGAGGGGATTCAACACAAAACATCTCAGAGTCCTCGACCAACACTCCTACAGGGCCTATAGGTGTTGGGGGCTAAAAGGAGTGTGTGTGTGTGTGTGTGTACCTCTGATGATGTGTATGCCCGCCAGCCCGTTGAGAGCACACACCAACTGTCGGTGAGCCTCCTCACACTCCACCCGACACTTCCTCTGTAGGGACTTCAGGAGCTGCTCCATCGTCATGGTGCTGGACACACATACAAACAAAACAAAACAAAAGCACACACACACACACACACACACACACACACACACACACACACACACACACACACACACACACACACACACACACACACACACACACACACACACACACACACACACACACACACACACACACACACACACACACACACACACACACACACACACACACACACACACACACACACACACCATTGTAATCAAGATGTCATGTTTAAACAAACAGCAGTTCCCCTGGTTAATTGCACAGGGCAACAGCAGACCGCTATGGCTAGCTAGCACCTCGGTATTTTACTGCGCTGCGGCGACTAATTAGCTAACGCAGCTGTTGCACAACAACACAATGTTTCTCTTTTCTTCTAGAAGCTTACTGGTCATACACATTTATTACCATGACAATAACAGAGAAGTTTCCATTTCTCTTTAATTATGACTGCGTGTCCTCATATAGCTACATCATCCGTCTACATCTGCATAATTATATCTGCATTTTGTATACCTGTTTTAGAGAAAAATTTAAAACTGTATGGTAGGGTCAATAAATAAATCGGCCTCAAATATTTACTCACGTTTGTGGGATTAAGTGGATGTATGGATTGATATGGATTTGCATCCATATAAGTAAAGTACTTTGGGGATCAAACTGAGTATTTTATCATTTAAATAAATGAAGTAAATATAAGTAACATCCTCATCATTCATTCATCTCTCTTCTTTCTCATGCTAAAGACCAGATGAAAACAGAAATAGTCGGGTTTCGGCAGCCATGGGCCCCCATGAGTCCCCTAGCGGCCGTCTTGGTTCTAAAGGCCAGCTGGATGGGGTTGCTGGCGTTCAATCAACAGCCAAGATGGCCGTTCGGTCGGCGGTCGGTACCTCTTCTGCAGGGGCAGGAACTCCCCGCGGACGGCCTGCGGGTGGCAGCAGGCCTGCCGGAGCCTCAGCAGCGGGCCCAGCACGCTGGTGACCGTGCGGCGGTCCAGGCTGCCCAGCTTCAGGCTCCAGTCCGAGATCTTGCGGAGCTGCATCAGGGCGTTCCGGGAGCAGACGTCGCGCTGCCGGTGGTAGAAGTGGCCCTCCACGGGGGAGAAGCTGAGCCAGTGGACCTCCTCCGTCTGCGGGGGGATCTGGATCTGGTGGGTGTGGGCAGGGGGTCGGTCACGAACCACATGGTAAGAGTCTACATTTTATTGTATTCATACAGGTTAATCTCAATGAGGCCAAGCATCTCTTCACTGCCCCCGAGTGAAACCTGACTAGCAGCATTGCATCACTTGCATTAATGAAAGACAAAAGGGCAGCACATACTATATAACACTATACTATATCACTACACTATACTTTAACACTACTATACACAATAGAACAGAACAATCACTTTATTCTGTTCTTTATTGTGTATAGTATTGTTATAGTATAGTGTTGTATATAGTAAAGCATATAATAGGTAGTATAAAGTGTTGTTTGTAGTATATAGTAGGTAGTATATACTGTTTTTTATAGTATAGTATTGTAAAGCATAGTATTGCATAGTTTAATATAGTATAGCGTTGTTGTTGAAATTCATACTGTGGGAGGGAATGGGGAGAAAGCGTTCCATTGTACTTGTTGCACATAATACACAAATAAAAGCTATCATCTCATCACACACACACAAGGACCTGCATACCTGGTCGATGACGTCCTTTTTAGCCGACCTCCACAACAGCGGAGCGATCACGCTGTAAAGAGGCTCCGTGTTGCCACGGCGATAGGGCCGGTACAGCAGCCGGTCCCACCAGTGTTTCACCCAGTAGGGGTCCACGCCCAGGAACAGCACCAGGCCGTACAGATCTGAAAACAACAGTTCAAGTCAACAGGCAATGAAACTCAATGAAAAGGTTAAGAGGGTAACCCAACACTGTCAGTATCAAACCACAGCGACAGCACCACCTATGGTTGACCGTGGGTTACTACAACTGTGATCAATCTGAATGCCTTTATTGTCATTGTGCAAGTACTAAGGAACTGTGTAGCAAGTCACTCTTAACAAAGAGTGTAGAAAAAGTATAAAATATTTAAAAAATAAGTAAAAAAAAGGTATTATAACTAAACTTGTTTATT
Source organism: Muraenolepis orangiensis (assembly GCA_027704905.1). Taxonomy (NCBI): domain Eukaryota; kingdom Metazoa; phylum Chordata; class Actinopteri; order Gadiformes; family Muraenolepididae; genus Muraenolepis; species Muraenolepis orangiensis. Next base: position 9,014,373 of record CM051016.1, on the reverse strand, counting down.
AAATTGTATAATTGCATATATACATATTGTAGTGATATAGACATATTGTAGTGATATATACATACATACATATATACATACATACATACATACATATATACATATATACATACATACATACATACATACATACATACATACATATATACATACATATATATATATATATACACATATTGCATGTCAGCTGAAATGACTGCCTGCAAGTTTGTCCCAGATGCTGTTTACACATACTTGCCAATTAATAATACTAGACCCTAATAATTATTCAAGTGAATTAAGTTACTCAAAGCTACAGAGAGGCAGTTGCAGTTACTGTTACTCATTACTCACCCTCTAGGCCTCTCTGGACCGGAGTTCCACTGACACACCAGCGGTTGATGGAGGAAAGACGCAGCGCCATTTCTGCTGGCTAGCGTCGCACGCGATGGGGCAGTTAGCGGCAGAACCATAGCAGAAGAAACCACAACAGCTCCCGTTAGCATTAGCATTACAGAAGAGAATCTTATGTCGGTAAAATAGAACAACAACAACTTAGAGGGAAGGTTATTGGCAGTTAAAAAAAATATCAAAGAAATAAAGAGATATAATACACTATAATAATATTTATCTGTTAATTGCTATAATTATATAATATATATATATATTTTGCTATAATAATATAATGTATATCTGTTAATTGCTAAACAGCAGACGGAATATACTATCTATATCTAAATTAAACACACAAAACCTGAAACCGTTTAAACTTTCCCCCTCCCCCCCATGGTCACCTTGGCGGTGGTGCTTTCCACCATCTGGGCCTCGTCCAGGCAAACGCGCCACCACTCCACGGCCACCAGGGGGCTGGGCACGGCCATGTAGCGCTTCTGGTAGCGGAAGCGCCGGGCGCCCTTGCTGCTGCTGCTGTGTGGGATGTCCACGTAGCTGAGCTCCGAGCACAGCACGTCGTACGTGGTGAGGACCACGTCTTGCTGCGCTAGCTGGCGGGGCTGGAGGAAGCCCTGCCGCTTCACGCCCTGGTACACCTGGAGGAGCGCCGAACAGACATGGTACGTTATTATTCTTTTTTTTTGGGAAGGTCAAAGGTCTGTCAACGGGACATATAACCATCTCGGATGGTCAAAATGTGGATGACTATTAAATAGAAAAAAAGCACCAAAATCACTAGCATATTCATGTTCTAACCTCTAGAGGGCAACAAACTCACATAAGAAGACCGACATGCAGAGACCCTTTAAAACACAGATGCACATCACAAGCCCTCGACCCCTCTTACCAGCACGCGCAACGAGGTGGAGCTGATGTGCCGGTTGATCTCCTCCACCCACTGGTTGCAGATGGAGCTGGGGGAGATGATGAGGGTGGCGCCGGTGGGGATGGGCGCCATGGCGACCAGGCAGTGGGGGCAGTAGAAGGGCGTGGTCTCCCGGCTGGCCTCCTCGTAGTTGACGCACCCGGCGTGCTGCCACAGCTGGCAGCTCATGCACTGCACACGCGCCTTGTAGTCGGCCACGCCCAGCTCGCCGCAGAAGCACTCGAAGTGGTAGTCGGCGGTGTTGAGCGGTACTGAGTTCGTGGGCGGCGGCGGTGACAGTGTCTGTGTCTCCCCCCGCGAGACGTGGCTTGCGAGTTCTTCGTCGGCGTCCGATTGGTCGGCGACCTCCGGCCCCGGCGCAGTGTCCTCAGAGCGTTTGCGCTCCGGGTATTCTTCCGGGGACGTCGGTGGCGAGGAGTAGTCCACCTTTTCCTTGGCGGATCGCTGCAGGGACGTCCTCGTGGGAGTGGCCTCTTTGTTTTCGACAGGCTAACCCCCACAACAACAAAGAAAATTTACATTTAGAGAAAGTCAGAAGAGCACAGTTGAGGCAGGGTGGTGGAGTGTGGCCGGGTTCAATCCACGACAACCAACCTAACATAACCACGTCCCGCCCCTTAATGACATAGCTCTGGATTGGCTGCAAGTCACTTTTGATAAAAGTGTCTGCAAAATAAATGACCAAAAAAACAAAGCTTCACCATACCTTATCAAAAACGGGGCGGATGACTTTCAGCGGCCTTCTCTGCGGCTCCTTGTCCTTGTATCTTTTCCCCAGCCGCAAAGATCCCTTCACCCTGCACACCATGTCCTCCTCGATCAGCTTGTCCAGCGGTCGCCGGATGACGCCGCGGTTCTTGGGGTTGTAGCCGTAGGTGGTGCGGATGTAGCTGAAGACACTGCGGGGCGAAGCCGCCTTGCACGCCGTTGCCGCCATCGTCTGCTTGATGGCAGTGAGCAGCATAGTGCGCAAGGCTGACGGGACAGAGTGCCGGGGTCAAAAGGTCAGACTTCAATGACCGACCGATCCCCACTTCGGGGGCCACACATACACACATACTATATTGTTGCTATGCAACCACCAAATTAGCTGACTAAGTCTAAGCATTGTAAACACAGAAGCGTGTAAATTTTCTTGGCTGCAAACATCAGCATTAAAAACTATTATTTTATAATATGACATTTGGTAATTCCGATCAGTGAGATCCTACAGCTCCGGGTATCAGTAGCAACGACCAGTCTCTCCTCCACGTTGTTTGCGGAATCGTCACGTAAGTCCTGTCACCTGTCAATTCATCTGATTGGACAATGAACAAAATGGGAGCCGATTTCTAGTTTTGAGTCCGATTTTACCCTGGTGCCTTAGCTTATATCACTAGAAAGTAAAGTAAGAGTCATACAAATCGACTCAACTCATTTCCCTTATGGTTGCCATGATACAAAATGTGCCTTACGAGGGTGGGATCTTCTAACTTTGGGTGGACCTTCGGATGTGGTTTCCATCTTCAGTGGTGGCGGCGGTACAAAATAATTCACAGATTTCCCCTAATAAACACATAGATGGGAAATCAATACAATTTCAATGACATGAATTGAATAGCCATATAACAATAATAACACAAAAAACTGATGAATTTATAATTAATTCTTCAGCCAAAGTTAAAAGAACATTCTGAATTTAAAACGTGACCCGGCAGATATTCAAGGGTCGTTTAACCCCTGAACTTCCACCAACGAGTTAGAAAAAATGTGATCTGATCAGTCGCGTCTAAAACCGTTACAGTCGTAAAGGTTTAAGAAAAAAAACTGCTGGCTGGAGTAGAGGGTGTGAGCCCTCACTCCAGCGAGCCCTGTGTGCGGCCAATAGAAGACCACCATTCTGGAAAAGCATTTTAAGCCGTAAGAAGCAGCAACGTTTAAAAACTTTATACATTTGAGTCAGAAATGTTTGCTAACTTTTGACACCCGAACGGAACCATTTTCAACTTAACAAAAAAAACTTGACTTTTGAGTGTTGACTTACCCTTTAAATAGTAGAATTGTACCTGTTCCCGACACTAAGGGAGAAAGGTGAGTGAGCGTGTTTGAGTATTGTGTGTGTCTCTCACCGGGGGCAGGGCGAGGGTCTCCGACTCCAGCCCCTGGCGGCTATGGGACAGGATCAGGGCCAGGACCTCCACCGTCTTCCCCAGGCCCATCTCGTCCGCCAGGATCCCCCCCGGCCACTGTACCCCCGCCGGCGGGAACTCCCGCGTCAGACTGGAGATGGAGACGATTATTATTATAGTACTCGTAAACTCAAGTTAACGCAAAGGAGAAAAGTGGTAATGAAGGACGATTATTCTTTAGCAGATGGGCGGCAGTATAGCTCAGGAGGTAGAGCGGTCGCCTCACAACCGGGAGGTTGCCGGTTCGATCCCCGCTGCCTCCTTCTAGCAAAAGCTGTCGAGGTGTCCTTGAGCAACCCTAACTGCTCCTGACGTGCTGGCTGTCTCCTTGCATGGATGACTTCACCGCTGGTGGTTGAATGTGTGTGTGAATGTGAGGCATGACTTGTAAAGCGCTTTGAGTAACCATTGGTTAGAAAAGCACTATATAAATGTCCATTTACCAGATGCTTTTATCGAAGACAACTTAGAAATGAGGTTGAGAACAACAAGTACAATTAAAAGTAATAATTAATTAAAATAAACCTTTCTAAATATTTTATATTATTATTTTACCTTGTAAAATAATATATTTGTTAAAACGTTGTAAAAATTCCATTTACTAAATGCTTTTTTAACTTAAAAGAAATGTTCAACCTTTTTTATTTGTGTTAAGTGTGTTCTTATTCTAAAGAGCACATCATTATACATATATGTTAATGCTCACGTAAGTCAACATTGAAGGCATATTGTGTGTTTGACATACGTAATCCCTAGATACTCTCCCCGTTTTATATATGTATTCATGTATTTAATGACAAACACCTTATGTCATAAACAGTGTTTACAGCGGAACAACCTACCAGCCAGTGAAGGGGTTGTAGAAAAGTTTCTTCCCACACAAAGTGACCACCTCACGCCAGAGAAAGTGTAGCGATGGTTCTGTGGAGAAGAAAAACTGTTTTCAGTTCTACGCTTTGAATGTTCTCAGGCAAACTGTGTGAGTTGCCCTGGATAAAAGTGTTTGCTAAATTGCCTGCATTTATATAGCACATTTAACCAAAGCGCTTTACAAGTTAAGCCTCTCATTCTCCCATTTATACACACATTCACACATCAACGGCGGTGTCAGCAATGCCAGGCGACAGCCAGCTGGTCAGGAGCAGTTAGGGTAAGGGTGTCTTGCTCAGGGGCACCACTACAAATGACTAGGAGCTAGCTCCTGAGCTAGCTCCTGAGCTACTGCCGCCCTAGTTCCATAACCGCGTCTCCCCGACCTGCGGGAGACCGACCTTTGGGGGAGGCAAGCCCATCTCTCTCCCTTCCCAGCATCCAGTTCACGGCCTGGCTCTGGTAGGGTCTGAGCACGGGGATGAGGGCTGCGTGCTGGACGTCCTGGGTGGGCCCCTGGTCCTGGAGCTGGTGGTGGTGCCTGACATAGTCGTACAGCTCCTCCACATTCTGACGCTCCAGGTCTGTGTCCCAGTCCTCCTCCTTAGTCTCCACCACCTCTACACACAGAGACAGAGACAGAGACAGAGACAGAGACAGAGAGAGAGAGAGAGAGAGAGAGAGAGAGAGAGAGAGAGAGAGAGAGAGAGAGAGAGAGAGAGAGAGAGAGATTAAGAGAGAAAGAGTGTAAGAGAGTGTGTGCGTGTAAGAGAGAGTGAGACAGATAGACAGACAGACAGAGTGTGTGTGTGCAAGCTAAGGGTTGTTCAACTCAGGCAACTGCATTCCCTTGAGCGTAAGCCACGGCATTTGCCTTGCTCATGGGTACGGGTAGTACAGCAACGAGGTGGGAATGGTAGAGAATGGGGGATACCTGTGGGGTATCTGGGGTATCTTACCCGGTATAATGAAGTCGTAGAAATACTCCATTAGCTTCTGCATGAGCTGAAAGGCCTTCTTCTTTAGCGAAGCGGTCCCCTCGCTCACAAATGCCGGCTTGCTCAGCCCTGCCTCCAGCAGGTATATCCCAACCTGGCAGGTTATGAAGCAAAGACAGAAATACTTTGTACTTCAAATATAAAAACACAACGTGGTTGATAGTCAAGCTATCTTCTGAACACCTGTAAAAACACACGAGACACATAGAAATACATTGAGCTCATAAGATGTGTCATTATCCCCATATAACAGATAAATAAAAGAGGACTTCTTCTATTCTATTCTTTAGTATATTCTACTTTGTTATGTTATATATATTTGTCATTTTATATCATCAATAACGTTATATTAAACTGTACATCGCAATGTTTTGCCAAAACAAATTCAACATTTTGACGTATTTGACCCTCATTTAAGTAGAGTGACTGACCTACAACCCTGCTCAACTGAACAACCTGTGCCTGTCTCCTCTCCACTGAGAGGTCACACGTACCTTGATGACCCCTCCTTTGGTCTGGTGACAGAGCTGCAACCATCCTCTCTTCTGCAGCCAGTCCAGGTCCTCCAACTGGACGCCACTGAGGCTGTACTCCACTGTACACACAGCCTCCTCGTTCCCCTCCTTCTTCTCCTCCCCTAACTGAGAGTAACTGAGACACACCCGCTGTCCAATCCCGCGCAGGGTAAAAGCTCTCTGCTCACAATCAGAATCGGGGAGGACCGGAGCGCCTGGTTTGAGGCTGAACTCGCCTAACAGCGACCTCCAGACGTCGAGAGCCAGCGCCGAAGCGGGATGCACCGAGAGCGACGGACAGGCCGGCGGTGGCGACGACGACGACGACGACGCGGCCGTGGCGTCCGAGGACGTCCCGGGGGGGAGCACCTCGTCTCCCTCCCTCCCTCGTTCGGCGGTCACCGCGGACGGCTCCGGGGAACACCCGGGGACACGTCGGTCGGTCTCGGCGTCCTCACACTCCCCGCGGCGGTCCTCGAGCATGTTCCAGCTCAGCCTCTTCTTTGCCTCCTCGTCCACCCTCACCGGGGGAGCCCGTTTCCTCCTGCTGCTCATTGTGAAATACTGCAAAACAAATAACAATGACCATTGTTATTGTAATGAATGAATACTATGTACAGGTGTTATAGCGTCGTTATTATCCACCCGTAGTTTATTTCTTCACAAGTCCTTTGAACAACAAACGCGATGGCTGTGGACGCGACACTAATTTTCCTTCTTCTTTTTTAAAGAAACTTCGGTCAATTCGGGCTTCACAAGAAGAGCAAACCGTACTAACAACAACGCAATTATCTTCTAATAGACCATTAATGCAATGTCGTTCGGTGGATAAATGACTAATAGAAGCACAGCAGTGTTTGTTATTGTGTGTTGTAATTAGTGTTCTAATCTAGGGGATGTGCTCTAAGTCTTGGGGACACCCGGCCATCACAGCCCCTCACCTCTCCTCTGTGCCTTCAACCACACACACGCGTAACAGTCAGTGGGAAATCAATCAATGGGAAAATAGTAATTCTTGCAGAATGTTCAGTGCTACCCGACTTCAGGGGGGTTGCTGTACGCCATTTTTAAAACAGCGGAAGTGACCCAATGGATTGAAACGGCGCCCTTTACTTTATTTATTTTTCCACTCAAGCGCAATACCGTCGAGGAACCACGAGGGGGCGCCGTGTGCTTCAACTTCACGTTGGGTTCACTTCACGTTTTAGTTTGGTTTTAGTTTGGGCGGAGAAACTAGTGGAAATAAGGTCACCGCTCACTCTTATTTGACATGACTAATTTAACGACGTTTTTACGTATCGTAGGAAGAGATATGATTTAATTTAATCGATTTTTGTTTTGACTTTATATCCAAAACAACAATACACAAAGTAGCCAGAATGCCACGTGTTAAATTGTTACTAATGTCGCCTATTATTCATCTCAATGGAGACGATACGTTCAGGTAAGCAAGTAAGATGGAGGTCCACAGTTGTTCATCAGGAACATTGCAGACACTGTGACCCGGTTTCTGGGTGCAGTGATGAAGAGGAGAAGACGCGAGGATGGTCAACACAGAGAGAGATGTGTGTGTGTGTGGGGGGGGGGGGGGGGTAGAGAGAGAGAGAGAGAGAGAGAGAGAGAGAGAGAGAGAGAGAGGGAGGGGGGGGAGGGAGGGGAGTGAGAGTGAAGGAGAGAGGACAGAGAGAGAGAGAGAGAGAGAGAGAGAGAGGAGAGAGAGAGAGAGAGAGAGAGAGAGAGAGAGAGAGAGAGAGAGAGAGAGAGAGAGAGAGAGAGAGAGAGAGAGAGAGAGAGAGAGAGAGAGCGAGAGAGGGGAGAGGGAGTAAAGGAGAGAGGCAGAGACAGAGACAGGGAGAGGGAGAGGGAGAAGGGGAGGGAGAAGGAGAGAGAGAGCGAGAGAGAGAGAGATGCTCCGTCGCAGAAGCTGTTGTCCAGTCTGGGCTCATTAGAGGAGCGGTGCATCTGGGAGCGGGAAGCAGGTAAGTTAGGAATGTCAATGAGATGCTGTGTTGTGTTTGCAGAGACGGGTCATTCCTTGAACGGGATCAGCTACCGCATGGCTGCATATCATGGCGACTCGCTGGCCGTGTTAATTGGGCTTCTTCATTTGAACATTGCATCCGACACGAGTGTCTATCTCAATGGACATGGTCGAAGCGGTGATTAAGTTGCTGCCCGTCAGGCCCCAGCTGTCAAACTGCTCGTAAGCGTCATGATGCACTGTGACATTTCACTCATTCGACGGGAATT
>CM051016.1:8996254-9001254 GCA_027704905.1 Muraenolepis orangiensis | reverse complement strand
CTCATCCCCCCCCCCCCCCGGCGACAGCCCTGTGTGATTTAGTATCATGGCGTACAACGTGGCGTCTCCTGCTCAAGGCGCACGCATCGTCCAGCCCGGGGAAACGGCGACACTTCTGTCTTGCTTGTCTCCTGCTTCTCCTTTCCTTGGGACCGGTAGTGTTCCACGGAACAGGAGGCGGAGGAGGATGGGGAAAAGCTGTGGCGTTCAGTAGGGGGGAAGGGGAGCTCTCTCTCTCTCTCTCTCTCTCTCTCTCTCTCTCTCTCTTTCTCTCTCTGTCATGAATTCTGCATGGCCCACCACACACACAGATCCTCTCTCCCCCCTCCTTGGCCTGTCAGATCACAGCCAGCCGGGAGCTCATACGGGGGGACGGCCCCTCCGGCGTGGAGACGGAAGCTGGTGGAGCTTCAAAAAAAGCCCTGACACCACGAGCAAGCCGAAGCCTGACAGACGGCTCCTCTCTGTTCTTGTCTCTGTTTGGGCTAAAGACTGCCCGGGTCTCGGCAGCTTTGCTTGTGTGACTATGTGTTTGTTTAACAGGTTCGTCTGTTTATTTTGCACGTAACACAATCTTTTGGCGAGGGTCATTAAGACGCAATAAGTACTTTACTAATGACAGACGGAACATGAGGTCGTCACAGCAGACCGTACAGCACAGCCGTAGCTCATAACATGAGATTAGCCTTGAAAATAAATATGAGAAGTAGAAATGCAAGCAGAAAGGAGAAAAAGCTAAAAAGTAATCAATTTACATTTACATATTTATATAAATAAATATGAAATGATCTAAAAATAAATGTGTCAATAAATAACTCAATAAAAAAAAAGATACCGCAGGTCTATTCAAAAAAATATTAGCGTTTTGATGAGACTAATTCACCGTGTGTGTGTGTGTGTACTGTTCATGACTTGGGATCAGGAGGGAGACTAGCACAGACCCTTTATCACGGACACAACTCACAGTCTCCACGCCTCCATCCCTGTGTGTGAACCACCCGTTTTTAATGACTGCCATAACAACTCTGCCTTCCTCCCCGCATTTCACAGTTGGATGCATTTGTTTGTCTAACCGTGTGGTTATTAATAACTACCGAGAGTATGAATAATTGTGTTCACAATGGTTGACGCCAACCAGAGAGAGAGAGAGAAATAAACAATACAAAATAACAGTAGCCAATAAGCCCCCCCCCCCCCCCAAATGATAACAAAGTAGAAAATAGTTCTCTCTCTTTCCCTCTCTCTCTCTCTCCTCTCTCTCTCTCTCTCTCTCTCTCTCTCTCTCTCTCTCTCTCTCTCTCTCTCTCTCTCTCTCTCTCTCTCTCTCTCTCTCTCTCTCTCTCTCTCTCTCTCTTTCCCTCTCTCTCTCTCTGTATCTGTCTCTCTTTCTGTCTCTTTCTCTATGTTTGTGTGTCTCTCTCTGTATCTGTCTCTCTCTCTCTCTCTCTTTCTGTGTGTGTCTCTCTGTATTTGTGTCTCTCTCTTTTCTATGTGTGTGTCTCTGTATCTCTCTCTCTCTCTCTCTCTCTCTCTCTCTCTCTCTCTCTCTCTCTCTCTCTCTCTCTCTCTCTCTCCTCTCTCTCTCTCTCTCTCTCTCTCTCTCTCTCTCTCTCTCTCTCTCTCTCTCTCTCTCTCTCTCTCTCTCTCTCACTTTCTTTCTTTTCTGTTGAAAGCCAACTGACAGCACAGGCCCTGTGGAGGGTGAAGTATCTCTGTGAGATGCTGCAGTGTGTGTGGTACAGTTTGTTTCTGGGTCAAGGAGACTGCTGGAAGGAAAAGAAAGATGGCAAGAACATTGCGGATGCGGGGCACGTGTGAGTGCACACGGCCTGTCCAAAAGGCAGGTCCAGGTCCTGGTCCTGGTCATCGGCCATCCGTCCGCCCACCCACCCGTTGGTCTCCGGCCCTGTGGAGATTCTAAAAACAAAACAGACTGGGTGCTTCTTGGCGGTGATCTCCGGTTCGATTACCGCCTGCGATCATCATTCCGTCTTTCGACCGGTTTTCCCTGTCCTGTCTTCCCTGTCCTGTCCCCGTACATACAATGATATTCCAGTAGAATTGACCGGTCCCCACTCAAAGCCCCCATTCACATAATCCCCCAGCACACAACATGCTTCGAGCTACAATGTGACCACGGAATGTAATTGGACGATGTTCTCTCAAGTCAAGGCTGGACAAAACTTTATTTGTACGGCCCTTAATCACAGGCCCGTGTTATACCACACCGCCTAACCAAGCCCTCTAAAGGGCAAAGGGAAAGAAACCTTGAGAAGGAACACAGAAGAGGGGTCCCTTCTCTCTCCGCCCCCCAAATAAAACAACATCATAAGAAGGATTTCTCCATAAATGCGAATGCACCTGCATAGCGTGATGGTCTGTTGTTTGGTGGCACCTGGTTGTGGTGGTTGTGGTCGGTGGTGCTTTACTATTTGTGTGTGTGCTGGCGATGGCGTTGGTGGTTGTTGGCAGGGGGTTGAGTCGGTGGTGGGGTGTGTGGGGGCGGAGCTCCGCTGAGCACCAGATGGCTCACTTCCTTTTGTGGCCCTCGCGGGAGACACACCGGGGTCAACTTATTCTTAAAAAAATAATAATATTAACAACGCCAGCTCGAAATAAAAAGGAAAAACCGAGTTCCCTCGGAGTGTTCACGTGTAGTTTTGTTCTCTCTGGGTACGAAACGTCAACGTTATAACGGCCGGTGGAGATTTCCGTAAAGACGAGAGATTTAGGAGTATTTTGGTGCTCTGCGGCGTCCGTTCTAATTGTCTCGTCAAGGAGGTTATTGGGTTTTTTGAGGGATGCTTCATCTCTCCGTTCCCCCCTCCGTCTGCCTTTTAGTGAGGAGACAAAGAGCGATACCGCTACCTGCCCAGTGCCTCACAGCTAGCTGATCGTACAATCTGAATCACCATCATTGATTTATTGATTGATTGTTATTTCTGATGTTATTTCTGGTGATGTGGACAAAATATGTACAATATACAACATTTTAAAAACATTTTAAACATTTGTATTAATAAACAGCAAATGTTATACATATACAATATACAGTATGCACTTCTAAAATCCCCAACAATATACAATCCTAAGGTGTGTGCGGGTGGGCACATGACAAAATGGTTATGGACAGAGCAGGCTATGGACCCAGTGAATGCGATCTCATGGCGATCTATCCCTCAGGCGTCTGTGGCAGTTCTCTGTGTTCATAAAGCTTTGTGTCTCCACGTGTCCGCATCCCACTTGATCTGGCCAACGTATCTTCACACCCGGTCTGTAACGCCACAGGCCGAATATCTGCTATTTCTCATCGGACTTGTGATCGCATCTGTGGGCTTGGAGAACTTCTTCAAACCAGAGAGACAGAGACAGAGACGGAGAGAGAGAGAGCAGTCCCCTGTAAAATGAAGGCGACAGAGAAATAAAAATATATAGACAGAGAAACCTGAACATCTTGAAAAGAAACATACTGGCAAGTGTTACAGTATTACAAGTCAGTATAGAAGTCTTTAGTAAAACCCCAAAACAGTACTAGTAGTACTGTAGTACTGTAGTCATCATTCCTGCTTTGGTCTCCTAGGCAACAGTTGACTGTATCACTGCAGACTACGGTCACTTCCTGTTCTCTCTTGTCTCCACAACAACAGAGGATTGTATTGCCGCAGACTGTGGTCGACACTTCCTGTCAGGTTCTTGTCTCCACGGAAACAGCTGACTGTTTCATCGCAGACTGTGACTGTCACTTCCTGTCCGCTCTCATCTCCACAGCAACAGTGGATTGTATCGCCGGAGACTGTGGCCTTCACTTCCTGTCCTGCCCTCGTTTCCATGACAACAGTCAACTGTATCCTACGCAGACTGTGGCCATCACTTCCTGTCCTGCCCTCATTTCCACGACAACAGTCTACTCTACTGTATCTTCCGCAGACTGTGGCCATCACTTCCTGTCCTTCCCTCGTTGCCACGACAACAGTCGACAGTATCCTCCGAAGACTGTGGCCATCACTTCCTGTCCTTCCCTTGTTTCCACAGCGACGGCTGGGCGGACAGGGACGAGGTGGTGGAGGGGTACGAGCAGGAGGCGGTGGGCGGCATCACGGTGAAGCTACAGTCGGAGGAGGTGACCTCCTTCGACGACTACTTCCTCAAGCTGCGGCTCCAGACCAACACCCGGAACCCGTGGTTCCCCGAGTTCTGGCAGTACCGCTTCCATTGCCGCCTCCACGGACACCCGCTGGAGAACCTCAACTACGCCCGGAACTGTTCAGGTGAATCAAATAAGTTCCTTTGAAGTGTTGTTGTTTTTTCTCGATGATTTCCTGTGGCTTTTGTCGTACATGTGCACATTTTGGTTTGTCCTGTTGTACTACTGTTGTGGTTGTGTTACAGTGACCTGGAGACATGGTAACATATAAACTAGTGACTTTTTTTAGTGACAAACTCTTATTTTTTATTTCTTTTTTTTGTCTAGTCGTACAATATCTAGTAATACGTATTTTTTTTGTTATACTGTTCATTTCTGGGACATTCTGCTCTACAGAAGATGACCTAGGTAAAAATGAAACTCTTTTCACTTCTGCACTCGCAAAGGGATGAAAGCAAATGCCTCAGCTTGCGTTGGTTGGTCTACTGAAACAATGCTTGTCAAGCACGTTAACCCCCTAAAAAATATAAATTAATTCAATTCAATTTTATGTTCTTTCATTTTTTACAAATATTTGGTTCATTTCAACATATTATTATTATAATTTTTTTATTTAATTTTAACACTTTAAAGTGTAACCAAACACTCAAATTGAACCGCAGGGACAGCACCATCTCTGGTGAAATGTTAATGCTGTTTTTCTGATTGGCTCATAGAAATTGATTGACACTAAAAATGAACCAATCAGAAGCAGCACATCCTGTGTTTGGTAATAGCTTTACTGTACTGCTTGGTTACTCTTCAAAACGCTCCCCTATACAATATATTTACGTTTTCAAACTAAGCTCGGGAGGAG
>CM051016.1:8966254-8993754 GCA_027704905.1 Muraenolepis orangiensis | reverse complement strand
CCTCCAACGATATACTGGGCCGTCCCACCGCCCTTTGAAGCGCTCTGCGCTCGAGTGCGGTGCAGTTCCCGTACCAGGCGGTGATACACCCTGTAAGAACACTCTCGATGGTGCAGGTATAGAATGTTCTCAGGATGCGGGGCCCATGCTGAATTTCCTCAGACGCCTCAGGAAATACAGGCGCTGTTGGGCCCTTTTCACCACGTGTGTGGTGTGCGTGGACCATGTGAGGTCCTCGGAAATGTGCACGCCAAGGAACTTGAAGCTGCTGACCCTCTCCACTGCAACACCGTCGATGGAGATAGGGCTGTGCTCTCCTTTCTGCTTCCTGTAGTCCACAATCAGCTCCTTGGTCTTCTTGACGTTGAGGGCGAGGCTGTTCTCCTGGCACCACTGCTCCAGCGATCCAACCTCCTCCCTGTAGGCTGTCTTGTCGAGGAGCTGTGCATAGCCATGCAGTCGTGGGTGTAGAGGGAGTAGAGGAGAGGGCTCAGCACGCATCCTTGGGGGGCTCCCGTGTTGAGGGTCAGTGGCTCTGAGGTGGTGCTGCCCATCCTCACCACCTGGCGGCGGTTCGACAGGAGGTCCAGTATCCAGCTGCACGTGGATGGGGGCACGCCTAGACCTCTAAGCTTGGTGTCGAGCTTGGCAGGAACTATCGTGTTGAACGCTGAGCTGTAGTCCACAAACAGCATTCGCACATAACAGTTCTTTCCCTCCAGGTGGGAAAGGGCATTGTGGAGGGCCATGGCAATTGCATCGTCCGTGGATCTGTTTTGACAATATGCAAATTGCCATGGGTCCAGTGTGGCAGGTAACACGGAGCAAATAAAGTTATTGACCAACCTCTCGAAGCATTTGCTGACAATCGAGGTGAGGGCTACAGGTCTATAGTCATTCAGGCATGTTACCTTGGGTTGTTTAGGGACAGGCACGATGGTGGACATCTTGAAGACCGCGGGAACAACAGCCTGGGACAGGGAGAGGTTGAAGATGTCTGCAAAGACTCCTGCCAACTGGTCTGCGCATGCTCTGAGGACGCGGCCCGGGATGTCGTCGGGGCCTGCCGCCTTACGGATGTTCAACCGCTTGAAGGTGCGGCGCACATCCGCCTCCGAGATGTTCAGCAGGCTGGTCTCCTCAGGCAGCGCTGGTTTTGGCGGGCTGCCGTTCACATCGAACCGGAGGAGGGCCTTGTAGCCATCACGGAAGGGGGTGTAGCAGTGGTCGAGGATCCGCTCACCCCGTGTGTTGCTCGTTATGTGTTGGTAGAACTTCGGGAGAACCTTCTTCAGGTTCGCCTTGTTGAAGCCCGCCACGATGAGAACAACCTCAGGGTGTGCCGACTCCTGTTCGCTGATAGCCCCATACAGTTCCTTCAGCGCTGTGTCCGTGTTGGCTTGTGGGGGAATGTAAACAGCGGTCTTTGAGCCTTTGTTCTGTCTGCCCAGTGGACAGAAAATCCCGTCGGCTCGATAGCTGCGTCGGTAATCCCCTCCGACATCCATGTCTCCGTAAGGCAGATGATACAGTTGTCCTTAGTTTCCCGGTGGAATTGAATACGAGCCTGTAGCTTGCTTAACTTATTGTCCAGAGACTGTACATTAGCCAGTAGAATGGTGGGTAGTGGGGGGCGATCGGATCGACATCTCAGCCTGACTAGCACGCCGGCTCGCTTCCCTCGCTTCTTCCTGCAACGCTTGCGTGTAATCTGTTGTGCACAAGATGGTCGGAGATAATCCAGCTGTGACTTTGGGCGGAACGTCCGAGTCGAAAGAAAAAACTCCGGTAGGTGGCGAGCGACTGTCGATCTCATCTCCAGAAGTGTGCAAAAGTTATAAATGAACGTGCTGCTAACTTCCTGAACAAAGGTAGTCGCGATAAAAATAATAAATAACAAAAAACGTCGTCGTCGTGCGGGAGCTTGCGACACGGCAGCCATCTCGTACGGCGCCATACTCCAACGCCATTCTCTCCTTAGCAGTCACAACGTGCTTCGTATCATCTACCCAGCAAGCTTTTGCTTCTGCCCTAGCATCGATGCTATGCTTATTGTCCTTTAAGACGTGGAAGCTGGCGTGCTTGCGTGGCTCTCAAGCTTGCATTACACTGAATTGATCGGGTGTGTTCAAACAAAGATCAAACGAAGGACACGAGAACCAACCACACTTGACACCAGCCCCCCCCCCCCCCAAGAGAGCGAGAGAGAACACAGAGAGAAAAGGTTTCAATAAATGATACATAAGTAGTGCTTCTTCTTCTTCTCTCGCTTGGCTACACAGCCCAGCGATGCAGCGAGGCAGCGATGCTCATGGAAATACAAGCTGGTTCCCAGGTCGTGGTTGTTCTGGGTCACACAGAGCTAAATCTAAATCTTTGAGGATTTGAATCGTCTTTATTGGTCACATACATGGAATTAGTTTCTCTGCATTTGACATCCTAGTATTAGGAGCAGTGGGCAGCTATTGTATATACAACGCCCGGGGAGCAGTGTAGGGCTCTTGCCCAGGAGGCGAACTGGCAACTTTTAAGTACCAGTTGTAACTCTGTAATTGGTCCATTTGGGGGACTAGAACCGGCAACCCTCTGGTTCCCAAGCCAAGTCCCAACAGACTGAGCTACTGCCGCCCAAAGCTCAGTTTCTCCCATGAATCTCTGTTTACAAAGGCATCGAAAAACCTTTTCCTATTCCCGTGTTTCCGTGATGATAGCTTGCGAGGCGCTTTGAACACCCCATCACTCCTTTGTAAAGAAAATAAACACAATCAATGCCCCTCTCTCTACCATGCTGTTTGTAACGCAATCAACTCCCCAACCCTCTGATCACTCATTAATACCACAGCATAGCCGACGACTGCGTCGCGAAGATCAAATCGGGAAGAGCGTTCTCTTCATTGTTATTATTACCATCATTATGATTATCGTTATTAATAATATCCCGATGATGTTGTTTCTGTTACCGTCAGGCTACGAGAGTCTGGAGGACAACTACGTGCAGGACAGCAAGATGGGCTTCGTCATCAACGCCATCTACGCCATGGCACACGGCCTCCACGACATGCACCGCCGCCTCTGTCCCCGCAACACGGGCCTCTGCGAGGCCATGAACCCGGTGGACGGCAGCCTGCTGCTGGACGCCCTGCTCAAGACCACGTTCGCCGGTGTGTCCGGGGAGGACATCTGGTTTGACCAGAATGGGGACTCCCCCGGCAGGTGCGGCTAGACCTCGATGACGGTCAGACAACAAGGAGCTGCTAAAAAAGAAAAGGGAAAGGGAAAGGCTAAGGAAGGAAATACGGGAGGTTCTAAAGCACCAGACAAAAAGGCTTCACAAGGCGTGTAATGTAACCTCAACACACTGCCTCGTTAAGCAGTTTGATAAGCAGGAAAAATAGAGCGTGAAATGTATTTCTCTTTCAATTATTTCCTTCTGCTTTTGTACACGGTTAGTATTCAAGGTTAACAAAATGTAGAGGTTGCAACTGTTTGATACAGTAGGCCTAATTAAGCCACGTAAAGCCACGTTCAACTTTTTAGAACCTAATTTCCTAATTTAATCGTTTAAAGTGTTCTTTTACATTTACATTCATTTAGCAGACTGCCAAGTGAGGTTGACATTAATCAAAGCCTACAATCACAATTGGCGAAGCTCCAAGTGCAGCACAAGCACAAGCAAATCTAAAGAATAAACTAGAGGTCACTCAGTAGAGCACATCCTCCGCCACATCGAAAAGTCCCTTGGATATAAAGTGGAAATAAAGTTTCTTGAATCTTGAATCTTGATCTGGATTTGGATCCGGATCTGTGTCAAAATCCACTGAAATCCACTGTTCCTTGGCCACCAACAAAACGTGCTCACCGGTTGTGTCTGATTCCATAGATCACTTTTTGAAATATCTTGCTGACAGACAAACAGGAGTAAAAAAATAACCTCCAATCCATCTTCGATGTCGGAGGTAAAAAGTGTAAAAACCAACCAAAAAATTGTAACAAGAGCACAAAGTCAATAGACAATATCATGTCCAGTCCTGTAATTCCCTCATCATCCGAGCACTGGTCACCGTTTGTTTGTTCAGGTACGAGATCATGAACCTTCGGCAGGTGGAGCCGGGCGTCTACGACTACATCAACGTGGGCTCGTGGCACGAGGGCCTGCTGAGCATCGACGACGACATGATCCGCATGAACCGCAGCGAGATGGTGCAGTCCGTCTGCAGCGAGCCCTGCTCCAAGGGGCAGATCAAGGTACTGCGGCCGGGAGCATTCAGAGAAATACTCCCAACAGGTCAGGTTCGCTCAACGTACTGTGTACAGTGTAAGCTGATGGTGTATGGATGGTAAAAATAACCGAAAAACAGCATCCATATGGGAATAAAATAATCGATACCTTCGCCAGTGTTCGGGTCAAATCTGTTCAACGTTTCCTATATCATAACTATTGTGTTTTTCATGTGATTGCCTCAAGACTATGCATTTGAACATATCGCATTTCTGTCACCACATTGCTACTGACATTGTTTTCAGTCTTTTTCCTTCCTTAGTTTTACATTAATTTATTTTAAGATATCTGTTTCTTGTATAAGTATTATACCATGTCTTTATCTGCCCTTTTACCGGCAATGTTTCTGTTCATATTTTTGGATAGTTTTACATTAATTTATTTTTGATATTCAAACATGTCTTCAGTATAAGCTCCAACTGATCAAACTACATGAAAAAACGACTAGATCAAACCGATCAAACTCAGCAAACTACTAGACAACCCTTCAGACATACGCTCCTTTAAAGCGTCCTTGTGTTCAAAAGAAAACAACATCCCAACATCTGGGGCGGACGCCGTGTGTGTTTGTGGCTCCAGGTGATCCGGAAGGGCGAGGTGAGCTGCTGCTGGATCTGTACGGCGTGCAAAGACAACGAGTTTGTCCAGGACGAGTTCACCTGCAAGGCCTGTGACCTGGGCTGGTGGCCCAACGACGACCTAGAAGGTACGGCGGTCCCTTGGTGGGATAGACGGGTCAATAGTGATGTCGTTCATGACAACCCATGCGTGGTTCAGCGCATTTTAAAATGTTAAAAAGGCTTCATCCGTTCAGCCGTCCTCCAATAGTTCCCTCCTTCTCCTTCCTCCTGCTTCTTCTTCTTCTCCTCCTCCCTTCTCATCAACACTGCCCGTACTGTACACCTCGGATTTGAGCCACCGCCGCCGCCGCCGTCTTGGTGCACCATCTTGGACACACCTCCGCTGCTTCCCGCCCTATTTTCCCGCCAAAAAGCCATTCATCAACTTCACCGCTTTGGCCCGAGAGCAGAGCACCAACTCTGTGACCCACTTTTCAAAAAGCCTTCCGCACTCCTCAAAGACAACACACTTTCTTAATAGGATTCCCCCTCCCTTCCTTTTCCTCTCTCTCATTTCTCTCCTTCCCGTTCTGCTCCGTTTGCGACCTTAAGGTCCATGAGGGAGGGGGGGGGGGGCGTCCAACGAAGCAGCAGAGCAGTGTGTGTTTGAACGGGTTGACGTAGAAGAACAGTCCTCGCTCTGCTCTTCTCTTCTCTTCTCTTCTCCGTCCAACGGCGTCAGAAGTCGACGAGACGAGGATCTAAAAGCCCCTTTATGTAGTCGAGATTATCGAACATATCGGGGGCGGGGTGGGGGCGGATGGACTGTTCAATGAGTGCCCTTGACGTGACCTCCATGCATGTATGTGATGACACTGCTTAGTGGCTGCGTCACCACATACATACATACATACATACATACATACATACATGTACAGGTAGCTGCCCTCCTACTTTACCTTGGTGATAAAAGACACGGGCGGCGGTTCAGTTCTGTCCCGAACCAGTTGGCCTCTTCTCGGTAGCCATGCCCGTCCCAGGCCGACTAGAAGCGGCGGTGGTATTTTTAGCTGTGCTGGAAACCTACTTTAAGTCTTGAGGTGTTTGACTGAAACTGGATTCAGGGGTCGCAGGCTCCTGTGTATCGGAACAATTGGGAATGCATTTGGATGTAGTGGAAGTAGCTGCGATATATATATATATATATATACTGTATATATAGACTATATCGAATATATAGAATATTAAAATGCATTTGTACATTTTGAACCTTTGGCAACCTTTTCTGGTTGCAATGGTTTATATGGAATATAATGATTCCTCTCGCCACATGCTAGATGATACTTGAGCTATAAAAGTTTGATGAGCTTTGGATCATTAATGCTCACCTCCTTTTCTTTCTTCTGGTTTCTTCCTTTCTCTCCTCTTCTCCTCTCCCCTATTCTGTTATTGTCTTTTCTCCTTTCTCTATTATCCCCTCTCCTTTCTTCTGTTCTGTTCTGCTTTCGGCTATATCCTCTCCTCTCCTCTCCTCTCCTCTCCTCTCCTCTCCTCTTTTCTCCTCCTCTCCTCTCCTCTCCTCTCCTCTCCTCTCCTCTCCTCTCCTCTCCTCTCCTCTCCTCTCCTCTCCTCTCCTCTCCTCTCCTCTCCTCTCCTCTCCTTCTCTCCTCTCCTCTTCTCCTCCTCTCCTTTCTTCTCCGCTCTTCTCTCTTCTGTAATCCAGGCTGTGAGCCCATCACGCTGCGCTACCTGGAGTGGAGCAACCCTGAGTCGGTCATCCAGGTGGTGTTCTCTTGCGTGGGTATCCTAATCACCTCCTTCGTAGGCTTCATCTTCGTGCTTTATCGCGACACGCCCGTGGTCAAGTCCTCCAGCCGGGAGCTGTGCTACATCATCCTGGCCGGCATCTTCCTGGGATACCTGTGCCCCTTCACGCTGATCGCCCGGCCCACCGTGGTGTCCTGCTACCTCCAGAGGCTCATGGTGGGCCTGTCCGCCGCCATGTGCTACTCGGCACTGGTGACCAAGACCAACCGCATCGCCCGCATTTTGGCGGGCAGCAAGAAGAAGATCTGCACGCGGAAGCCCCGCTTCATGAGCGCCTGGGCACAGGTGGTCATCGCCTCGCTGCTGGTGAGCGTCCAGCTGAGCCTGGAGATCACGCTCATCGTGCTGGAGCCGCCGGAGCCCGTCAAGTCCTACCCCGGAATCCGCGAGGTCTTCCTCATCTGCAACACCAGCACCGTGGGCATGGTGGCGCCTCTGGGCTACAACGGCCTGCTGATCATGAGCTGCACGTACTACGCCTTTAAGACGCGCAACGTGCCCGCCAACTTCAACGAGGCCAAGTACATCGCCTTCACCATGTACACCACCTGCATCATCTGGCTGGCCTTCGTGCCCATCTACTTCGGCTCCAACTACAAGATCATCACCACGTCCTTCTCCGTCAGCCTGAGCGTGACGGTGGCGCTGGGCTGCATGTTCACGCCCAAGATGTACATCATCCTGGCCAAGCCCGAGCGCAACGTGCGCAGCGCCTTCACCACGTCGGACGCGGTGCGCATGCACGTGGGCGACGGCAAGATCGCCTGCCACAGCAACAGCTTCCTGAACATGTTCAAGAGGAAGAAGAACCCCGGGAACGGAAGGTAGGTTCCCCCTAGCCCCGGGAATTGAGTCCAGTGTGTGTGAGACCCGTGCTCGGGGACGAAACCGTTACAACGGCGGGAGTGTAATTAACACTCGAGGTGCACCTGTTGTCTTTCTGTAATTGGACAGCCACACCTGTAGGGGTGTTCTAGTGGTGAATGTAGGTCGGTGCTCGGGCCTCAAACCACACGGCCATTTTAAGCGTTTTTTTAACCTCCCGCTTTGAGGGATGGAACTGAGCGTCCCTTAGTGCTGAGGGACCACACACACACACGTGATATTCTAACTGTAATTATTACTTTTGAATTTAAATAAAGATTTGACTGTAGACATTTCAAAAAGTATTAACTTTTTTTAAGGCCACAGCTCTCTCTGTTGCACACGCTCCAGACTTCACCCACAACACAACATATTTTTTCTTTACATGAACCAGAAATACTGATGTTGTGTTCACCACTCCTGCGGGTTCCTGTGCAATAACAGCCGTCTTTATTCTGTTCATAGTTCTAACGGAAAGTCTGTGTCATGGTCTGAACCAGGTGCAAGGCATCCTCCAAAGGGGGATCACATGTGGCACAGACTGTCAGTGCATGTGAAGAGACAAGACGTATGCTCCAATCAGATGGCCGTCATCAGGCCCTTAACTAACGCCTACCGTAGCGCAGGCCTGGAGCTCTCTGACCTCAGCACTAAGACTCTGTACAACGTGGCAGAGGAGGACGGCGACGAGAGCCCGGACACAGTCAGACACAACCCCCCCCCTCCCCCCGACGCCCCTCCCCCCGCCGCTATGACCCCCCGGGGGCAGACGCCCTCCGGCGAGCACCTCCTCCCGCAGCCCTGCCCGGGCCTCCTCCCCCCCCAGCACCTCGTCAGGGCGCAGGTCCGGGATGAGGTAGGCGGGCCCGCCTACCTGCAGGCCCGCCTGGTCCAGCAGCGCCCCGTCTTCCCGGCGCTGGTGGACACGTACGGCGGGGGGCAGCTCGCCGCCTCGGCCCTAGAGGAGGAGGAGGAGGAGGAGGAGGAGGAGGAGGTGGACAACGAGCAGTTCGGCCTCCTCCGGGGGTACATGTACAACAACACCCACATGCGTGAGCAAGAGGAAGAGGAGGAGGATGAAGAGGAGGAGGAGGACAGGGAGGAGGAGGTGGGGGACGGGGGAGAGGCGGATGGGGAGGAGGAGTATGAGGAGGAGGATGACGAGGAGGATGACGATGACCAGGTAGCTCAGCTCAAGCTGGCCATAGAGGCCGGCAGTTCTCTTGCCCTCATGCCCCCCTCCCCGTTCCGCGACTGCGTGGCTCCCCCCAAGAGCCCCTTTCCCAACTCCCCCATGTCGGAGTCCATCCTGTGCGACCCCCCCAGTGTGCAATGTGCCGCGGACATCCTCCAAGACTACAGGCAGACCTCTTCCACTCTGTAACCGTGGCAATGGGATCTTGCTTGTTTTTTTGTTTTGTTTTTAAACCCGGCGCCGACGACATGCGTGCGATACATACGTGTTGTGGCTGTTTTTATGAATCATCCGTGTTGTGTTCGATCGTGTTCAAGCAGGTCCTGGACCGAAGGGGGGTTTATCACCAATCTCGATTCATTGTCACGGTTATTAGCTAACGTGCACAGATACACGGGAGTTAGGCTCAATATTGGACTGTTTCTGTTCTTGATGTGACCTATGTTGTTAAGATAATCTGCCTGTTGCCACATATTTCTCCTTATTTAAACGTTTTAACCGACGTGCTTATTATAGAGCAACAAGCTAAGGGCGTTAATGTATTGTGCTTGTACTTGATACATAGAAAATAGCAGCACAGGAGTAGCAACTAGAATATTATTATTCATTAGTCATTATTTAACCACAAGCAATGAAAACGTATTAATGCTTTGTTTTGTAAGGCCAAGCACTTTCCAGTGGCTTTGGGGAAACAAACATTTTATCTTTGTACAAAAAAATTAGACAACCTTAAATTATTAAAATCGCTTACAGTGTTCTAGTACTGACTTTGAAAGATCGAATGTTCCAATGAAAATGTGTACCGATACAATTCTACGTTTTCCTCATGTTAAGCTCATGTTAAAACCTATTCTATCGGTACATAATGTAGCAGCACATGTGTGACACATCCTTGCCATTCAAGTATTTTATTGAGGTTTTTTAAATGTAGCCCATTTCTAGTCTTCTAACTTTATATATTTTATAATCAGCGGCCTGATTACTCGCACAATTATTGTATACGATTATTCTAAAAGGCCATGTTTTGTGAATGTAAGAGTTGTGCATTATAGGCCTATCTCTAGTAGCTGCATTACAACATATGACATATTTCATCAGGGGTTCAACCTGTAAGTATATTGTGTAATATGTGTGTTTGTAATATGTGCACTGAAATCAATCTTCCTCAATATTTAAATGTTAATAGCCTCTCAATTGATGTGTTTCGGTAATATCTAACAAATACATTTTAATGGGCAATTGCCTTAAAGTATATGAAGTGAAGAATAGGTTGCCAGTGGAAACATTGTTGTAGTGAACCAAAGTCAATTAAAATATTTTTTCTTCTTGGTGTCCTGTCTTTAATTCCGAGAAGAAACAATTGATGTGTAAGTGACTCTTAGATACGTCCAATACCTGTGTTGGTGTCTACCTGTCTGTCTGTAGTGAGGTGTGTGTGAGTGACTACCTCACAGATAACTGTGTTGGTGTCCACCTGTCTGTCTGTAGTGAGGTGTGTGTGAGTGACTACCTCACTGATACACAGCTACCTGTGTTAGTATCCACATGTCTGTCTGTCTGTAGGGAGGTGTGTGAGTGACTACCTCACAGATACCACCTGTCTGTCTGTGGTGAGGTGTGTGAGTGACTACCTCACAGATACACGGATACCTGTGTGTGTCCACCTGTCTGTCTGTCTGTGGTGAGGTGTGTGAGTGACGACCTCACAGATACACGGATACTTGTGTTTGTGATCGTCTGTCTGTCCTTATACAATGGAAGGACTTCCTCTTTTGCCTTTTTGTGCTGAACGCTTGTTCAGAGTGTTCGTCATTGGAGACCTGGGCGTTGGGAAAACCAGCATTATCAGGCGCCATGTCAATACACACTAACGACCAAACCTACACAGCGACAGTCGGGAGTGGACTTCTCTCTGAAAACAATGGAGTGGGACGCCAGGACCTGAGACTGCAGTTCTGGGAATTAGGCTACCAGCAGGCCCTATCAAGTCTCATTTGTGAGACCAGGTTTTTAATTTGGTTGGCCAATCTCCCAGGTATAAAACCAGACGGACTGCTTACGCAACGCTTCTTGTTGCTTCTTGCCCCTGTTTGACACACTTCTTGTCTTGGTCCTGGAGGCTTGTTAGGAAGGAAATGCACGCATGACTTCTGGTGACTAGTAGTTCTATTGCCTACCTATGGTGAATGACCTTATTGTACAAAGGTGTCTGCTAAATTAATGTAATGTAATGTAATGGTAGGCCTACGTATGTTTTCCATGCCAATCATTTAGACATCTTTAATTGTTCACGAGGCCAACTACACTGTCCCTTGGTAACAAAAATTGCCTCTTGACTGTGATGCTAATTGTGTCACTGAGGTGTTTATGGACCCCTTATTTCCACTATGGAGGCTGCGGGAGTGCGTCAATCCATCCCACATCTTGTCATCATGCAAGTCATCGTCGCACTGGCTGGTAAAATAGGGGCTTGTTCATTAAGAAAGTCCCCCAGCGTAGCGCCTGAAAAGTGACCCAGTGAATACTGAAGACGGTGTCCTTGATTATGTTCAGTCAATTGCAAAGCAAAATAAATCAGTCCACTTACAAAATACAAAAACGAACATAGCTCACCACAAACATTCCTGCACCCAGAATCGTGTTAAGAGGATGTCCAGAGTGTAATGCAAGAATACCAGGGGAGCACTGGTGGTAGCCGACAACTCCCGGGCCAGGCTCCACGCCACAGGCCGCGGCCCGACCCGAAGAGGGACCAAGACGGTTCTCCTGGATAACAGACACCCCTCTCCCCCTCCCTACCCTGCTGCTGGCTAACACATGTGACATGATGACAGACCCTTGCTGGACCTCCTCTGTTAGGAGACCAGCTTCCTGCTGTGGTTGTGTGTGTGTGTGTGTGTGAGAGAGAACAAGTGTGATTAGTACATTTCTTTATGGTCAAAGACTTCACCATATAGTCTAAAGGCTAAAATGGCCTTTTGAACATGGACACTTACTAGCTGAACTCAAAGTTCAGACACTTAGAACAAGACACAAAAACACTTTTTAAGACATATTTTATTTTACGTAAACGTTCTTGTTCAGCTCTTGATTACATATTTTATGGGTTGAATGACATGGCAAAACACACCTGCCGTTGACCAGATATGGTATTTCCTCTCTCTCTCTCTCTCTCTCTCTCTCTCTCTCTCTCTCTCTCTCTCTCTCTCTCTCTCTCTCTCTCTCTCTCTCTCTCTCTCTCTCTCTCTCTCTCTCTCTCTCTCTCTCTCTCTCTCCTCTCTCTCTCTCTCTCTCTCTCTCTCTCTCTCTCTCTCTCTCTCTCTCTCTCCCCCTTCTCCCTGACTGTGTTAATGTAGGACAAGATGAATATTGATGATGCTGCTGGCCTGCTCCTCAAGCAAATGATGCTCGCTGACAATGGGCGTCGTCTCTGTTTTCATACTCCTCCTTTCCCCTTGGCAGCTTATTTTCTGCCTCAATAAACACCTCAGTGGATACGAGACGATGGAGCTCATTTTCTGCAAATTATCCACAGCTTTTTTAACACTAATAAGCGTACAGCCTGCTGGGAAACATATCTGCACAGCATTCATAACGGTTTTTCGACACCCAGCTAATCAGCTGCCTACTAAGAAGAACTTTCCGGCAGTTGAAACTCGCAGGCTGTGTTTGCTGACCAGTTTTGCTATTTGTCTTCAAAACAGAAACAAACAATCCAGCAAAACACAAATGGTGGAAGAAACAAACAATACAAAACAATGTGGCATGTTGAGATTTAAAGTTAACTAAATAATTGCCTGTTCTGGCAAACGTTGTTTGGATGAAGGTGCCTATGGTATGATTCATTTGCTCATTAGCTCGCTGTTAGCTCACCGGGGCTAACGCAGTCAGCACAATTAGCTGCACCTTCAGAATGGCATTCCTGACATTAGCAGCAATATCAGCAGGTGGAAGGAGAAGAATGGCGACATGATTTGTGGGGATTTTGGTAAGGAAAATAAGTGTGTGTGTGTGTGTGTGGGGGGGGGGGGGGGGTACACAACTCTCCTATGGCCTCTAGGGGGAGACGTGTTGAACGTTGCTGCTATTATGTTTTGTAATGACACATTCATGCAGGCTTACTTTTCTTTAATAACGTGATGTGATGTTTGTCACAACATGTGTATGAAGCAGTACTCTCTTATGTAAATAGCCATGTGGGATGTTGCCCTTTAATGTGGTTTATAGTCTGAAATCTGTAACATGTGAGCAGGTAACATTTTGTATGAATAACAAACTGCAGGTTCGATAGGTTATGCTTACACGCTTGATAGATTTTACAACAATGCATTCTATAGGCTATCTGAGTCAGGCATTGTGGGAAATTAAGTGTTTTTTTAAACCATGTCACCATATATCCAGTGAGAAGAGAGTTCAATGCCCCTATGTATTCTTAGCTGTCCCGCACAGCAGGTAAACTTTCAGGTGTCCTTTCAGTCGGTGTCAGGGGAACTGCTCCACATCCAAAACACACAAACTATTTTCCTCTCGCCGTCTTGGACTTCACACGGGTACATACCACTAGTACAGTGTGGAGCAAGTTAACCTTCAAAGGCATTCGTGTTATCGCATACGTCACTTTGGTCAAATGCGCAAACTTGGCCAATGCGTTTTCTGGACAGGGCGAGTTGTGAGACTGTTTGTTACTGGGCACGGCGGATGCACAGCCTAAGGATAACTGACTGGGAAGTAGCCTATATCACACTACTGCTAATTATGGAGTTTTGTCCCAGATACGAGAAGACCCAGATTCAGGAGTCCAACGGAGATGCAAAGGCCCAAACACTTTTCACACCAGACTCAAAGACCCCGGTGTATAACTTCTATAATGCATATTTAATCCAAATAACGTGCATCCTCGCATTTGCTTTCATAAAAAATTAAAATTTTAAATAAAATAATTTAAGTCTCACATGACGACCTACACAAAGACAGCACAATAGACACACATGTTTATGTGTGAATCAAGCGGTGGATCTCAGAGCATGATGGCCCCTAGTCTGCCCTCCCGTTAGCGCAGGTTTTGCCAGCATCTTTAATCTTTTCATGATTGCAGCAAAACTGTAACCAGGTTAACAGTAAGCAATGTTGACAGTTTTGTCTCTCGCCAGGCTGGCCTGAAGTAAGCCTGTAGTGTTGTTATTTAACAATTTAAACAAATCTAATAAGACAACGAAAACGGTAAAACGGAAAAGGGTAAACGTTATTATTACAACATAATTATTCATGTATATTCATATTTACATTGTTATTAGGTTATCATTAGTCGTATTTGTAGTATTAGTATTAGATTTGGTATTGCTTATAATTATTATTAATATCAGCATTGTCTATAAAACATACGCGCCTCAGGGCATCATTGGACTAGTTTTCCACTAGTCCGCTCCCTTTATGGTGCCACCGCGCTTGACCCGTGAGAAGCGTCATTCAGCTCACATGTATAGCGGGTAGACAGCACCATCTAGTGGACAAAGAGCGAATGCGCATACATCAGCTCTTTTTTGGAGGTATATATTCAAATTCATTTTTTAGGACGTTTAATTATCTAGCATTTGTGTCACCTTGCGTTTGCGTCGTGTATTATTTGTTAAGTATGTTGAACCCTTTTTTCTTCTTTATTTATTCTAATTCAATTTTTTTATTATTATATAGCCTATATATTTTTTATTTTATTGTTTGATTATATAGAAAGTGTGTCACCTTGCGTGTGTGTCTTGTGTTACTAAGTATATTGTAAGTATGTTGCATCCTTTTTTCTTCTTCTTACACTTAAAAAAATATAAAAACGGATTGCCTGGGACTTGTTTGACTTGTTTCAGTGAATATCAGTCAGTGGACAACTTGAATTACTGGAGAAATCTGTTCCCATTGGCTTAGAATCAGTGGGAAGCAACGTTGAACCTAATCAGCAGGTTAAAGGAGTAAGATGGGGCCACGCAGGCCAGCAGAGACTCACAAGGGAATGAGGAAACGCGGCAATGTTTCCCACACAGAAACAATAGCAATTCCCCTTTGGGCTAAAAAACATTTGGATCATATTACCCTTTCATATTACCTAGGCCAATATTGTAAAAACAACTTTAAAGTAGTTTTAACTAATTTTATTAATTCGTTTATTAATATTATTATTTGTATATAACATTGTTCTATACATTTATTTTATTTTATATTTATATTATTATTTTCTATTATTTATTATTATCCACCCACCCCCTGGGAATCAATAAAGTAGGCCTACCAACGAACCAACCACAACAAAGAAATGAATGAGTTTGGACGGGAGCTACTTAATTAATGACATTTGCATTGATTTAAATCATTTAAATCATTGCAACATGTTTTCATCAGGCTGAACCAGTGACAGCCACCACCACCACCACACCACACCACCACCCCCACACCACCAGTCTCTCATCCGGGTGTCCGCCGCACGGCGCAGACGCAATCCACGCTGCAGTTCTACCGTTTCCGTAGCGAGTGGTGTGTGTGTGTGTGTGTGTGTGTGTGTGTGCAGCCAGCAGCTGAGCCCTCAGCACTTGGAAAACCAGCTCACTCACGGAAACCAATCATCCTGACCGAATAATGTCAAAGATGCCTACGTCCGTGGTGGATTAACGGCCCCGATATCGGAGAGAGAGAGAGCGAGAGAGAGAGAGAGCGAGAAGCCGCTCACCGGTCCATGTAAGACGCGCGGTGCGCTCCGCCGTTGCGCGCAGGGAGCTCGTCGGTGACACCCGTCCGTAACATGTGAGATTAACAGGAGATTTTAACTGTGTCCGTCTTCTACTAGTCGGCTAGCAAGCGACCCCCCCCCCCCTCTCCCCCTCCCCCCCAACCCTCCGATTTCAATTTCAACGGCGGAAAATGAAGAAGTTTAACATCAGGAAGGTGCTGGACGGCTTGACGTCCTCTTCCTCCTCCTCCGCCGCGGCGACACCGGGTGCCCGAGACAACGATGTTGTCCAAGAGACTCTCCAGTCGGAGCACTTCCAGCTTTGCAAGGTGGGCTCCTGTTCATATCGTGCTATAACGACTGTCTTTTCCATATTACTGTTCAGCCGACCGACACAATGACAGATGACAGCATGCATGATGCACCTGCGGCAATACACAACAACTGTGTCCGGGAATAATATCCTCTAACGATCGGGCTGGGAATGTCCTGCAACCTCCGCAGGGACTATTTTAATCAGCTGGCCTCATGCGAGAGGAGCTTTATTTACCACTGTTGTAGTGGGGAATCCGTACCACCACCACCACCACCACCAGTCAGTGAATGAGCTAGCCAACCAGTCTCTGCAGCGAGCATGGAAACAATACGTACAATAAGGATGTGGCATGCTTGACTTGGGGCATTGTTGTCAACGCAATATTTGCTTTTAATTTGCTACACAATGAATGTTCTTTTCCGTTCGCGTTAAATTTGACTCGCTTGGTGGAGGCTTCCTTATTATTAATATTATTATTATTATTATTATTGCTCCTGTGTGTGTGATTGCTGGTGTTAAAGTTGCGGTGTGCGAGCCCTCTGGCACCCCACCAGCTGTGGCCCCCAAGCAGAGGCCGGATAGGTCAGCTCGCCAGGTAACTGGGCAGGGCATCAGCTCGCGCATAATCGCATCCCTGAACAGTTTGAATGAGCTCATGGATTCACAATCCAATAACAAGCTTTGTCATGGACTATCTATCGGCCTGTCTGCCATTCCCTTTTAAAAAAAATATACATTTTGTGCTATTTTTAGTGGTTCTCTGCTGCGTCTGGTCAATGTGTTTCGAACGCAACCCACCCAAGTCTGTTAACTTTTAACGTCCGGGTTGGATTTGCTGGCATGCTGTGGTGTTTGTTGCTTGATCGTCTCTGTGGTTTCCCCTTTTTTATTCATCATTCCCCATTCAGATGACTCTGTATGAATCTGTATTCTCCCACATTGATGTATTAAGTGTGATGGTCCACATCCACATTTAATTCAATTTCTTCCAGTTCACGCCAGCGTTTATGCGCTGTGACTATGTTGACCAAGATGATGATGAATGACGGATGAGGAGAGTCTCGATGTGATACAGTTGTGCTTTCCTGCTCTCTCCTGCAGACGGTGCGTCATGGTTTTCCACATCAACCATCCGCCATGACCTTTGACCCTGTGCAGAAAATCCTGGCCGTGGGGACACAGGGCGGAGCGCTGAGACTGTATCCTCTCATGTATTTATGTATTTATAGTTTTATTTTTGATGTTGGCGGATCAAAAGCAAACCACCAAGGGGAAAAAGGGGGGAGGGGGAGAAGGTTTGACAAATCAGGAAGAGAGAGAGCGAGAGAGAGAGAGAGAGAGAATCAAATGACAAACATGTTAGATTTGAATGGAATTGCCTACTCGGACGTGTCGTGGTGTCACACACACATTTTCATACATACACATGAGTGGCGTTCACACTGCCGGGTTTGTCCCGTCTCGTGTCATATATCCTCCTGTCAAACACCGTCTTCGCGTCCGCCCTATGACCAAACGAGAGCTGGGGAGGATCAGCCGAGCTCAGCTCAGCTTGTCCCCAAGTCCATTTCTTGGAGTGCAGACGTTGCAGAGTGCAGTGCTAGTAGAAAATGGAGAATCTTGATTTGGTTGGTCACCTGATGTTGTTGTTGTTGTACAATTTTGACATGTGCTGATCTTATTATGAAGCTCTTCTTGCTGTTCGCCTTGTTGGGCTTTTATGGACACAGTGATCCACGTTGGTAATGGTTGTCGACCTCAACCAGCGACAACCATCACTCGGATCACTGTTTAAGTGTTACTCTATTGAAAAGCTATTCTCTTATAGTCCACTTGTATGCCTTGAATGGTAGGAAAAGTCAAGGTGTGTCATTATCCAATATATATGCATAACACCTTCTGGACAATGGCGTTGTTATGACAAGGCCAGGGTCAGCGACGTAGCACAAGTTGTAAAATATGTATTTGCGGAATATGTTCTCTCAAAAACATGTATGTTTGTATTTCTTTACTTTATGAATACAGAGGTCCATTGCATAATTGGATATTACGTCAATACAGCATCAATCGATTTTGGCCAGCTGCATTCCAAACTAAACGGTCTTATATATTGAGTGTCCATAAGAGACGCTTTCATAGCTAGCTAGCTCGCTAGGCCCAGGCAGAGAGCTGTAGTGTGGCTAAGGACACTGTTGCTGTGAACCTTATTCACATAGTGGCTATCTAGCAGCCTCCAGAAGGACCTTTAACTCATGCCCAAACTCCTGGCCTCTCCGTCACATGCGCTGGAAACACCTGGTGACTCGGTCCCCTGTGTGTCTGCAGCGGCCCCGGCACACGCTCCGCACGGGGCTGGATGCTGTTTACCCACAGACATGTACCATGTGTCTACTTGCATATACAAACAGGGATTGGTTTTAGAGCTTGTCAAGTCAACAGAAGGATGCAGGAGAGGGTGGGGGGCAGGATAGGGGCGCGGAACCCTGGCACAAAGGTTGTGGGTTTGAAACCCCGGCCTCCACTGTCTAACCCCGTAGGGGTTCCTTGAGCAAGATGCCGACCGGTCTTAAACGTTTGTGACTGTAAATCCCTTTTAGGTAAAAAAAAAAAGAAAAGCACCTGCGGCGACAGCGGTTCTCCAGTGTCTTTATATACTAACACAGATGTTTTAAGAGATGGTGCCTTGCCTAGCGGTGGTTTGCCTGAAGTCTTAGGCAAGGGAGGTGGTCCTATGCTAGGCCAGGAGTCGTCCAGGATGGCAGCAGCAGCAGCAGTGTGCTGCATGACAGAGCGCGTGTGCTAACAGCTTAACACGCACACAACCAACACTAAACAGTAACTCTCCGCTTAGCCTATTGTTAGCATGCTACAGCATGCTACTACTGTTCCAAGATTAAGAGGCACCTCCCAAAGAACACACAAACACACTCTCCCACACACACACGCGTCCCTGGTTTACTATACTTGTGAGGACACGGACACACACACACACACACACACACACACACACAGGCGGGGTCTCTAATGCAAACGGCGAAGAGCCTGCAAGATTACTGTCGGCGGGGCCGATTGGTCCATTTATCAACGACAGGCGGTTATCGATTCAGCTCATTGGCCGGCCCGAGTTTGGAAGCGCGGCCACGGCCCGCTGGACGTGAACTGGACGAGATGTCTACAAGCTATAAACGTCTGCTTTTACAAGAGGTGTTCCCCCCCCCCCCCCCTCCCTGTCGCTTCATCAGCGCACCATCATAGACCGGCTGCCCTTAACCTCCCGCCAAGTCCCGCCTTCTTCTTCTTCTTCTTCTTCTTCTTCTTCTTCTTCTTCTTCTTCAGTATCCATATATAGGAAGGGATGTAGACGTTTTATTTGTGCATCCATACATGCATTCAATTTATAATATTTCGTTTTTAGGAAATATATTTTATTCATGCAATTTTGTTGTATTTTTTATTATTCTCGATTTTTTTTTTTTGAAAATATTTATAATATTCTTTTTGCTATTATGTATTATCTATCTACCAATTATTTTACGGACTGCATTCAAGCTAAATGTTTATCAAAAAAGCTAAATCTTAAATCTGGAGGATTTAATCAGTTTCTCTGCATTAACCCATCCTAGTATGAGGAGCAGTAGGCAGCTATATACAGCTGCCCAGGGAGCAGTGTAGTAGGGGGTCTGGTGCCTTGCTCAAGGGCACCTCGGCAGTGCCCAGGACGACTCGCACCTTTTTTTCCCCCACCAGTTCTCACTCCGTACTTGGTCCATTTCGGTGAATTGAACCGGCCACCATCCGGTTTCCAAGCCAAGTCCCAATAGACTGAGCTACTGCCTCCCCGCGTAGGAATAGTTCTATAATGTGTTTGTGGTGGTCTGGTGCTCTGGTCCGATGGAGCCCGGCTTGCTTTGGATCAGGAAAAACCCACAGCATTTCTTGCACTACCCTTTTCAGATGATGATGAGTGTAGTGGCAGTTGTTCGGTTTGGGTGTTTTTTTTTTGAGAATGTAGTCCTCAAGCCGCTTCCCCGAAGCTCTTTAGACATTGTTAGGACCCAGTGGGTGAATAAAAGAACCCAGTTTCCAACAAACCCAAAGTAGATGTTTGCTCAGCCACCAAACCACACCCTGCTCAAATGTTTTTGCTGACTCTGCGTCCTTTGTCGTAGCGGGCTTCAGAAACGTCTAGTATTTCTTTCTGGGGTTCTCAAGTGAGCCAGTGTGAGGGACTTAGTTGTTGCCAGCCCCTGTGATGGTTATCAGCTGATCTGCTGTTCAGAGCTGAGCTGGGAGATTCCTCACCAAATGAGGAAGAACTATATGTGGTCAAAGGGGAGACATTCTTGCGACGTGCCGTGGTATTTTTTTCCCCCCCCCTCCAAACGGGGCCAAAAGATGTTTGTTACGTCTATATCTACATGCGTATAAGATGCTTAGTCTGTGCGCACTACATTACAGCAAATATCGGCTAATTGAAGTTTAATGTGCACACCGTGCACTTGGGGTTTAGGTAATGCTGATGATGACACATCGTCTCCCCCATCAAAATCTGCAGAGTCATGGATAGTAATGTTTTTGTGTGTTCTCTATGTTCTCTAACTTCCTGTGTGTGTGTGTGTGTGTGTGTGTGTGTGTGTGTGTGTGTGTGTGTGTGTGTGTGTGTGTGTGTGTGTGTGTGTGTGTGTGTGTGTGTGTGTGTGTGTGTGTGTGTGTGTGTGTGTGTGTGTGTGTGTGTGTGTGTGTGTGTGTGTGTGTGTGTGTGTGTGTGTGTGTGTGTGTGTGTGTGTGTGTGTGTGAGATCCTAAACCAAAGGTTAAACCGTATTTCTGAACTGAATTGTCAACTTCAATGCGCGGTAGGCCTGTAGCGTGACCCACGTGTGTTTGCATTAGGTTTGCGTGTTGCTGTTCGAAATGTTTCAACTTGAACTGCGCTGGCTCACTGGAGAACATCGTTCTCGTGTTGCTCACTGGAGAACATCGTACAGTGTTTTCATTTTTCACTTACAAAAGTGTTGAGCTATGAGGAAGTTAGGAGCCTTGTGCTTATCATATGACCAATATGTGTGTTTGGATGCTTATCATTCTGATATCCTGCCGGTGTGCGTCCTGACATCAGAAATACATGTGAAAAATGTTCATTGTTTGAGGAAAGGAACACTTCTAACTTCTGGGGACTAGTAGTTCTCTTGCCTACCGATGTTGAATGACCTGACCTGATGTCGCTACAAAAGCGTCTGGAGTGCAATGGAAATACCACAACACAGATGCAATGCTCAACTAATTTATTCCGAAAAAGCCAACAACAAAATACCATAAACAAGGAAGTATTAACAAGCTTTAGCATTGTGCTAGCATCGTGACAACAAACCATGTCATGCTACATACTATTTATTTTTGATTTGAGTAATGCTGTTGCCGTTGGTTGATTATGCAAGACCAGCAGATATGACACAACCCAAATTAACACACACACACACACACACGTGCATGATACCTATTAATAATCATGACAAGCCCTGGCTGGGGGGGGGGGGGGGGGCTGCAGCGGGCTGAAAAGGTCAAAGGTGAGGCTAGGTTCAGTAGCTGGCTCTCTGGGGATGGCGCCGGCTGTGCGTTCGTGCCTCCATCCTTCCAAAGCGTCCACGCCCGCTGTTAAGCTAGCTTCCTGCCGCCCTCCTACAAGCCGCCACGCCTTTGTTGTTACTACCGCCGTCATTTAATATATTTATTTAACCACGCCTTCCTGAAGGCACTTGGAAGGGGTCGGCCGGACTCGAGACTCAGCCTCGCTGGGTCGTGTTTGGTGACGGGAGGTCAGCCCCGACAGGCAACACTCGTCTCGTCATTCCCTTGTCTGATTGCCTTATTAAATTACAAGCACAGCACCGCGGTTGCCTTCACGGAAAGATCCTCTTTCTCATGGCCTTCTGTTTTTAACTCGGTGATAATCGCTAAATTCCTTAACAAAATTTGCTCTAATCAAACTCCATTCCTAATGGAGTCCCAAACATTTTTAGGGGTTTTAGCTCCATAGAGAAAAACACACCCATGAGGCTCGTTCCACTTTTGCCTTTTCCCTCTCTCGGCCCCATGGAAATATTTGTAATGTCTCTATCGTTCCATGTGTACATGTGTTCAGAACGTGACTTTGGCGGCAGCGACGTTTCTGTCTGCATGTGTTTTCTACAGTAGACCGTGGCTCTCTCTCTCTCTCTCTCTCTCTCTCTCTCTCTCTCTCTCTCTCTCTCTCTCTCTCTCTACCCCCTCTCTCTCTCTCTCTCTCTCTCTCTCTCTCTCTCTCTCTCTCTCTCTCTCTCTCTCTCTCTCTCTACCCCCTCTCTTTCTTTCTCTCTCTCTCTCTACCCCCTCTCTCTCTACCCCCTCTCTCTCTCTCTCTCTCTCTCTCTCTCTCTCTCTCTCTCTCTCTCTCTCTCTACCCCCTCTCTTTCTTTCCCTCTCTCTCTCTCTGTCTGTGTGCTCTCTCTCTCTGTGGCTGTGAGGAGGTTGGGTTGCCAGGAAACAATCCTTCCCAGACATAACAACGGGACTAGTGGCTCCTTCCAATACACAACACAGTGTCATTTGGGCCTTCCTCCACACACTGTGTGTGTGTGTGAATATCTGAGGAGGATAAAGATGACTGAGAGGGAGGATGAGATGGCTTAACTTAATAAAAATGGAAATGACAAACTAACTAGTTTTACTTTTGTTTTTTTTATTGTTTGGTCATTTCTGACGGCTTCTGCTGAGAATGTATTTCTACTGCCTCCTTACCATCACCAGGCTTTTTTTTCTTTTGAAATATGGATTCACAACATTATTATTATTATTGTTGTTGTATGCTATATGAACGTATACTGTATGAACGGTTTGTTTTCCTGAGTGAGCAAACCCTGTAGTTTTGGGCGTTCGGGCGTGGAGTGCTACTGCCAGCACGAGAGTGGAGCTGCCGTCATCCAGCTGCAGTTCCTGATTAACGAGGTTCGTTTCCCCCCCCCCCCCCCCCTACAGTTATCCGTCCATTCAGGCATTCGTCCAGCTCCTGATCCAGCTTTCGATGTCCTCCTCAAATATCCTTCTCACCTCCTCACTTATTTCCTCCATCGGAGGGATGGAGGAAATAAGTGAGGAGGTGAGAGATGTCTCTCCCTCCCCTCTCTCCTTCCCTACCTCCCCACCCCTCTCTCTCTCTCGCCATCCCTCCCTCCCTCCCTCACTGCCTCCCTGTATCCCTCCATCCATCCATTTATCCATTCATCCATCCATTTACTGCTGGAGATTCAATTCTCCTCCATCCCTCCATCCCCAGCCCAGGAATGCCCACCCCTCGATAGGCATATGTCCGTGTGCACCCTGCTTCCCTGGCCCTCATTCGGTGTTAACAGGTGGTGAATCAGGGCTGGCTGTGTGAGATGCGCTTTAGCCAACACATTGATTACACAGTAATGTTGGCTTTGTGACCTAGCGGGGGCTCGGTAATGGCCTTTTTAGTTGTGCATTTTAGGTCTCTCTCTCTCTCTCGCTCTCGTATAAATACCACCTCCCCTGGCCTCTCTGTGCTGTATGTCAGTCCTGGGTACAGGATTTACTCCTCTGCAGTGTGGGGGGGTGTAAAAGTCTGGGTCTAGATGTGTCTGTCTCAGTGTGTGTGTGTGTGTGTGTGTGTGTGCATGTGTCTGTCCCAGTGTGTGTGTGTGCATGTGTATCTGTCTCAGTATGTGTGTGTACATGCGTGTCTGTCTCAGTCGAGATGCCCATTTTGATTCGTACATTGTTTTCATCAGGGGGCGCTGGTGAGTGCCTTAGCGGACGACACCATTCACCTGTGGAACCTGAGGCAGAAGTTTCCTGCTATTCTGCATTCCCTCAAGTTCAACAGGGAGAGGTGCGGCTACACGCTAACGATACGCTAACGTGTTTTATGTGACCTTTATTATGTATGGTGTTTTATGTGCCAAGGTCAAAAGGAAAACAAAACATTTCAAACCTAATGTTATTTTGTATTTTATAACTGTTATATATTTTTTAGATATATTTTCTTTCTTTTTTATTTTTATATTATTTTCTTTCACATACTGTCAAATTAGAATGAAATAGTTTGTCGGTTAGTTACCTCCGCCATTGAAGATGGACCAGAGGTTATGTTTTTGCCCCTGTCTGTCTGTCTGTCTGTTTGTTTTGTCTGTTTGCAAAATAACCCAAAAGGTAATGTACGCAATACAACTTCGTGGTTAGATTACTTCTGGACCAAGGCACAGTTGATTAGGTTTTGATGCAGATCCGGATCCAAATCCGGCTTCAGGGGACTTTTTTGATGTGGCGGAGGCCATGCGCTCTACTGAGGTTCTTCTGGCTTCTGCACAGCACGTTTAATCGTTTGTTTATAGCACTGTGAATATTTTGGCGGTTAAAAAAAATAATTTTAAATGTATTTTTTTACTTTGCGGTTAAACCCTGAATGTCCGTCCCGTCCGTCCCCCCAGGATCACGTACTGCCACCTGCCCTTCCAGAGTAAATGGCTGTACATCGGGACGGAGAGAGGCAACATCCACATCGTCAACGTGGAGTCCTTCACGTTGTCCGGATACGTCATCATGTGGAACAAAGCCATCGAACTGTGAGCCACACGTTCTGCCAAAAACACAGTTTTTTCTCTTCTTTTGCTTGGTTAATTGTGCTTTTTTTTTTTTAAAGGTACAATTTTAAGAATCATAATTAGGGTTTATTCATATTGTTTAGCCTAGCGTAAGGCTGAAAAGTCACTTCCAGTTGCATTCTGGCAATTTCCAAAATATCTTTGTTTCTTCTCTGTTCAAGTATTCCTTTTCCGGCAGTTAAAAATCTGTACATGGACATCACCATCTACTGCAACCTAATGCAATTTCAGCACTAGGCCCTGCTTCTGGAGGCTCTCAGGGGAGAAGCACACTGTTGTCCTGCCAGATGCTCCTGCCTTACTGTACTGTTGCTGTACAGTGTGACAACAGAGTGTGTGTGTGTGTGTGTGTCCTTCAGTAGCTGTCTTCCACGTCCTAAATGTCATCCTTCCATCCATCCCCTCCCCTCACACAGATCCACCAAGACGCATCCTGGCCCTGTGGTCCACATCAGTGACAACCCCATGGACGAAGGAAAGGTATTCGAACGCACCACTCTTCTCACACCGCTGGGGGTCTAATCTAAGCCTAAAATATTAACTATGGTGACGTATACATTTCAGCTGACTAAGTCAGGCTCGCTTGACGATGACGATGATGTCTTTCCTTTATCATTGCAGCTTCTGATTGCGTTTGAGTGCGGGATCGTGGTGCTGTGGGACCTCAAGTGTAAAAAAGCTGACTACCGCTTCAGCCACGATGAGGTAAGACACACACACACACACGCATACACACACACACACACACACACACACACGATCAACAACCTGCGCGTGTTAGAACACGGTTGCCATCCACCAGCAGGATGTTTGGGGGGACTCTGGTTTGGGGGGGGGACTCTGGTTTGGAGGGGGACTCTGGTTTGGGGGGGGGGACTCTGGTTTGGGGGGGGACTCTGGTTTGGGGGGACTCTGGTTTGTGGGGGGGACTGGTTGGGGGGGGACTCTGGTTTGTGGGGGACTCTGGTTT
Source organism: Muraenolepis orangiensis (assembly GCA_027704905.1). Taxonomy (NCBI): domain Eukaryota; kingdom Metazoa; phylum Chordata; class Actinopteri; order Gadiformes; family Muraenolepididae; genus Muraenolepis; species Muraenolepis orangiensis. The sequence goes on along the minus strand of CM051016.1, from coordinate 8,968,372 downwards.
GTGTGGGACTCTGTTTTTTGCTCTCCTTTTTAGTCTTTAATCTCCATGTATCTCACTTTTAAATCCCTCACAGATGCCACATGTGTTGCTAGCGCTTAATGAGAATTAAAGGACTTGTCCGTGTTTTTTTCGCCTGCCCTTAATTGACTGGGAAATAAAGATAACGCCTAAGTAATCCCTCAGAGAGAAGTTCAGACATGCGTGAAATTATGCAATATCAGACAACGTTTTTAAGGGTTTTTATTAAAGCTGTGCATTGTTGAATCCTGACTATTTATTTTTATTTCAACTGACGCCATGAGCCACCAAGCTAAGCATCATTCACGCGTGTGTGTGTGTGTGTGTGTGTGTGTGTGTGTGTGTGTGTGTGTGTGTGTGTGTGTGTGTGTGTGTGTGTGTGTGTTGTGTGTGTGTGTGTGTGTGTGTGTGTGTGTGTGTGTGTGTGTGTGTGTGTGTGTGTGTGTGTGTGTGTGTGTGTGTGTGTGTGTGTGTGTGTGTGTGTGTGTGTGTGTGTTTCAGGCCATCCACTCAGTGGCCTGGCACCACGAGGGGAAGCAGTTTGTGTGCAGCCACTCCGATGGCACCCTGACCACATGGAATGTACGACTCACTGCCAAGCCTATCCAGACCATCACACCACATGGTGGGCACACACACACACACACACCACAGGGCTCGAAACGTACTCATGCACACGTACACACACAGGCTTGTGCATGTGTGCACGTCGCACCACATGGAAGGAGCTGTGTCAATAAAGGCAGTACAGTCACACACATATAAAAGTACAGTGTTTGTGTGGTCGGTTGATATTTGGCGGTGTTGGAGGTGAAAGACACTCGTGAGGCATCAAGACACAATGCTTCTAGTATAATTAAAGAAGATAAAGTAATTATGACATCAATGTCATCAACCTTATTGACGAACAACCATCTTACTCATTCATTATTAACGCTAAATGTCTTCCCTCGCGTGCATCGTAATGAATTGTCTGTACGTTTCCTTCTCTGATTCTCACATCCACGTCTCCCTCCACCCCACACCCCACACCAGGCAAGCAGCCCAAAGACGGGAAGAAGCCGGAGCCCTGCAAGCCTATCCTCAAAGTGGAGTACAAGACGACCAAGGCCGGGTGAGACCCACGCCCCCTTCCTGCTCCTCTGTCAGCCGGGCGGCCCCGCCCCCGCTCACACTCTCGTTTGCTTTTTCCCCCACATCCTGTATGAGTCGCAGGCTGTCCTGTTGCTCGGGCGCATGCAAACACACACACACACACACACACACACACACACACACACACACACACACACACACACACACACACACACACACACACACACACACACACACACACACACACACACACACACACACACACACACACCGGGCATCGCTTTCCAACTGTCAGTGCCTCCCTCCTCCTCCTCCTCCTCCTCCTATTGTCTCCTGTTCTGACTGCAGCCAAGCAGGGCGGCCGTGAGCCACTAATTGGCTAGGTGTGATCTGATTAGGTTACGTATTTTCTAGCCAGCATTCTCCGCCGCAGCGGAGAGTGTAATTAGGAGGGAGGAGCTTTCACACTGGGTTTGTTTGCGTGCCAAGAAATGCGTCGGTTCATTGGTCTGGATAGTTTACCTCGCCTGAAGAGTGTTCGCTAAACAACTACAAATCAAACCCCTGGAACAGAGCGCCTTCTCTGGCCAAACAGCCACTATTGGAACTAATGGTAAATTTACGTAGCGCTTTTAACCAATGCCCTTCACAATGTAAGCCTCACATTCACCCGTTACACATACACACCTTACTACACCGCCGGGGCGTCGGCCGTGCAAGGCCGACTGCCAGTTCGTCAGGAGCGGTTTTGTGTGTCTTGCTCAGGGACAGTTGGCTAGGAGGAGGAGCCAGGGGAATCCAACCAGCAATCTTTTCAGGTTGCCAGACAACTCGCTGTACCCTCCCCCTCCCCCCCCTGCAAATTAGGCAAAATATTGAGGGGAATCACATCACCGACGGGCTCCCCTTTTCAGCCAATCGTAGTGAAGTAAAATTGTGTGTGTGTGTGTGTGTGTGTTGCGCCGTCACTGAGGTTTAAACTTTAATTCTATAAATGGGTTTACT
>CM051016.1:8906254-8961254 GCA_027704905.1 Muraenolepis orangiensis | reverse complement strand
CTCTCTCTCTCTCTCTCTCTCTCTCTCTCTCTCTCTCTTTCCCCCCCCCCCCCCCCCCATCCCTCCTGGGCCCCAGATACTGGAAGTGCGCATGCAGTGTGAGCTGGGTGACGTGGAGTCCCCTGAGGTGGTGGGGGACCAGACCCCCACCCTGCCCACCCCGGGGCCTCCCTCCTCCAGCCCCCAGGAGGGGGAGCCGCCCCTGCAGCCCAGCACGGGAAGTACCTCGTCGGACACGCCCCGCTGCAACGTCTCCTGGCTGCAGTACGTAATGATGAAGAGACGGAGGAAGGACATGAAGAAAATACTATTGCTATTCTTCTTCTTCTTCTTCTTCTTCTTATTATTATTCATTACTGAGGGAGTAACCAACAAACAAGGGAAGGACATATTGTGTTTCATGTATACAATGGGCATATGTTCATCTCTCTCTCTCTCTCTCTCTCTCTCTCTGCCTCTCTCTCTCTCTCTCTCTGCCTCTCTCTCTCCTCTGCCTCTCTCTCTCTCTCTCCCCCCCCCAGGGTGCGTAGCTCTCCCCTGAAGCAGTCCCCGGGGTACCAGGTGGACCTGGTGGTCCAGCTGGTGTGGGTGAGTGGCGAGCCCCCCCAGCAGATCACCAGCCTGGCCCTCAACTCCTCCTACGGCCTGTGAGTAGAACTGTCTGGGTACCATCTCTCTATCTCTTCAATTTCAATTCAAAAGATCTGTATCGGCACTGAAAATAAACATTTCCAAAACAGGTGCTTCAAGCTTAACACTAAGCTGACCAAACAAAGGAAATAGGTATACAAATGTATAAACATTTACAGATTCAGAATATAAAATACAAGGGTAGTGAACTACAATGTTTGTTTGTTTTGTGTGCATTTTGGAAGCACCGTCAGTCTTCTCTTGGTCTGTTGATATTGAATGATTAATTAGTCTGTACTCACTGGACATTTTGTGTCGTTATGATTAGTCTCAGTTAGATAATAGTATAATTATAGCTCACTGCAGGTGAAGGGTGTGTCTGAGGACTTTTCATAATATATTTAGTTATAGTAGTCCATATTCAACACCACTTACAAATAATTTGTACAGCTGACCATCCTGCCAAATTGGGATCAATCACTTATTTTGTATACATCTACAATGAGCTTTTGTTTTGGTTTGGGGTGTTTGTTACGGTGCTCACTGTTCGGGATGCGTTGTTTTACTGTGTTTCCTGTGTTCCTGTCGGTCAGGAAACACAGGAGTCTGCTCTTGATTATCATGCAGTGGACCAAGGCTGCTGTTGACTCATATCCCATCCCAGGTGGTAGCTGTTGGGATGCAATGTGCCACCACAATGCATCCCATTTTTGTGTATCAGGCTTACCAGTCCATGGTTATTCTCTCTCTCTCGCTCTCTCTCTCCTCTCTCTCTCTCTCCTCTCTCTCTCTCTCTCTCTCTCTCCTCTCTCTCTCTCTCTCTCTCCTCTCTCTCTCTCTCTCTCTCTCTCTCCTCTCTCTCTCTCTCTCTCTCTCTCTCTCTCTCTCTCTCTCTCTCTCTCTCTCAGAGTGTACGCTTCGCCACACCCAGCTGTTCATACAAAATCTCTCTCTGGGTCCTTCTCTCGCCTAAAAACAAGTGTGATGTTATGTGTCAAGCAGCCTCTATGTATTAACATGGTCGAGCAGGGAATTAACACTAGCTAGGGTTCGTGGGTTTGATTCCCACTGAGGAAATGCAGACAGTGTACTGTACTCTTCTGTAAGGAGCTTTGGACAGAAGCATCCACCAAATAGTATTTCTCTCTCTCTCTTATCTTGAATCTCTCCTTGAATCTCCTGTGTGTGTGTGTGTGCGCATTGATGCTTGTCTCCAGCATGAAGTCTCAGATATGTTGGTCCTCAGGCTCCATATCTTCTTTTCAATTTAGAAGCAGGAGAGAGAGAGCTGAATTGGATTTGTGCAGCTTTTAATGTACCCAGACATGGTCGTAAAAGCCACTCCTGAAATCACCGACAACCACCTCCCATACATGAACAGAGAAGCATTCAGATCTCTCTCTGTTGATGTGCGAATATTCTTCATTTGAATGCAGTACTCTTGATAGATCCAGGCACGCAAAACACAAAAACAGAAGCTGGCATAAAAGTATTAAAAAATCCATGAATTATACAGTAAGAAATATACAGTATGGAAACACCAAAAAATGAAGTAATAATATAATATGTCTCTGTCTCTCTTTCTCCTCTCTCTTTCTCCTATCTCTCTCATTCTCCTCTCTTTCTCTCTTTCTGCTCTCTTTCTCCTATCTCTCTATCTCTCTATATATTTCTCTCCTCTCTTTCTCTCCCCCCCCCCAGTGTGGTGTTTGGTAACAGTAGCGGCCTGGCCGTGGTGGACTACCTCCAGCAGGCGGTGCTCCTCAACATGGGCACGTCGGAGCTCTACACCCCCTCGGACCCCTACCAGAGACAACCCTGCTCCCCTCGCAAGACCCGCCAGCCCTCTGGAGGTCAGCTGCGTTGCTCTGGCTCCGCTGTGGTGTGAGCTGTGACTCTTACAGGCTCAGCTGTCCTCGGGTGCTTCGGTTTCTGTTCCTTGTTTTTTGTCTCTGTCTCTGTCTTTCTCTCCGTCTCCCTCACACTCTTCCTCATCTCACACACACGTGGCATCAGACAAGCATATGAAATTAATGTTGTTGTTTTTTTTTGTGGAGAGATTTCCCTCAGCACAAATAACGGTTACTTAACTTAGTGCTATATTATTGTCATCATTATGACTGCCACCTTAAGCTTGTTGGCTCTTTTTAATTCTGTCAGTATGGTTAGAGATTGTGTGAGATCAGCTGTAATGCGTTTGGCTGCCAGCTCTCTCTCTCTCTCTCTCTCTACCTCTCTCTCTCATCCACCTCCCTGCTGTAGCTACTCCTTCTCATCAGGGGACATCACCAACACAACCTCCATCTGTTCACCTGTGCTTTGGAAATACAGCAGAGCTGTGCTTATTAGTAACACTGAGATATAATGATATTTAATAACTAATTAGTGTTTGGTTAATTCACTATATTATACTTAACTACAATACTAGTTCTCGTGAGACCATCCTGATATTCACATTTGATATTAGTTTGGCTTTAGCTTGGAGAATAATTGATTTCCAAATATGGGCGTGGCCTTATGTTGTGCAAAAAAACTCCAGCCAATCAGCTCTTGCTCTCTTTGCTTTTGCCGAATCCAGTTGTAAGTAAAACAAAAATGTATTCTAATTTTCAAAATTTTCTATTTCGATTTTATTACGGTTAGAATTAACGTTATTAGTATTATTTGGGCCAAAAAAAGAAAAAATAATTGCTGCGTCGATTGCTACACTTCCCTCGGGCACCGGCGTTAGGTTCTTAATTCTTCCGACTGTGGGGCTCCTTGTAAGTCATGAACGGAAACTCCTCCCCCGAGCGCTAATTGGTTCGATCTGAACCAATCAGGGTGGTCTCACAAGGCTACTACAACACACCACTAGTGTTTTAAGTCCCACCGGGTTTCATTGTCAAGTCCACACACGTTGCTTTGTTGGTTGCTTGTATGAATTAGTTTTGTTGTTGCTGAAATGTCTTTCCTACTCCTACTTTTGCTACAGTTCATTCTTCAGTCTTTTCATTCCTTCCTGTTTTTTAAGTGGCCTCATGCTAGATTGAACCTTTTTGACTCATGTTTTAATGCAAGTCATCAAAGCACGTAGACCGGTCTCCTGACAATGTTTTGTAGCTTTCATTTTGATGTCCTGTTCTGTTTTGATTCTCATTTCTGGCTGATATTTCCTCTGCCGCTCTCGTCTCCGTCTCCTTGTAAAGACATGCCACATGTGACGTCGTCTTGCATGTCCAGCCTTTCTAACTTGTATACTGAGTCTGTGAAAAAGCTCCGCTCCTCTCACTTCAGTAAGTCACACGTTGTCTCTCTGTCTCCCTGTCTGTTTGTTTTTCTCTCCGTCACTCTCTGATTCTGTGTCTGTCTCTTTCTGTTTCTCTCTGACCTCTTTGTCTCCCCTCCCCCCCCCCCCCCCCCATCTCCCTCGCTCCCTCTGTCTCTCTATCCAAGTTCCTCATTCTAGTGTCTTGTTTTGTTCCTGTGCCAAGTAGAACGGTGTTTCTCAAAACGTGGGTGGGGGCCCAGCACCGGGCCATGGTGCAGTGGCTCCCTGGGGCCTCACTAAATCGATATCTATATCTCTATATTATATTATATTATTGACTGTTTAAACCTGCGCTTCAGGTTTCTTGACGTGTACACCAAATACTCTGACGCCCCGGTCAGACCCCAGAATGTGGTTGAAACTTGATTGAAAACTGACCCCCGCTTAATGTTGACATTAATGTTACTTCATGGCCAACTTAAGTTTCATCTTATTCCATCTTATTTCTGTGGATCTCAGTGGGCCCCAGAGGCATGGGGGTGAACCTCTGCTGGGCCCTGACTGAAACACACTTGAGAAGAGCTCGGCCCCCATAGAACACCCCGGCAGAACGGTGAAGCGGTGACATCATGGTCTCCTAACTGGCACAGCCTGGAGACGGAGGGTCCTGTAAATCAAGGCCAGATGGTGTTGGCGCTGTAATTAGAAATTATGTACAGGGGGGGCACTCTTAGATCTCTCTCTCTCTCTCTCTCTCTGCGCAGTCGCTGGCTTAGTGAACCAATGAACATTTATCCTTTTAAAGTGTGTTTTTATCCCGAGCTTCTGATTGTTGACCAACAATTCTTATCAGAAACAAAGTCTTATCAGAGACATCTAACAGCTAAAGAGAAAATGTGAGTGCAGGTTCATGTACATGCTTGTTTGTAGCATGGTATGTAGCCATGTCTGTGGTAGGCTGTAGGCTAAAGCTATACGGGCTAGTAGCACTATACTGTGAAAACAGCAAAAACCTAAAAACCGTTTTGAAACCTGTTTACCTTTTCAACTTTTTTTGCTTTGTGACTCTATCCAGCGCTGTGCGACGCTAACGACGGCACCGCCGCTTCGGAAGACCGCTGCAAATCGCCCACTTCAGGTAGGCCTCTCTAGGTCACTTTTCCCCAGTGGCTTTTCAAAAAAAAAAAAGCGCTTTGTTGTCCCGATATATAACTCTGATGTGCTGAAACCTGAGCTTTCTTTGGTTTGACGTCTCCGGTGGTTGTTGCTGATCCCGTAGGATCTGGCTCTCCCTGCAATTCAGACGATGAGCGCAAGCAGCAACGGTTCATGTCGAAGGGTACTGTATCGCACCGTGCGGCACAATTACTCTTTTGGCGGGTGGGAATGCACCGTACCCGTACCCCGAGTGGGATCGTATGTCCGGTCGGCGGGATGGATATCGAGGAAAAATCCTCATGTGAAAACAACAAACAAAAGACACCCGAGATCCCTCCCTATTGAGCTTTTCGTCAAGAAAAGCAGCTGAATTTGCAGATAAAAAAAATTGATATATTTCCGATACATACTAGGCATGTTTCAAACTAGGGGACTTGGGTGTCCGCTGTTAATTAAACTAAACGTTATGGTACGGGTGCTTTCCCACTCTGAAGGACTGAAAATACATGCTGCCTTCCTTCTGCCATTTATTTTGGTTTCTTTTTTGTTACAACACATTTACAGTGAGGTCCAAAAGCAGGCGCTTTTCCAAGACGGTAGCCAGTGACTTTGGTACTGTATGACCTCAGTGTGTTGCCGTAGCCCTGATTTTATTTGTATTCCCCCCCCCCCCCCCCCACCCTCGTCCCACTTCCTGTGATTTCAAACCACACTTCCTGTGATTCAGAGATCACAGGAAGCTCACCTAAGCTCACCCCCTTTGTGCTGTGTCTTGTGCCAATCACCGGGCCGTGGTGCGTTCGGGTGATGCGTGTTTGTGTGTTTTCACTGATCACCGGGTGTTGTGTGTGGGGGGGGGGGGGTAATGTGGGTAATGTGTTTGTGTGTTGTGTTCAGTATCAGTATTTTTCCGTGTGCCCACAAGTGTATATGTGTGGTCTCCGAATAAAACACCGCTTTGCTGCACTTGTGGCGGAGTGCTGAAAAACGACACTTCACTCATACTAACCCTCTGGGCGGATCACACACAGTCGAGGGGGTTCTGTCTCTCTGATTGTCGTCCCAGCGTTCTCCCCGCTGTTGTGCTTGTGATCGCTGGCCTTTTGGCGCTGATGAAAAAAACAAAAACGTCAATTCGCCGTTTTTATGTTCTTCTTCTTCTCCTACCGTCGCTCTCTCCTGGCTGTTGACTTAATTCAGATGATGTCATTTCCTTCCTGCTTCCCGCTTTGATTACCATGACAGCGTCCTCTCCACCATGTGGCTATTTGCGATGACAATTAGCTTTCTGTCTGTCTGTCTGTCTGTCTGTCTGTCTGTCTCTGTCTGTCTGTCTGTCTGTCTGTCTGTCTGTCTGTCTGTCTGTCTGTCTGTCTCTCTGGAGGGGGGGGGGGTTACTCAGCAGAGTGAGGGGGGGGATGGTGGGTGGAACAAGATGTTCAAAAGTATCTTCGGGTGTGGAAAGCTATTTGGTGCTCTTTGGATCGATAACGATTCTATTAACGTTAATGGTAATGAAGGGAAAGGCAAAGGAACCTTTAAATAGAGAGTGAGTGAGAGTGGGGGGGGGGGGGGGAGGGAGAGAGAGAGACCACCCTGAGAGACAGAGACGGTTATTAATTATTAGTACTGACAGACCGAGAGATCAGAATCCGTCTCTGTTCATGTATGAATTGTGAGGGTAGGGTGGTGGTCGTCATCATTGTGCATTTTCCAACAGCGATTTCAGGGCTGGTTTTATGACCATGTCTGGGTACATTAAACGCTGCACAAATCCAATTTAGCTCCGAGTGAGAGAGAGAGAGGGAGGGGGGGAGAGAGGGAGGGGGGGAGAGAGACTCTCTTGACATGGCAGACTGCAGCACCTCCAGTCTGGCTCTGAAGTGTCACCTCCACCCTTTGGTTCTATTCTACTGCTGTACCACACACACACACACACACGTCACCTAGCCTTCTTTTGTATTCACACACACACACACACACACACACACACACACACACACACACACACACACACACACACACACACACACACACACACACACACACACACACACACACACACACACACACACACACACACACCGATACTCCTTCTCCTGTCCTGTACACACACACACACACACTTCTTCAACCCATAAATTCAAGGTGTGGTTAATTGATCTCCTATTGGGGGGCGGGGGTTGGGGGCTGGTCAGGGAAAAGCTTCTCTCATAAAAGAAGAAATGTCTCCTCTCTCTCTCTCTCTCTCTCTCTCTTTACAGCCAAGATGTCGAAGAAAATAAATTCCCCCCCCAATGAGCAAAAGCCAGACTCTGGTAAGCCCCGGCAACTGTGTGGGACCTCCTCCCAGTCCTCTGTTCCCCATGTCGTCACAGGCGGAGCCGCTGCTCTGGAATGTATACGCTTGTTCTTCCTGATGCCGTAACGGTGTGACCGTCGCACACTGTCTGGATACGTGTGTGTGTGTACACGTGTCTGTTTGTGGGTGTGTGTGTTTTACATGTGTTTATTTGTGCGTGTGTGTGTCTGTGTGTGTACACCTGTGTGTGTGTGTACGCATGTCTATTTCTGTGTGGTTGTGTGTGTTGTGTGTGTGTGTGTGTGTACCCATGTCATTGTGCGCGTGTGGCTCGGCGCGCAGGCGTGTCGAGGCGTCCGTGGTGCAGACGCTCTCTCCCCAGGAAGGGCCCGGAGGCCCACTTAATGCGCCTGGACGTGCGTAGAACGTGCTCGGACCAGAACCTCCGTGAGTTGGCCCCGGTTCGGCCCCGGTTCGGCCCCGGTTCGGCCCCGGTTCGGCCCCGGTTCGGCCCCGGTTCGGCCCCGATCCCCAGAGATGTCGGATGTGGGCTCGCTGGCCGGCGTACTAACCTCCTCTTTGTTTGTTTTATTGGAGGGACCTAGCGGTAGCCGTCTCTGGACACTAACACGCCCAAAAAACAAACAACTCCTAACAATGGCGATGACGCTCTTTTGGTGTTTGTTTTTGTAACCAACCGCTTCCCGACGTGTCGGTGTTGAGCGCCCTGCCGTTCCTGTGTTTAGACGCTGTCCCGGGGCGCTGCTGGCGTGTGCACGACAACAGCGCACCGTAGCGGGTTCCCTGTCACTAATTCCCTGGGTGTTTCACGTGTGTGTGTGTGTGTGTGTGTGTGTGTGTGTGTGTGTGTGTGTGTGTGTGTGTGTGTGTGTGTGTGTGTGTGTGTGTGTGTGTGTGTGTGTGTGTGTGTGTGTGTGTGTGTGTGTGTGTGTGTGTGTGTGTGTGTGTGTGTGTGTGTGTGTGTGTGTGTGTGTGTGTGTGTGTGACATGACACGTGATTCAGCTTGTGTGTAATAGTGTTAAGGTCCAAAAAGAACTGGACCTATTCCAATCGTAAGGCGTGACGCCCAAGTACATTTTTAAACAACAAAGCCATTGTTGTTTGTACTTGACGACCGAGGGTGGCATTTGCGGACGTTTGTCCGATTAAATTAAGTTAAATTTAGAAATTCATTATTATGATTTATTATCTCCATTTTTATTCGGGGGTGGGGGGAGATTCCATCCACTTCCTTCTACCATGTTTTTTTGTTAGTTTAAACTATAAACCGTGTATGGTTTTAGTAGCCCTCTGTTCGACCTCTTTAATAAAGCTTGATTTAGGACCGCTTATGTGGACAAACAATCAAATAATCAAACCAATTGAATTAGACTCTGGCTGGGTTTGATTGGATGTTCTTTAAAAATAAAAATCGACAAATCAGCACCGTTTCCCCTGGAAAACGTCACGTGGTCTTTTAAAAACCGCTGTGTTGTTAACGCGACTTGAAGCACTTGTCATGTATTCGTTATTTCCTCTGTTGATGCGTTGCAGTCACTCGGTGTATAGCTGCCCACTGTAACTGTATCGGTGAAGGGGTGTGAAGTACTAACATGTAATGGGTTCATCTTTTCCATTGGGTTCTAACAACAGCTGCGACGGTGCAGATGCTGCTGCGCACGTTTTAAAATATCATATCTGAGCGAGTTGTCGTCCTCAATTCACTGATCCTTTCTCCTCATTGTCCTCCTCCTCCTCCTCCTCCTCCTCCTCCTCCTCCGCGTGGACCAGACGCCAGGGACAACTCCTTCAGCCGCTCCCGCAGCTCCAGCGTCACCAGCATCGAGCGGGAGTCCCGCGAGGCCATCTCCTCCTTCCACTTCTGCGAGAGTTTCCCCCGCAAGGCGTCGGAGGGCGGCCCCGTCCCCTGCCTGATGGTGGGCACCACGCAGGGCACGGTGCTGCTGCTGGACCTCAGCCTGCCGCCCGGCCTCGACCAGAGGCTCAGCCAGCCCGTGGGCGTCTCCAGCTGCGGTGGGTTTTCAATACTTTTTTTATTTTTATTTTTTTTATATAAATTCACCCGACACACACGACAACGTCTCTGAAACTTAAAAAAAACGCTGTATGGTGGAATTTTTGTTTTTACGTTGTGCGCTTGTTCTCAGCCTTGTTTAGTAAGCCGTCCTCTTTTGGATAAAGGCGTCTACCAAGAAGCTACATTCACATGTACAATTAAGGTTACAGTAGTTATATTATGAAATAATGAAGACGGTGTTTATTTGAAGGGGACAAAACAACCAATTGTTTTGATCATTTTAACCTATAGGTGGCAGCATAGTCACAAATATGTTTGAGTGGACCGCTGCTATTTTCAATGAGAAAGAGAATGTTAATAGTCTCCCTAACCACAGAAAAAGTTCCCCGACTGCAGAAGAGGTTTCTCTAACCTCCGGCTCTCGATGTGTCCCCTCCAGGCACTCTGGTCCGACTGAAGGGAGGGGTGATGACCATGGCTCTGCTGGACTCTGCCGGCGCTCTGCTGCCCCCTGCCTACGAGCCGTGGTACGACCCCAACGCCTCAGACGAGGACAAGGAGAAGGAGAGAAGCAGGCGGCGCCCACCCGTGTCCCCGGCGGCCTCCCAGGAGGGCGGTGGTGGTGGCGGCTCGGCCGCGGTGGATGGGCAGTACGCGGTGGTGTGCTCGGAGAAGCAGGCCAAGGTGCTGACCATGCCCTCCCAGGCCACCCTGCACAAGCACAACATCACGGAGAGCTCCTTCGTGCTGCGCGCCGACGTGGTCCAGATGGCCGCCACCAACTGCATCGCCTGCTTCTGCGCCAACGGGCACATCATGACCCTGAGGTACCCCTAAAACACCCAGCGTGACCCTGAGGTACCCCTAAAACACCCAGGGGTTACAACATGATTCTGAGGTACCCCTAAAACACACATTATGACCCTGAGGTACCCCTAAAACACCCAGCGTGACCCTGAGGTACCCCTCAAAACACACAGGGATTACATCATGACCCTGAGGTACCCCTCAAACACACAGGGTTTACATCGTGACCCTGAGGTACCCCTCAAACACACAGGGTTTACATCATGACCCTGAGGTACCCCTCAAACACACAGGGTTTACATTGTGACCCTGAGGTACCCCTAAAACACACAGGGTTTACATCGTGACCCTGAGGTACCCCTAAAACACACATGATTTGCACAATGACCCTGAGGTTCCCCTACAATGCACCGATTTTACGTCATGACCCTGAGGTAACCACAAAACACACATTTACATTGAAGCCGTGCAGTACCCCTAAAGCACAAAGGGTTTACACCATGACCCTGAGGTAGGTCTTCTTCTTCTTCTTCTTCATCTTCTTCTTATGTCTTAACAGTTTGCCCAGCCTGCGCCCCCTGCTGGACGTTAACTACCTGCCGCTCACCGACATGCGGATAGCGCGGACGTTTGCCTTCTCCAACCTGGGCCAGGCGCTGTACCTGACCTCCCCCACCGAGATGCAGAGGATCACCTACAGCCAGGACACCTGTGATAACCTGCAGGTGAGCATGGTGTAGAGGCTAGATAGATAGACGGAGAGATATGAATGATGAATGAATGAATAAATATGTATTTTAATATAATGAGGTATTATCAGATCAAATATTTGATGTCTAAAATGTATTTTTTTTAACCAACTTTAGGAAGACAAACATCGACATAGAAACACAATATATAACCTTCATTGATTTCATGTTTGTTGAACATTTAGAAAGGGTCATAGTTGCCAGATGGGGTCTTTTTACTCCTGTGGGCGTCAGTGTTTCACATGTTCCATGACTGGACGCCACATGCGGTAAACTGGGATGACTCTGATTAAACGCACTTGGATACGTAGTGTGTGTATATGACACGCTCTCTACAGAGCAAACTAACGTACAAAGCCACGGGGGTGACGCGACCGAGCGAGATTGGGCGGACTGGCGGTGTCACACGGTGTGCTCTTGGCCCCTCCCCCTGTAGGAGATGCTGTGTGAGCTGTTCACCCCTGTGGAGACCCCAGAAGCGCCAAACAAGGGCTTCTTCAAGGGCTTGTTCGGCGGAGGAGCGCAGTCCCTGGACCGGGAGGATCTCTGTGAGTCCCCTGACGTTGTTGTTGTTGTCATGCTCCCGTTGTAGTCTTTCACCTTGCTCACGCTGTAGTCCTTCTTATTGTGTTCACGCTGTAGTCCTCCTTTGTGTTCACGCTGTAGTCCTTTGTGTTCACGCTGTAGTCCTTCATTGTGTTCACGCTGTAGTCCTTTGTGTTCACGCTGTAGTCCTCCTTTGTGTTCACGCTGTAGTCCTTTGTGTTCACGCTGTAGTCCTTCATTGTGTTCACGCTGTAGTCTTTTGTGTTCACGCTGTAGTCCTTTATGTTCACGTTGTAGTCCTTTATGGTCATGTTGTAGTCCTTCATGGCGTTCATGTTGTAGTCCTTAATGTTCGTGTTGTAGTCCTTTATGTTCACGTTGTAGTCCTTTATGTTCACGCTGTAGTCCTTTATGTTCACGCTGTAGTCCTTTATGTTCACGTTGTAGTCCTTTATGTTCACGCTGTAGTCCTTTATGTTCACGTTGTAGTCCTTTATGTTCACGCTGTAGTCCTTTATGTTCATGTTGTAGTCCTTTATGTTCACGCTGTAGTCCTTTATGTTCACGTTGTAGTCCTTATGGTCACGTTGTAGTCCTTTATGGTCATGTTGTAGTGTCCTTCATGATGACATTGTAGTCGTATGTTCCAGTGTAATCATTCATGATCACATTGTAGTCTTTTTTGTTCACGTTGTAGTCCTTCATGATCACATTTGTAGTCCTTTAAGTTCACATTGTAGTCTTTCATGTACATGTCAAAATCGATGTTGTTCACATCGCAGGCATCCTTTAAAGTTTTCTAAATGTTCCAGGTTCCTCCATTCTGGAAGTAACACAGTTTGCCCTTCTCATCTGCTGTGTGTGTGTGTGTGTGTGTGTGTGTGTGTGCGTGTGCGTGCGCTCTGCAGTCGGAGAGACGGTTTCAGGGAAGGCGTCCCGCAGCCTGGCCCAGCACATCCCGGGCCCCGGGGGCATGGAGGGCGTGAAGGGGGCGGCGTCCGGCGTGGTGGGGGACCTGGCCCGCGCACGCATCGCCCTGGACGAGAGGGGCCAGAAGCTGGGCGAGCTGGATGAGCGCACCGCCGCCATGCTGGCCAGTGCCGACTCCTTCTCCAAACACGCGCACGACGTACGCAATAGTTCCTTCCCCTCCCTCCTCCTCCTCCTCCTCCTCCTCCTTAACCACCACCACTCTCCCCCCCCCCCCCCTAGGAAAGTCTCAATGTAATAAAGATATACAGTGTTATATGCTATACGCCCTTGTTCAGCAGCCTGATGGCCTGACTGTGGAAGCTGTCTCTATTTGTACGGTACTTGATACTGCGGTATAGCCTGCCTGATGATAAAAGTGAATACAAGTCAAGTCAAGTTTATTGTCACTTCACAGTTTGCACAAGTATAAAGCAGTGAGTGAAAATCATATGTGTAGTAATACAATAATACAGAATACAGTTTGTGGCTGGGGTGGGCAATGTCTTTTATGATGCGTTTGGCCTTGGCCACGCACCGCTGGTTGTATATATCCAGGAGGGAGGGGAGCTCACCTCCAACGATATACTGGGCCGTCCGCACCACCCTTTGAAGCGCTCTGCGCTCGAGTGCGGTGCAGTTCCCGTACCAGGCGGTGATACACCCTGTAAGAACACTCTCCATGGTGCCGGTATAGAATGTTCTCAGGATGCGGGGCCCATGCTGAATTTCCTCAGACGCCTGATGAAATACAGGCGTTGTTGGGCCCTTTTCACCACACACGTGGTGAAAAGAACAGCTAGAGATAGTAGTTGTTTAAATCACGAAAGCACGCCATGCACTATTGATAAATATGCATATGAGAAATGGACTATGCTGTTAGCGTCCTTGAGCAAGAAACCTACCCTACCTTACCTGCTCCTTTAGGATTTGTGGGTGTGTTTCTTTAGCTAAAAGCCTCTGCTATATCACTGTAGGCCTATGTTATATTCTATATATTCTATATTTTTTTATATATCTATGTATATTCTGTTGTTATCTTCTGTCCCCCCCAGATGATGTTGAAGTACAAAGATAAGAAGTGGTACCAGCTCTGATGTCGGTGCGGTTGGGAACTCCTGACTCTGTAGAACCACACTCCACTCTTCCCTGGTGGGAGTGAAACGGCCCCTGTCTTTCCCTTTCTCTCCACAAGGGAGCAGCAGAGGGGTTGGTCGGTTGTGGGTTGTTGGTTTTTTTCCCGTTTTTTTTGGCTATATCATTGTTTTGAGCACGCATTACTTTGTCCAACAGAGGAAATGGCGACACCTGCTTAGAGATAGGGAAGAAGGACTTTTAGGTTATTTTTCTGCGTTTTCAGGATGGTGGATTCTGGAGAGAGGCAGAGACATTAATTTCCATGAGTATAGAAGAATATACAAGTAAATATATGATAAACTGCTGTTTTATTCAGAAGGAATGAAGACTGTTATTGTGGTGGCCTGATTTAATGTTGTTGTTTATTGTTTGTTCATTTTATGGTTATTGTGATTTCATGGTGTCATTGTGAGGAGTCAGACACGGCCCTCGACGAATCTAGTCAAATCAGCGCTCCCGTACGCGTCTGTATCTATAGCAATGAGTGGATGGACGAAGAACTGTTTGATTTTTTTTTTTTTGGCTTATTCTTTCTGAATTGTTTTCTAAGTTTTGGCTTTGTTTTCATCAACAATTCTAAATATTTAGAGTGACAGAAATTATGAGGTCATCGCCTCTTATCCAATAGGGAGCAATCAGTGATGAACAAATCGTCCCTCTTCACCCAATAAGGGCTGTTCGTTCGCTAGCCTATCACAGATGGTTGCTTTCACAATCATTTTTCCGACGAGCTTGATTTAGCTAGGACGGGGTCCAGTAAAGTGTGCTGTCGGTGTGTGAGTCTGTTCAGATTATTTGTTTCCCAATTATCTTTTATTTTATTTGAAAATTACTACTGTGGTCTGTAGAAATTAAGTGTGTTGGGGCATTAAATCCAAAGGATAATTTTTTTTTTTTTGCTTTCTCAACTTATGTGCACTAGGATATGCGGGGAGAGGATTGCCCCGGGTTTGAAAGAGTTTACACCGATTTCAAATGAGTCGAAAACACTGTTATAAACAACCGAGAGGAAGGAAAAGGGCATTAAGCCTAAGGACACCAATGTCAAAATCCTGAAGTTGTTTCTCCTAAACCATGTCAGGTTATGCAAATTTTATATTTTGATTAAGATTCTATCAATTCTTTGCCAGAAATATTCTTGAGCTCTAAGGATATTTGTTTTTTTGGACATTTTATTTACTTCGATAAAGTTACTTCTTCTTCATTTTTTTGTTGTGTGTAGAGTTGGGGGAGGGGGGGGGAACCAAGCATGTGACTCTTGCCGCCAGATGCAAACAGTAACTTTCTTTGTATCCACGGCGTTTCTTTTCTTAATTTTTAATAGTCACAAAGTCTTTTGTTCGCCTTCGCGCCGGTCACCTGAACCATTTTCGTGGAAACCAGTTCTCTCCTCCCCTGGCCTACCATGACGCATAGCATATATACTAGCCTCTACCGATGTGTCTGTGTGGGTTTGTTTTTTTTCAAACATGCATATATTCAGGAATATCTGTATGGACGCCAATATTTATAATATTACATAGATACCGTGTTTTCCGATAGATTTTTTTATTTATTTTTTGCTTGACAGTGTTTTTTTTTCCTGTGGGATTTGCCAGACTTCTGTAGTACAGCATTCTTTTCAGTTTAGTTAGCTTCCAGGATTTGCTCCGACATTGGACAATTTTATTTACAAGAGCGACAGGAGGAGTCACCCCCTACACTGCTGATGTAAGATAGCTGCCATGTTTGTGGTTTTTTTCTGACACCAAAGAGTTGCTTAATTTCACAGAGTTGTCTTGACTTTTTTCTGAGCGGTAAGAGTAGTCGAGATCTCACCCAGCGAGGTCGACGACCAGGAATATTCTCACTCTGTACGTCCAGCAGCGGTGTTTTTGTTTTTTTTATTTATAACTTTCCCATGCAACATACAGTACATGGCTACACACAACGATCGGTAAAACCTTTGTGCTAAACTATGATTTTCTAGGTAGCTTGAGAACTTTTGAAATATCCAATTATATATAAATACACTTTTCTGGTTTATCCAACGTGGATATTTTGGAACAAACCCCCTTTTCTCTTATATTTGTTTCTCCTTTGGACAGATTGGGCTATACATTTATTTTTGTAGCCTGCATACTACTGAGAAAAGTCCTGTTAACAAGAAAGTGTGTGGGTTTGCACTATATTTTGTACTTAAAATTATTTTTGGTCCGATTTATTTTTAAACACATTTTTCTCTTTCATTTTTGCTTTGAAAGGACCAAAAAACATAACAAAACGTATGCCTCTATATGTCATTTGCCAGTTATGCTGATTGCGTCACTCTCAGATATGATTTTTATGTGAGTTGATTAATATCATGATATATTTCTATACTGCAGAACAGATATATAAATATAAATATATATAGTTTTAATTTCAATTCTATCTAAAAATGAATAACATTGTTGTTGGTTTTTTTTGTTGCGATTTAAAAAGAAAATAATAACTCATTGTTATGTCTGAACTGTAGCCGTGCATATTTGCCATTATCCAACATTGAGGTGAAGTGTTGCTCTCTTCTTCTTCTCTTCTTCTTGGTAATGTATTGAACATCGCTCCTCTCTGGCTCAGGCTTTGCTACCGCAGGACGCCGGCCCCCTCCAAGATGGCCACCGAGTCCTTCCGCCTGTTAAAAGTGTGGCCTCAGACTTGTAGGAAGTGCTTCAGTTTGCAACATATCTGTCCTTTATACCGTACACGGTCTCTTATTGCACATTGGAGGATGCATGATATTAAGTGTTTACATACTTGAAAACAGCCATGTATTATCCCTGTTTAGAGATTGTCTGTTTTGGCATTTGTATCTATAAACCAACGGAGTTTGGAACAACAAGAACACACAAAGTTCTCGTCACCCGTTTCCATCCCCTCATCCTTGTCGTCATCGTCGTCCAGAAATGCTGTGTGAGACTATTTATATCATCCAGTGTAAATGTTTGTTTCTCTCCCCATTAGCTCTATATGTAAACTCTTGCTTACACCCTCGTACCTTTCAAACGTCTCATCATAAATCGAAAGGCTTCCCATGCGGTGCAGGGAGAGGTCAAGAGGCTGTTTGCGTTGCCACACGTCCATCTTCTGGCTTTGGGTATACATTATATAGGTGGAGCTGCAGTATTTTCCCATGGTAGACCACTTTTGTACAGTTTTATTAAAAAAACAACGACTTTCACATGGATGTCCGACTTATTCTGCTGCCACCAACAATTTAGACATTATGTAGATACAGTATAAATATATATATATAGATATTATTGTGCAATGGAAATAAATGTAAAACGAATCCTAAGTGTGTCTTCTCGTCTTTTGCTTCTGTTTTTGTTTTTGCGTGAGACTCGGCCGCATCTTCCACAACAAACACTACTAACTTAACAATATTCTCTGCTAACACCGAGCACACAGAACGGGGAGGCCTGCAGTGTGGGTGTCCGTGGTGAGTGACCCTCCGTTTTGGGTGATGAACTGTTGATAAGAGATACAATATATTTATTGGCCATTTGTTACATAAGTACATAGGAATGCTTACTCCCCATTTCCTCCGGCAGTATACATCTCCAAAACAACACCATCAAAATAAAAATAATATATACAATAAAATAAACCAAGGGCAGCAAAGTGACTTAAATGATATATACATGTATTTTGTTTTTTTACAAAAATCTTTCAAAAGCCATTTAAAGTGCCAGTAGTGCAGCAGCATCATGACTACAGTACAGTGCAATAACTGTGATGAGTCCAGAAAGTCCAGCAACGTATAAGTGTAATGTTAATGACAATGTTATGAAAGTGAAAGTGGCAGCACTCCTAGCAGTTCAGTAGGTCACTGCCTGTGGATAAAAACTGTCCTTAAACCTGGTAGTCCTTGCTGTACGGATGCTGCGCAACCGGCGACCAGACGGTAGGGGGGAGAAAAAAACAATTGCATATCCCTGCTCACTACCTTGCTGTATACACATTTACATATATTTATCCTGTTTTTCACAATTGCATACCCCTGATCACTACCTGTTAAATACTTGTATACCTACCTGTGTATATATACTTACCTATTATTATTCACATATCTCATACATACTCTAGAAGTAATCTTATAACAGTTGTTATACCTAGTAGACTTACTAGTAGTACTTGTGCTGTGCACTGACACTACATTTGAATCTAATCTAAAATGTTGGAGCTATTCCGCGTAGTAACGCATCACATCCGGCAGGAGCCGCCAAAGGCCAGTCAGACGCACATATATCGGGATGAACCCAAACCGCGCGTAATGTCTGTGGCTGACTCCCCCAGCATCCACGCATTGGCTGCTGGCGGACGGATTGGAGCCCAACTAAACTTGAATCTCACACAAGCCCGTCAACGAAGCGTCGTCAAGTGCACAAGTGCATATGGAATATTATCTCCGGACTTGTATTGGCGTTGTTGCATTTTACTGTAGGTCTGTTTATGCGCTGGCAAATCGACATTGTTTACAGTTTGGTGATTAAACCGATCGACCGGCGGACTATGAATGAAACAAAAGCGCGTCATCCCGCCTGAGGACACAAAGTACGGTAACCCCTGTTCATCTGTCTTCTAATGGGATCTCGTTAGAAATTGGATGACGACCAATTTATTTTCCTCCCATGTGTGTGTGTGTGTGTGTGTGATGTGTGTGTGTGAAGTTGAAAAATGAGTGACTGACGTGTGGCAAGGCGGAGGGGGGAGTAGTCTAGAGTCCCTGTTACCTGCAGGAAGCTTGACTCTATTGACTGAAACTAGAGGCTTGACTTTATCTATAGACCTGAAACTTCTGCGGTGTCTGCCACTGTTTGATGCCTCACGCAACCATGCAGGTGTCTTAATGGTTGCTGACTGGACCAACGACCCATGCGGTGTGTGTTCTCTTGAACTTGGTACATGGTACTGTCGATCTCTGGGATAGAAGCATGACTGAAACTCCTGACATCTGATTAAGTGCTGTAAGGATAGGCCTCTGTATCGGGCACTGTCCTCTTTCCACAATGACCCAAGGCGCAACGCTTGTGTTTGACTGGCTGTCGACCCTGAAGCTGGAGCAATACGTGGAGGCGTTTGTGGATAATGGATACGACGACCTGGAAGTTTGCAAGCAGATCGGGCAGCCGGACCTTGATGCCATCGGTGTCCGCGTTGAGCACCACAGGCGCCGGCTGCTGAGCGCCGTGGCGAGGCTGAGGGAGGAGGACCACAAGAAGTCGCCCGGATACTATTTCACCCTGGAGCCGCTGGACACAGACGGCTCCCCTCGTCCTCCTCCTCCCCCTACCCACCTTCAGCCGGAGAAGGAGAGGGAGGTGTGGGGAACCGGCAAGCAGGGCACTGGGACCTCGGCCGCCGGGCACCAAGCCTCCTGCCCCGGCAACCACAACCCCAGATTCACCGACTGTAACGACTTCGTTACTTATCCCAGACTGAAGCTCAAGATATTGATCAGGGATAAACTGGCCAAAGATGGGATCAACCTGAGCAAAGCACCTTTTACCCACAAGGTAAGACCAAGTCTGTATTCCAAAGACAGACTTTCTTGTTGTGTGTGTTTTACATTTTTGGAACTTTTAACCTTGCCCTGCTTGTGTGAAACTAAATTGTCCTTACCAAGTTGAAACGGGGACACGTTTGTTGTCTGCATCTGCTGGACACCTGGTGTCTGGTATGGAGAACAGTGTCACACTAGTGGTTTGGCGTTGGACTTTATTATACAACACAGATGGTGGGCCTACCTAGAGTCCCAGTTGTCGAGTTGTCGATATTAAACACTGTGGAACAAGATCCAATCATAAAACATTGTTAGTCTTAAGAGCGAGTCAAGGGGATTTTCAAATTAGTAACCACGAAAGCATTTGTTTGTTTGTGTGTAGCCTGCGTATTATGAATGTGGTAATCAGCTTACAAGGTTAAATGAGGGAAGTGATTGCTCTGAGTTTGAATGTGTTTAGAGTATCAGGGTGCAGTCAAAGGCCTTGGCATACAATTTGAAATGGCAATTTGTGTTCCATCTCTGAATAAGTGTGTCGAATCTCTTTGATGGAGCTGCCTGGCGGAGAGCGCCGCCTCATTCACTCGCGGGATATTGATCTGAAAGTCGCTTTATATCCACCGAGGAGTTGCTTTGAAGAAAGCACCGGCTTTCTTCAAAAGAGATTAGATTCACCAGATTGGATGAACACTTCACACTTACTTTATCACCACCACCGTCGTCACCATCATCACCCTCATCACCCTCATCACCATCATCATCATTACCATCATCACCATCACCATCACCATCATCATCATCATCATCATCATCGTCCTCATCATCGTCCTCATCATCCTCATTATCATCACCCTTATCCTCTTTTCATTTCATCATTTCCTATTTGGTTCAGTTTTTTTCAAAGGGTTTCGTCGTCGATCACTTGACATTTCCGTAGTAGGTGAAGTGGTATGTTCGAGTCCCGGTTTAGATCGAGTTATTGTTGAGCTGAGAGGCCACCGATGACATGTTAGAGATGTCGTCCATCGTGGATATCTTGCTTGGTATAGGTTTGGTACAGCTCTCACAATCGTGGATGTGGATTCAGCTGAGAACTTTCAAGCCGAGACTATGAGTTATGTCATGTGGTCAGAAACATGAAACACACACACAGCACACAGGCACACACAGGCACACACACAGCACACACACACACACACACACACACACACACACACACACACACACACACACACACACACACACACACACACACACACACACACACACCAAACGGATGCAAAGCAGCAACATTTGATTCTCAACCAAATCCGATACTAGATGGAGGGAGCAGCGTGTTGTTAGGACCTTGGAGAATGCTGGCGGAAGGTCTCTTCAGGGGACGGGCAGCAGGGAGGTGAACGTGTTGTCAGTTGGTTTTAGGACTGCAGGGATGGTGTGGCAACGCCAGCCAGACACCATGTATTATTGAAGCTGTGCCCACAGCTGTTCTGACCGAGCAGACTGGACTGGAGCACATTGTCTTTTTGAACTGTGTTGAGTCTCTCTCTCTCTCTCTCTCTCTCTCTCTCTCTCTCTCTCTCTCTCTCTCTCTCTCTCTCTCTCTCTCTCTCTCTCTCTCTCTCTCTCTCTCTCTCTCTCTCTCTCTCTCTCTCTCTCTCTCTCTCTCTCTCTCTCGGTCTGTCTCTTTTTGTCTGTCTGTCTGTCTGTCTGTCTGTCTGTCTCTCTCTATCTCTCTCGTTCTATCTCTCTCTCTATCTCTCTCTCTCTGTCTCTTTGTCTCTCTTTGTCTCTCTCAGTCTGTCTCTCTGTCTCTCTCTCTTTGTCTCTCTCTCTTTGTATCTCTCTCGCTCTCTCAGTCTGTCTCCCCTCCCCTCTCTCTCTCTCTCTCTCTCTCTCTCTCTCTCTCTCTCTCTCTCTCTCTCGCTCTTCTCTATCTCTTTCTGTCTGTCTGTCTGTCTGTCTGTCTCTCTCTCGCTGTCTGTCTGTCTCTCTGTCACTCGCTCTCACTCTCTCTCTGTCTAGAAAGAGAAGAGAGAAGAGAAGGGGATACAAGTATCTCCGTTGCCGTACCTCAGGCATGACGACAAGAGAACCTTTCAACCATAACCCCCCCACCCCAACACTCCCAACTGATGAAATCCCGGGTCTCTTGAACGTATCTCTTCTTGAGGGTATCTCTTGAACGTATCTCTTCTTGAGGGTATCTCTTGAACGTATCTCTTCTTGAGGGTATCTCTTGAACGTATCTCTTCTTGAGGGTATCTCTTGAACGTATCTCTTCTTGAGGGTATCTCTTGAGGGTATCTCTGCCATAACAAAGGGTCGTCCCATGGTTCAGGAGGACATATTCTGGGCTAACAGATGTTTCCTCTCTGGCAAGATGGTGAGCTCTGGGGGGTCTTAGTCCCTGAAGTAGTCGGTTGCTAGCGCCGGGTGGTCCGCAAAGTTACTGTCACTTACTACACAGTAATTATGTTGTTTAAAGAGAGGGCATTAATTCCAATTAAACTAGTTTAGGCCGTCCATAATGCATTGCATGTTTGGGCCCTGGCCAGTTGGATCAAGGCCTATTTGCCTTAAGCTCAGAGGTTGCTGTGAAGTAGACTACTAGATTGAGGCAGTGGTGCTATTGCTATGCTATGCAATATGTCTATTGTTAACAGCTAATTACTGCCTATTTGCACTATACGTATTGTTGTGTATTGTATATACCTACGTACTACTGTTATAATACTGTAATTATCTTCACTTATCAATACATTTAGACTTCATTTAGAATTATTTTAACTATTTTTGTTTATAATAGTTTTTATTTTAGTTAGTTGTTGTTTTGTTTTTTAGCTTAGGTTTTAGTATTCTTGTGTGTGCATTTATTCCCCCTGTGTCAACTGTTGCACCTTAATTTCCCTCGGGATTAATAAAGTTTTCTGAATCTGAATCTGAATCTGAATAAATAATAAGTCATTCATTTATTTTTCATTTATATTTAAATAAAACTAAATTAATATTTGTGACCTCACAAATAGAGAGTCGAATTCCAACCAAAATCCGGGAGTAGATCTGAAAGTAAACAGTAGTTGGTGGTTGACTCTCTCTGAACCATACACAACCACACCCTTCCCACATTTTAACCACACCCTTCCCACATTTTAACCACACCCTTCCCACATTTTAACCACACCCTTCCCACATTTTAACCGTTGACTCAAATAATAATTACCGGTACCGGTATGTTTCAATACCCCTACTCCTTAAGAAACCTATTCCTTTTCTGACTCACCCTTTAAGTAAGCCATCCCTT
This sequence comes from Muraenolepis orangiensis, assembly GCA_027704905.1. NCBI lineage: Eukaryota > Metazoa > Chordata > Actinopteri > Gadiformes > Muraenolepididae > Muraenolepis > Muraenolepis orangiensis. The sequence goes on along the minus strand of CM051016.1, from coordinate 8,938,839 downwards.
TAAGCAACCTACCCCTCACCCTCTCAGTAACCTGTCCCTTTAGGCAACCAACCCCTCACCCTTTAAGTAAGCCACCCCTTTAAGCAACCAACCCCTTACCCTTTAAGTAACCCGTCCCTTAATGCAACCAACCCCTTACCCTTTAAGTAACCCGTCCCTTTAAGCAACCTACCCCTCACCCTTTAACTAACCCATCTCTTTAAGCAACCCAACGTACTGCTTGAGAAACCTAATTGTTTTTAAAAGGCGCATTCACACAAGTCCAGATCACCCCCCCCCCCCCTTGTGTCTTGGCTCGGATGTGACTTGAATCAACATTGCTCATAAACAATGAATGGATGTGATCCGACGAAAACGGCAAACCATTCCCCTGCTGTCTGAACGGCCCCCACGGTCTCCGAAAAGAAAAGTTTGATTTGAGCCGACCCCCGTGTTGAAACTCATCACGGCGAGCACGGCGCAACCTTCGTAGATATCTGGGCGACAAGTTGTGTCTCATAAATCACTGTATTATGCAGAGAGAGTTTTTATGGTCGAATAGGCTTTTATTTTTTCATGTGGTTTTACTCGATGCTCCGAGCGGTCATGACCGAGATTACGGTGTGTTCATCAAAGATTCAGACGCTATAATGTAGTGAGTGCAGGCATGTGTTGGGACGTGATATAGACATGGACCAATACAGACAGACGCAGATGAATCCGTCCGCTGGTAACGTCCCGCTTCATCTATGCTCCCATTGGACTTTTTTTTTTTAGATTTCCAGTTCACAATTGTGTGACACAATGGGTGAGACACAAGTTTAAACTCTTGACAAATCCACGAGAAGGCAGAGCACGGGTGGATTTAATTATTCATGGTAATAACAATCCTATTGTTTGGTATTGTTACGAACCTTGTTGTTCAACAGATATAATTAAGGGATAATACAAGCGCAGGCTTTAATTAAACATGGATTCTAATGAAATACGTAGGCTATATTTAACTGCGTATTGTCTAGCCTCATATCTCTCAGTGGCTGTTTTCAACCAGCCTCCCCTGGGGCGGACTTCTTCTTCTGGAATCATCCATAGCTTTAACTATTTGAATAATCAAATGTGGTTCTATACAACACACAAACTATGGCACCTACCTGCTTGATTCTGGGTTTGTATACAGGGGGAACCTTTTCGGTTCTATAGTAATACCAGGCAGTATTACTCGGTCGAGATGGCAGCGGTGGTTAAAGTAGGCCAGCATCTCCTACCTGATGTAGCTTTGGGCTACGGTTGTCTTTGGCTACATGCATGCACTCAAATCATGCCTTCCGGAAGCATGTGGAACGATGTCCCCTCGGTCTGTGCAGGCTTTTCTGCTTTGTGACAATAGTCATGCAGTGTAAGCTAACGGTTGCTCTTCAGCGAGCGACCGTTATAAGGACAGAATACGCTTACAGTTACATTTATTTTAAAATTTTTCTATTTTAAACATATGGTGTGATGTGATTTGACCACCTGTAGAGATTGTCGCCGTGTTGTTGCTAAGTAAGTCCATTGAAGTAATTATAATAAGTAATAAGTAATCATTATTATTCACCTTTTCCGTATAGAATTTTATAATGACAAATTCTGATACACCCTCAAATTTACCACCATTACAATCACAATGTGCATTTTTTAAATGTGATACAATATGTTTTGTGTCCGTTTTGTGGCTTGTCTGTAGTTTGCTAATAGTTTGGCCTTGTTTTCTGTTTTAGGCTTCACAACCCACATATTGATGATGATGCGAAAATACATTTTATATATATATATTAAAAGTTTTAATTCGTCCATAGCAACCAGCCCTGTGTATCATATATCAACGTCAGCTGTGTCGCGATGTGTGCGGTCGACTTTATTAGATCAGTTGAGTCTACGTGGCACCGAGCCACGCCCCCCCCCCTCCCCCTCCTTCCTGTTTCCCCCGCCCATCACTTGGGGCCGGAACGCACCATGAGCAGAGGTTTGGCGGCCAATCCCGAGTACGATCGATGAATTATAGATCTGTAATTATACGATGGCTCTCCTCCGGCTGCATGATCCATGGCTTCAGAAGAATGTGTTTCCCCCCCCCCCCCCCCCCCCCACACACACACACACACACACACACACACACACACACACACACACACACACACACACACACACACACACACACACACACACACACACACACACACACATGCATGGCCTGCTGCCGCGGGCTTGCTTGGAAGCAGAGGGGGAAAATACAATTTAATACCATTAGCGTCGGGAAACAGAGCAAACCGCTGGCTGGACGAGTGTGCTTCAGGTTCTAATTGGAGGATGGATTCCACATCAGGGTGTTCTGAAACACGGGGGGGGGGGGGGGGGGGGCGGAGTACTCCCCATCACGGAAGGTAACGACCGAACCCTGGGGGCCACGGGCTGAACTGAAAACCCGGGGACCCCCGTCCCCCACGCGTGTCTTTGTAGCTCAGGAGGTAGAGCGGGTCGTCTGACGACCGGAAGGTTGCTGGTTCGATTCCCCCCCCCCGCTCCTCCTAAGCAAAGTGTCGAGGTGTCCCTGAGCAAGACACCCTAAACCCTAAACCCTGACTGCTCCCGACGCGCCGGCGGTCTCCTTGCGTGGCTGACTGCTGTCGGCGTATGAATGGGTGTGAGTGTGAGGCTTGGCTTGTGAAGCGCTTTGAGTGGCCGCACCGGTTGGCGCCATATAAATGCGGTCCATTTACAATTTTTTTCGCCACGTATTTCCTCTGCCTCGGATATTAGCCACAGGTGCACAATCATCTCAACAAAACACAGAAATACGCAGATATGGTTTGCTTAGATACTCTTTTTGCTTGTAATGTGATGTCCGTACGTGATGTTCTGCCCCAATGCCGTGTCCAATTTGGGCACGGAGCTATAACATGACCATATATACCAGGAGAGGTATATATATACTTACTGTTGGAATAAGTCCGCCCGGTGAACGCTAGAAAGTGGGATAGTGGCTAACAGAAATGTTGAAGCGGTTGCCCCATTCACGAGGGTTCCGCGGGAGACCAGAACCTCTGAAGGTTCCCCGGGGTGTGAGGACACCGGAGAACAAGACCAACAAACAACCCCCCCCCCCCCCCTCCCCCACCCACCCCCCACCCACCCCCCTGAGAGTCTAAAGGGTCTGGGCGCTCTGCTGCCAGGACAAGCAAAAGCAGCAGGACACCTTCTTCTTCTCTCAATGGATAAAGCCTCGCTGGGTGAATGGGGGAGGCTGCTGGTGGTGCTAGTGGTGGTAGCGTTGGTGGTGGTGGTGGGGGGGTGGTGGTAGTGGGGTGGTGGTGGTGGTGGTAGTGGGGTGGTGGGTGTGTGCCTGGCAAACACTGGCGCTCCTCAGCAGCTGACAGCTGTCTCTCGCCTTTTGTGGCGATTAAACGGGCAGTTGAAAGGACAGCTTTTTTTTTTGGTTTGGTTTTGTTTGCCGAACACCAGCAAACAGCGGCGCACTACATTAAACAAAAGCACCCGTGTGTGTGTGTCTCGCGTGCGTGTGTGTGAGTGCATGTGCGTGTGTCCATGTGTGTGTGTGTGTGTGTGTGTGTGTGTGTGTGTGTGGGTGTGTGTGCGTCTGAGTGCATGTGTGTTTTGTGTGTGTGTGTGTGTGTGTGTTTTGTGTGTGTGGGTGTGCGTGCATGTGTGTCTGAGTGCATGTGTGTGTTTTGTGTGTGTGTGTGTGTGTGTGTGTGTGTGCGTGCATGTGTGTCTGAGTGCATGTGTGTGTTTTGTGTGTGTGTGTGTGTGTGTGTGTGTGTGTGTGTGTGTGTGTGTGTGTGTGTTTTGTGTGTGTGTGTGTGTGTGTGTGCGTGCACGTGTGTCTGAGTGCATGTGTGGAATGGAAGTCATTATGGTAGGAAGGGGGGGGGAGTTAGACAGTCGATGGAAGAGCCCTGCATCAATAAATCTTTGAGTCGTTAGTGCTCTAGTAAGCTCCTTGATGAGCGATTGGTGGCGGGTTTGTAAACTTTAATTTGCCGCCGATTCACACTCCCCATGGGAAATCTCCCCCGGATTTTTAGAATCAACGTTTTTTCTTTTTCTTATGAGAACACAACACTTCACACAACATAATAATATGTACCTAACCCACATCACTATGCACTGCAACAGACAATGTCTGGGCAAAAGAAAATCGATAAAATTGATAAAAAACGATTACAAAAAGAAAGAATAATGTATATATATATATATAATAATAATAATAATAATAAATTATAATAATAATAAACAGGCCGTTGGTGGCTGGGGCCATACATGACACTACTACTTAACAATGGGGCATTAGGCAGTTTCAATTGTATAAAATGTAAGAAGTGGGACCAGACCTGGTAATACTTCCCCTTGCCCTCACACAGATTATTAACGCGCGTATGACAAACTATTATACACACCATGAGGGGTGCTTCACGTAACGTATCGCAATTCACAACTTTCAAAAATCAATCATTATTATAGATTTTTTCTTTTGTCGAAGATTTGCCCTTTGTGTGTTTACCTTATTGATCAGTTGATTATACTTACACACAGTAGATCCTGACATGAGCCTGACCCTATGTACTGAATCGGGAATAGATTTTGAATCCGGAATCGTTTGGAATCAAGAAACGATGTTGAATCAGATAGACCGAAATATAGACACACCCCTAATACTACACTTCATGTGGTTGTCCCGTGATGACTTGTTGTCTGTCCACCACAACATCTGCTTCCGTTAGGGCAGGATGGTGCAGGGTGGTTAGGGGTGTGTTTTGATCCCTGATGTTGCCTGCCAACCTGTAGTGTCCTTGAACAACATGGCTACCTCCCCTACAAGCGTCTGACCTGTATCTGAATTCACTGTAGAAAAAAACCGTATATTCAGATAGTAGGGGTTTGACTACTCACTGAAGGATGCCTACAGGTAGATTGCCACCGACACTGGGGATCGAACCCACAGCCTTTCAGCTGACCACTAGAGGCTATCCTGTCAAAGGGTCTATTTCTGTCCTGCTGCCAAGAGATCATTACACTAATGTTTCCCCTGGGCTGGGGGGGGGGAGGGGGATTGCATGACCATAATAATCGTGCGTGAGGGATTATGCGCCATATATACTGTATATACCATATGTCAGAGTTCAACATGTATATATGTTGTACTGAAGTGTTATGTTCATCAAAGGTATGACATCAGAGTCTAGTGTTTCTCTTAGTGACGTTTCAAGCCTTGCATTTTGATGTGTTATAGGAGTACACATCTTCTCATCGTTAATTCACATGGGCTGCAAAGGGCTGGGTATGCCGATAATTTGCCATCTTTATGGCACGGCTATAGGACGATACCGCCCCAAAAAACCATGTTGAATTATTAGCCTCAGCCCCCCAGGAGTAACGGGTACTCCTACACAGGGCTCCCCGTTTTTAAAAGCTTAACCCCCGGAAAAGACGAAATACAGCCGCAATACCGTAGTACTCTTTTCCACCAGTAGGGGTGCAAACACAAAGCACAGCCGCGGCGACAGCCAAACCGCGGAGCTATCTGAGCTCTGGGCTGTGCTCCTCCACCACCACCATCACCACCACCACTCTGCTGCATACCAGGGATATGTGTTGCACGAGGGAGTAGCGTGCTATGCATAATGTAGAAGCCGCACGTTAAGCACGGCATAATCGCTGACCTATATTTTGTTGCATGGGTATAGCGACGAGCGGCCTAGGGTCAAGTGACTCTTTGGCATGGTACACGTGTAAATTTGCATGTACCTCGTCCTCCCTAACCCCGACACCCCCCCCCCCCCCCCCACCACACACACACACACATACACATACACATACACACACACACACACACACACACACACACACACACACACACATACACATACACATACATATACAGACACACACACACACACACACACACACACACACACACACACACACACACACACACACACACACACACACACACACACACACACACACACACACACACACACACACACACACACACACACTCATACACAGTTTTGTCATATTAAAGCTCAGATGCAGTTGTCATGGGATGTTTGAGCCGTGTTGTCACCATGGTAACCACAACAAAATCAGCGGAAGAGGGAGGGAGTTGTCATGGGATGCAGATCCAGGTTTATAAATTTTACAAAAGACCATCTTTTACCACCAGAAAAGGGCAGGGCAGGATAGTCTAGTAGTGTTTAGGGTGTTTGACTGCCAGTCAAACTTCCCGATGTTAAGTGGACTACTTGTATGCATCCTAGGGCAAGATGCCCTAACTCCCTACTCCCTAATGACATGACTCTATAAATTACATAATAAAAAAACAGCTGAATGACTAAATACCAGCAGTGAAAATAATTGAGGGGTGTATATTAATAATAATCTTTTTTATGTATATATATTTATATTTATTGTGCTTTTCAAGGTACTCAAAGACACTTTGCAACAAGAAAAAATACACAACAAGAAACAAAACATGAATAAAAGGTTGCATCAAAACAAATAAAAGCATACGCATACAGGGGAATAGTGGGACAGAGAGGAGGCGCGGAGAGTTATGAATTCTTGTGTATTTCTTTTGAATATTATTTATGTACCTTTTGTGTCTTTCTGTTCCCTTTTTGTAAACACTCTGCGGCCATCCCCGTTGGATCTCTCTCTCCCTCTCTCTCTCTCTCTCTCTCTCTCTCTCTCTCTCTCTCTCTCTCTCTCTCTCTCTCTCTCTCTCTCTCTCTCTCTCTCTCTCTCTCTCTCTCTCTATAACAATGAGCAGAGCAGGTCTTTGAACCTTTTTTTTGGAATTTGAATCAATACGAAAAAGGGGAAGAGAGGCCTCTCTTTGCAAGGGTGGTAAATTCCCGCTCTTTTGAAAAGCCATTGAATTGAGCAGAAGGGAAGTTCAATACAAGAGCGCTTCAGAAGAACCCACGGCCATTCAAGCGAGTCATTTCCGCAAGGGTTGCGCTCCTATTGGCCGCCTAGGCGCCGTGCGAATAGGGAGGGAAAACATGCCATTATTTCGGCGTATAGAAGAAATATTCTTGACTCTTTCATGTGGTACTGATCCTGGATTAACGGTTGCAAAATAGCGGAAAAGGGGTTTTCGCTCTACCGCTTTTCAAAGCGGGTCGGTGACGTTGAATGGAAGAGCGTGCACTCCGAGCTATTTTCTCTTCCTTCTTGAATTTGAAACCGCGGCTTAATTGGGTGTTGAGTGTTGGACAACAAAATGATGATGCACCTTTGTGCCTCTCCTCTCTCTGACTCTCATCCACATGGGGGTCAAACTCAAGCCCCGCTCCCCGGTCTCTCTACAATGTTTGGGGGGCCGGGGGGTGGGGGGGGGGGTGGGGGTCACTCGACGGCAGCACTTCATTGTGTGACGCGCTACACTGACCCGGGGTCACGTTTGTTTACCTCCCAGACTCACAATGGGTCTCTGGTCTGTGGGTCTCTGGGTCTCTGCCTGGTCTCTGGGTCTCGTCTCTGGGTCTCTGGCTGCTGTGTTATCTACTCTCTCTCTCTCTCTACTCCAAGAGAAGTGGAAGACAACCCCCCCCCCCCCGCCCTCGCCACAGACAAACACAAACACAAACACACACACACACACACACACACACACACACACACACACACACACACACACACACACACACACACACACACACACACACACACACACACACACACACACACACAAGCACAATTGCCTGTGCAGTATTGCCTGTGTGTGTGCACAGGCAATTCTCCAAGACAAACCTAATTTCACTAATGCAGTCACATCTTTGTTTGGGTGTAATGTATTGATGCCGGGCACATGCTTTACAATAGTATGTTTATTTTATAGAGCGTTTTTTCACAAACTGGAAACGCTGCACAATCAGTTGAAAGCTACAATGAAATACAGTTAGCAGTAAACTCAGGGTCAACCAAACTGAGCTCGACAAACCAAACTGTAAAGGTAAAAGGACGGGCAGTCGTGGCTGTCGCTACACTGCAGGTTCCTGTTAGTGGCAGGAAGTGGAAAGCCACAGCGTTTCATCTTCAAAACTAAACGTCTGCGTTTCTCATGCAAGGTGAGGCGCTGCCGTTGTTTTGCTTGTGTGTGAAGGTGTTTTCGGTGTATGGGAAATTTCATATATATATATGCATATATTTGTATGTGAAACAGTGAGTGTCCCGCACGGGCTCTAGTTTCATCGCTAGAACGTATTTTCAGGCATCAGGGATGGAGGTTTACCACTGCACACTGCTGGTGTCCTCAACACTCACCGCCATATGCCTCGCTCTCATCCGGATCACCGCACCAATGTTACACTGAGTGTCCCGCATTCTAGCAATTCTAGCGATGAAGCTAAAGCCCACTGGCTCTAGCTTCATCGCTAGAATGTCTTCTAGGCGTCGGGGAGTGAGGTTTACCACTGCACAGCACCACCTGCTGGTGTCCGTTACACCTTCACGCTAATATCGTACACGGCTAAATACAGGATCAGGTGACCCCTAAGCACGGATGCAAATGCATTCGGCATCGGGATTAAGGTGTCATGTGTTTTAGCAGAACACGTGCAGTACATGGAGCTGCTTTAAACACTGTGTGTTTGTGTCTAGACGGGGTCGTGTCACTTCACAAGGGAATGTTGTGCCTCATAGAGATATAGTGGGGAATCACTTGCTTGGGGGGGGGGGGGGGTTGTTATGTGTGATCTCGAGGCTGTGGTGATTTCCAAATCTTTAAATCGTTTAAATCTTTAAATTCCAAATAGTTTGTGTTGGAATTGAATTCATTCAATGAACTCTTCATTGAGTTCATGATGTGATAACCTAATCAGCAGTGGTGTAGCACAAAACACAGTCAAACAGAGTTGGCCCTTTTCCTGTTATCTGCCCATGCCGAGACGACTCATTGCATCCCGAGATAAAGTGTCTTGAAATATGAAAGTGCTGTGCAGAGGGACTTGACATCTAAAACAAACACACACCCTACTCACCCTCTCCTCCTAAAAGCAGTGCCACTTCAGCCACAGCAGTTCACAAAAGCTTTTATAAACACTTAGATTACAGCAAAGTGTGGTGTTTGGTTTGAAGATCTGTTTTGCTCAACTCAAACTTAGTTGTGCGCAAATGTGCGTTTAAAAAAGTTTTTTTCGCAAGAGTCAAGACACAACATGAAATTAAGAGTGCTTAGTCGTCAAATTGAGGATGTACCGATAGATTATTCATGAATATACGCATATGTTGGCCTATCTCATTACACAGTTGATATTTTTCCAAATGCATAACACAGATGTGTGAATATTTGATGTTATTGTCAACATACAACATACAAGTTCCGATCTTTGTTCTCACATCAGAGATGTACATGTGGGTAGTATATGCAAATTAACAATGTTTTACCTTTTCGTCATGTTGTGTGCACTCCGATGTCCCCGCTATATTTGTCGAGAAGATGCTTATCTTACCCCAACCAAGATGAAGCATCTGAGACACAGACTCACACTACACCTTTAATGCGGATAGATAAGGTTCAAAAGCAGCAAAGTTCCCCTTTAATATCCACACACTTGTCTGACTTGTTGACCAAATCACAAAATAGCCTTGTTTCACAGGAAATTATTCCAGCATAGTCTTCAAAATCACGTGCTGGTCTTTGGGTCAGTTTAAATATTCAATTGACTCTCCGCCTCCCTCTGCTGGTGTGTAAGACCACTTAAGGGCCTTAAAGACCCAGACACACCTGTACCAAGAGAGTCTGGCAGATCCAGACGAGCTCCGGTGCTCTTGCAGGTCATTTACCACCGGCCTGTTTGTTAGTCCCTCGAGTGTTCTAAACACCCGCTGTGTCTGCATTTATTTTCTGGCCCAAGATGACCATAAAGATTATATTAAATTACATTTCAACTGTTACGTGTACCCCGTGTTCCTGTGCTTAAAGGGGCAGGTCCTATCCTGTTGGTTACTAGTGTAGGTAACTAATAGTGATGTGGGGTTGTTTTTGATAGCTGTATCAATCATATCACCATACATCTCCATTCAGGAGGGTTAGAATAGTGGTATAGTGGTTGGTTGACTCCCAGCTGAAAAGTACTGTGTTTGATTCCCCGATGTCCACCAAGTCTACCTGTAGGCATCCCTGAGCAGGAGGTTGTAACCCATTGGTTCCCAAACCTTTTCTGCAGGGCCCCCCTTTTGTAGATAAAGAAAATATCAGGCCCCCCCCCCCCCCCCCACCTGCATGACCCACATCACCCAAGAGGCTCTCAGACGCATCCTTTGCTTGCACACTCCTACAGAATTTATTTAAAACATTGTCTGTAATTAAAACAGAACTGCAACGGCTAATTCAAATGGAACAAGTCACCTTTACGATATCGCATAATTAATATTTAGTCTTGCCGCCTAGCCTCGCCATTAGCCCCCCCCCCCCCCCCCCCTCCTAGGGGTCGCGCCCCCCAGTTTGGGAACCACTGCTCACCCTTACCTGCTCCTTAATGACATGCATCTGTGTGTCTGCTAGATTTCGGCTAACATTGTGGATAATAATAATAATAATAAAATGACTTATTAGATGGATCGATAGATAGGTAAGCAATTTTATTGAGCCCACGTTTCATTCACTCACATATATTTAAAATCTACGTATGTGTTTACGTATTTTGTCGTTTATCTATGAGCCTCCTAACATAAAACTACACTCTTTTGCCATGTTGTTGTGTGCCAGATGTTTTAGTTGTGAAATCAACCAGATGGCTTTAGGTTTTACGGCAGCAGCTTTACTCACAGTCTTGCCGTCCATCTGCGTGACATGTTGGCCCATTAGCGGCTCAGCTCGCGGACAAGAGGATTACAACACTGCCACCCCCGGTCCATTCTTGTCTTGGCTCTGTTGATAATATGGTGTAGTAGTGCAGGGGTTGGGGGTTAATCTGACTTGCCTTGTGTTTGAACTGCTAGCTGGTTAAGAGCAACTATAAATATAATGTGGTGTTGTTATGGATGGGGATGAAGAGGACACGACAAGACTTGACCCCGTGACTTCCATGTTGTCTGTCGTTGCTCTCGATGGTGATGCTGAAGTGGGAGTTCTAGCGCCCCTGGGGGTTGTTGCGAGGTACTGCACACAACACTTAAACATCTAGAAGCATGTATAATGTAATTATGGATGTATATAAAATGTGCCCACGTCATCTGCTAAAGCGTTTGGCTCTAGTACATTAAGACCAATATGTGAATTACAGCAAACTTTTATTATGTTTAGAAATGATCGTTAATTGTTGGTTTGTTGCGTTAGTAGTTTTACGTTAGTTTTACCTTTTTTATGTTTGGTTTTTTATTGGATAATAAAAAAGGAAATGTATGTGTATTGATTACTGCTCCAAGTCAGATCACATGATGTGGCCCTATATTGACCACACACACACACACACACACACACACACACACACACACACACACACACACACACACACACACACACACACACAGCCAGCTACAGTATGCTAATGGCCTAGCCTCCTGTCCAGTGGTCGAGCTCTGTGTGTTGTACCAGTGTTCATGTCATCAGCGTACCGGTATGATGTCCGCAGCGGTGTGTGTCATACTCAAATAACAGCATTCCTGTGCTAACGGTGCTAACCGTGCTCACTGCGCTAACCTCGCTAGCCGCCTGGAGGCTTCACGTGGGTAATTATTCACAAGGCGGTGTAGACAGGACAGCCGTAGTGCGCTGCTGTCCTTATCTTGCCGTGCAGACGATGACCTATTTTCCCGAAGTCCCCCCTTATTACGGAGCCGCACGCGGCAGCGCGGTGTGAATGCGGAAGGTGAAGCCGCCAGTCTGTAGAACCACTTGGTGCTGATGGGAGGAAGAGAGTGGAGGTGGCTGCTCACGTATACGCTCCACCGCAATGTGAAATTGAGATAATGGAGTTTTCCCCCTCCACCACCACCACCACCACCACCACCTCCACCTCCATCCCTGCCGATTACAGCCGATAGTGCTGCTGCTGACAGGCCCAGATTGGGCCCGTCATCCTGCATGAAGCACGCTCCAGGAGAGGCCCCGGAGAACTGGAGCTGCCGTGGAGGCTTGGCTCCGGCAGGCAGGGGTTGTGGTGCAGGGTTTAAAATGGCTTCCCTCGACAAACCATTCCGATTTCGATTCTGATGGTGCATCTTCTGGACACACAAACACACACACTTTCACACACACATGCTGTGTGCTGTTCATACATGCATACAAACAACAGAGAGAGAGAGAGAGAGAGAGAGAGAGAGAGAGAGAGAGAGAGAGAGAGAGAGAGAGAGAGAGAGAGAGGTGAGTCTATAACACCAGGTCCATGGTGCTCTGAGACAACTAACATAAACTATAAACCGTTATGTAGAACAAATGATATCTTAACAATATATCTATTTTATAATGAAACAAACAAACAAAGGAAAAGGTGTAACACAAAATTGGTATGACCCAAACAAAAACAGTTGAACATTGCAGTTGTATGTTGATGGGCTGCTCTGCCAAAATGACACAGTTAACAGTTTTGCCTCCATTGCATGCAATTGACAACCTATATCTCCAGTCCTTCATTTAAGTTTCACAATCTCCCAAACTCACCACACAGACACACACACACACACACACACACACACACACACACACACACACACACACACACACACACACACACACACACACACACACACACACACACACACACCACTGACTCTCAGAGCTCGCCCGAGGACATCTGAGCTATCCCCGGGGCTGCTCCTGAAGTCAGCCCAGAACATTACACTCTTGTTACCCTCAGAAGGCTGCTGTGTCTCTTCAGATAACTGGACGTTTAGTTGAGCAGACTGAAAAGAGTCTACATCATTTCATATTCTGAAAACTTTCTTTTGGTTAGTTTCCCTTAAAGAAACTGTGATTTTTAGTCTTGGAACGGTCTGCTCCAAGAGTCTAAATCATTTCATATTCTGAAAACATTTGGGTCAGCTGGTTTTATTAAAGGTTACTGTAAGTCAAATTCAGCTCTGTAATAATGAATAATAATGACTTTAAAAAAAGAAGACCTTTGTAATTCTATAAAACCCAACACTAACACGCATGGTCTGTCCTCAGTATTCTGAAGACATGCCTTCAGAAAGCAGTGTTTCCTCACAAACCACGGGTTCAAACACAGTGGGCTGTATTTTATCTTGACATTAAAAACACATTTGTTTCTTAGTAATTAGTAATATCTAATGTTTGCCTTTTGTTGATGAGAGGTACCAGGATGAGCACCCAAACATTGAACCTGAATTGGGGCGGGACATGAATAACTAAATCTAAGAATCTAAGAACGTACTAAAGTAAAGTACCATATAATAAATGATAGCATGATAATATGACAAGAAAACAGTATCAGTTATTATTCAAGTATCTAAGAATTCATGGGAATAGTAAAAATCCCTGCCATCATGCATCCTTCTGCCCAACGGAGCTCTGGTGGGGAATGGAGCATATCCCAGCATGCCGTGGGGTGGCAGGGCGGGAAGGCTCCTGGGTAATGTAGGAACTCCAAATATAGGAGGACCCAGGTGGACAAAACCAAATCTGGGAGGAACACCTGGGAGGAAATCCACGATTTTCAGAAGGGGGATTGAACCTCATGTCTCTGGAACTGCAAGACAACCCTGGCATACCTAGTGTGCCAGCTCTTTCTAACTAGGCCAAGTAATAACTGTTAAACAATTATGAATCCATGTTGTTCGCCTGAGCAAACATCATTATAGCACCCCCTAACCGCTTTAATTACTTGAGCAGTGAAAATTTAATTGAATAATAATTGTTTCAAATTTGAACTTTGAACTTATTTTCACTCAGCCTGTTTAAATATCGCACCAATAATTATTCCGCAATATTTATATACACAGGCGATGGCTTTCAGCGTTTTACCGGTGTTCAGTCATCATTTAGACATTAGCATAATCGGTTTAATTGATACTTAAAAGGTACTCGGCGTATACCCAACATTTTACACTCGATTGACTACGGAAGTGAGCGAGAGCGTGGAGCGTAATGAATCCTTCATTTATACTGTACGTTCAAAAGGTGCATACGATTAAAACGTTTCATCTTGACGGGTTTTTCTTCAAATACGCCGACAGTCTTGTGCTTGTCATCACCGTGCATATTTTGGCTAACTCCAAAATAATAAATATGGTCTGTATATCACTGAATTATCCAGTGGAAGGTATTTCAGTGTCGGAGATCTATCTGTACTCCGGTACACACAACAAAGTACATACAAATATATAAAGGTGTTACTATTATTGATTGGAATATTATATATATATAAATATATATGTATAATATATATAGATTATATATTTTTCTATATATATATATATATATATGTCATTTCCCCTTGCTTTGTTTTAGATTTGTGTTAAAACTTGTTTGTAAAAAATATATTACATTATATGTATACATTATATACATACATTAAATACATTTAAATGTACAGTATGTATTTATATATGCCTCTGTGTGTCACGCCTCATTGGCAGTATGCAATGCAAAGAGAGCGAGAGAGAGAGCGAGAGAGAGCGAGAGAGAGAGCGAGAGAGGGAGCGAGAGAGCGAGAGAGGGAGAGAGCGAGAGAGCGAGAGAGAGAGAGGGAGAGAGCGAGAGCGAGAGAGAGAGAGAGAGAGAAGGCGCCCAAAGGTGGGACCAATGCGTCTTCACGGGTTCCCCAAATAGGATAGCCATTAACCACGGAGGGATGCTCCCAACCCAAGGGGACCGGGGGGCAACAAAAGTGCGCGGTGCGGTGTGACGCAAAACCCACGTATCTGTGAATAACACGTAACACATAACGTCGTTAAATATTGATACTCATTCTTTTTATATAACGGGGAGAGAGAGAGAGAGAGAGAGAGAGAGAGAGAGAGAGAGAGAGAGAGAGAGAGAGAGAGAGAGAGAGAGAGAGGAGAGAGAGAGAGGAGAGAGAGAGAGAGAGAGAGAGAGAGAGAGAGAGAGAGAGAGAGAGAGAGAGAATGCATCAGTAGTTTTGCATGAGTAAAAGTATTGGTCACTGGTCACGGCCGATGCCTTCTCCTTGGTGTTGTTGATTCTGCTGCTGTGACCCTGCGGTGAGTCTCTTAATCGGACACTAAGAGGTCTGATCTCTGGGTGAGTGAGAGGGTGAGAAGAAGTCGAGAACTCCAACTAAGGTGAGTGTCCACAGTGTCCCGTCAGGCCGATGGTGTACAATGTTTGAAAACATCCCCGGGAGTACCGTCCCCAGCAGGTTAACGACCGTGTTCAATGAGATGTTAAACAAGCTGATTTCACTTGACCCGCTAGGTCCCAGAGCGGGCAGTCTCTCTCTCTAGCCCTTAATGTGGCTAACACTGAGATATCGCACATTTAAAATACATCTTTAAGGGCCGCTGTGTAGGTGTAGTGCTTTTCTACGAGTATCTATGGAGAACATATTTCTATATCCCGAATACCTTTGTGTTTTTGCATATCTGTAGCATAAGGTTTTAAGGCGTCATTAAGGCGTCATTAATTAATTTAATGAACCTGGCCCAGATTCATAAATTCGTACATGGTGTTGAACTGTAAAAACCGAGCGGTAACATGCTAACAAATGATATACAGGGTGAGTATGGCAACACGGTGATGTGAACTTTGTGTACTACCCTTGCTGTGTGTCATCGGGAATCAATCATCAAAACACATGAAAAGCTATTGACTGTACAGTTAAGTAACATGTCGTCAGGTTCATGCTCGGCTCAAACCCATTGGCCTGTGACCTGACACACTTTTTCCAAACCGAACAAAGTTAGTGAGTGTACCGTCAATACAATTGAGTCACCTCTTGTTCAACTCTTGTTTGCCAATTTACGCCGGTCGAAGAAGCAAGAAGCGAAGCAAAAGGCCATTTTGTGAAAGAAAGGGTACAATGTTATGTAACACGCGACATAACAAAGAGGTTTTGCTCATTAAGACGTCACAGTTTTGGATGAGCACCTTCATACGTTTAGTATACAACTTAGTATGAAATATTCATAACCCATACACCAAACCATACACACTCGACATCATACACATGGGCTAGGTCAGCGTCATTCACTATGACTTATAACTTACACAATATCCATGTACTGTACTATAGGGACAACAACATGCAATAGGATGAAAGGGTTCCAATGCATTACTTATTTACCGGGACACAACCTCTTTCTTTCTCCAGGTTCCCGAGGGCCTGGTCTGGCCTCGTTGTTATTTTATTTCCAGCTGTCGCTCTTCAGTGAAATGCAGATCCATCCATGGAACTAACGAACAGACGTGGTCCCTTCCACTTCTGAGTCTTTCTACTCGTTAAGAACTCATGTAGAACTCGTTATGTTCTACACGTTTGATTTCATGCACTCGCAATAATTACATTTCCATCCAAAGCCCTATCAATGGCCCGGCTTAACGTTTCAAGCGACACCATAATATAACCCTGCCCTGCGTCATAGGAAGCACGCAAGGAGCTAACACAGCTGGATACAGCGCTTTGACCTTTTCGCATGACACACTCAAATCCCCGTGGATCAAACCCTGTTTGGCCTACATTGTGTTCTGTGAGTACACAATGAAACTGTTTCATTTACAAATGGGGTCATGTTACAAACCAAGTATAGGAGTACACACTCATCCCACATTTGCAAGTAGAAAGAAGACCAACCGAATGTATTTCATGACAGTAATGTTAAAATATTGCTGTCCTACTTTATACCCATTTTTTTTGCTGTAATAAAAATAAATTTGATGTGAGCTTCATGCAAATGAGTAACCTAATATGCATAACCTAGTTTCAAGTCTAGTCATATTTATACGTAACGCAACCACCACATGATGTATGTGTACGTGTTTTGGGTACATTTGTCACTGCTCTCTGGGTTGAAACGTAAGCCGGATGGAAATATTTGACTTCAAAGAAATATTAAACATATTTATTTATTTATTTATTTATTTATTTCCCCCTCATTGGTAGTCAGGTCCGGCCAAAAGTATTTCATTCATACATCGTTATTGATATGGTCAATCGCTTCACTTCAGTCTGGGGCACCCGACTACCCCAAACTCGATGGAGGGGTCGTCGTCGCGGCAACACGTTGCCATGGAGAACACGCAACATCGTGTTGAAGGCTTCGAGGCGACAGGCCTGGCCTCCGGGACAGTATAGCGGGCGGGCTGTTTGACTCCCCAGTCAAGGGTTTCCGGGTTTGATTCTTCGACATGCTCACCCTAACCTCCTGCAGGTCTCTTCATGAGTGAGCCTAACCCTCGGGCCGCTCCTTAATGACACGCGTCTCAATATATACACCGCGGGTCGCCGTGGATAAAAGTGTCGGAAAGACGACCTCAACTGAAGTCTCTGCCGCTGGCGGTCGTCGTGACACAGCCACGTGGTCATGCTGTCACGTGTTGGCATCCGCCGCTATCATTTCTCATCATCATTACATCATCACTGTGACTATCACCACTATCAAATAGTGCGGGAAAAACAAGCTCTGCTGTGAAAATGTGAATCATCGGCGGAGCAAAACTCACAGGGATGACTTTTACTTCCCGGACCTGGACCTGGTGCCAGTTTTGTCACTGTGATTCACGGCTATCTTTTCTTTCTCTCAAAATTCTCAGATTTCCTTTTGGGATTGCTCCAGGATTCTCGGTCCGTATGTGGATCGAGGGATAGCAGCTGGCTGTCTCGGTGTGAAGGGAGGACGGTAGAGTCACATAGAGCTGCCATGGGAGGGATGGAGAGAGAGAGAGAGAGAGGAGAGAGAGAGAGGGAGAGAGCGAGAGAGAGAGAGAGAGAGAGAGAGAGAGAGAGTGAGAGGAGAGAGAGAGAGAGAGAGAGAGAAGAGAGAGAGAGAGAGAGATATCTGAATGATGGGGTTCCGTAATCAGTAGAGGGACCATTTAGTATCATGCATCTTTAAATCAAGAGACGCTGCGGAATGGCATTGATGAATAGTTAACAACACGCAATATTTCTGTCATCTGTGGAGACACTGCATGATGTAAAGCTATCAAAGCAGACACCCCCCTCCTCTCCTCCCTGAATCCTCAAACCATGACTCTGTAATGGGATAGAGGATTGAGGTCTGTTGAATACCATTTAAAAATGCTATGTGTGTTATGTAGGTCATCTGTGTGACAAACCTTGTGCTGGAGCTCTTAAAGGACAACTTTTCAACCTTATACCCACATTAGGGATACAATGTATTCAAACAACCTTATTTATAGCCATCCACATTAGGGATATAGTGTGAAAAACAACCTTATGTGTAGCTATCCACATTAGGGATATAGTGTGAAAAACAACCTTATGTGTAGCTATCCACATTAAGGATATAGTGTGAAAAACAACCTTATTTGTAGCTATCCACATTAGGGATATAGTGTGAAAAAACAACCTTATGTGTAGCTATCCACATTAAGGATATAGTGTGAAAAACAACCTTATTTGTAGCTATCCACATTAGGGATATAGTGTGAAAAACAACCTTATTTGTAGCTATCCACATTAAGCATATAGTGTGAAAAACAAACTTATTTGTAGCTATCCACATTAGGGATATAGTGTGAAAAACAACCTTATTTGTAGCTATCCACATTAGGGATATAGTGTGAAAAACAACCTTATTTGTAGCTATCCACATTAGGGATATAGTGTGAAAAACAACCTTATTTGTAGCTATCCACATTAGGGATATAGTGTGAAAAGCGCCTGCAGTTGTTGCCCATGCTCTGTGGGTCTCTGGGGCGCAGCTCAGATGCTAAATCAAAGCTTGAGACGCTAAATCTTACCCTATCTAATGTCAAATGACTGAGTAACCCAGTAAGCGGATGATGCAAAACTGTCATCTCGTGGACAAAAGTAGCAGCGAGATCTTAGTGCAGGCAAGATGGAGGAAAGGTTTAACAGTGTTCCTTTGCATATACTATCCACATTGAAATGATCTATCTATCTAAAGTCAGTGGTTGTATTCAAGATTCATGATTCAAGATTTTTTATTTGCCATATGCAAGTACAATGGAATGCTTTCTCCCCATTCCTTCCCGCAGTATGACTTTTCTAAAACACTATGCTATAGAAATAATGTACACAATAAAAATAACAATAAAGTGACTGATGGATGATATATACGTGTGTTGAATTGTACAAAAATAATTTAAAAAGTGCCAGTAGTGCAGCAGCATCATGAATACAGTGCAGAACAGTGCAGTGGCTGTAATGAGTCCAGAAAGTCCAGCACAAGTATGATAGTGTAATGTTATATGGCATGTACATGTACATTCTAGCTGTTCCCCTCTCTGTGCTCTTGTTTGCCTGTCTGACAGAGTCAAAAGCTTGCTGACCGAGTCTAGGGGCAGTGGTAGTCGGTGATGGTGACGGACGGCACCCGTGGGTGGTTTGTACGTTCGGCTGCACGGTTGCCTGCGCTACGCCGACTAAGACCGTTTCCCCCGTAGACGCTCGTCGGGGGTCACCGGCTTGTGGGCTCTCGCCCCCGGCCACCGGCTGCACGTCTCCCAGGCTGGCGGTGGCCAGACGTGACAGCTGGGGCAGGGATACGGTTAGCCCCCGCCGGACCACCTCTGCTCTGGCAGGTGGGGAGCCTGCACTCCGGACGTATGGCCTGTGATCAGGGCAGAGGAGCAGAAGATCCCCACATGGCACAATGAGACCGGGTTGACACGGCAACGGCCCCCTGCTTCCTCCCTGACTATCCCCCCTACGTCTGTCCCAAGTCTGTCCCCCTTATCCCACGCCAACCCAAGTCTGTCCTACGTCTATCCCCAACCTACGTCTGCCCCCCTGTCCCACGTCTGTCCTACGTCTGTCCTACGTCTGTCCCTCGTCTGTCCCCATCCTACGTCTGTCCTACGTCTGTCCCTCGTCTGTCCCCATCCTACGTCTGTCCTATGTCTGTCCCTCTTCTGTCCCGAGTCGGTCCCCATCCTACGTCTGTCCCCCTGTCCTATGTCTGTCCCTTGTCTGTCCCCCTGTCCTACGTCTGTCTTGCGCCTGTCTCTCGTCTGTCCCCCTGTTCTACGTCTGTTTTGCGTATGTCCAACGTCTGTCCCTCCTCCGTACCACTGTCCTACGTCTGTCCCCCTGTCCTACGTCTGTCCCCCTGTCCTATGTCTACTATTTTGGACGAGAGAGCTCACTTATTTCACTATGCTTCGCTTTTATTTCTTTATATTTTCAGGGGCAGGGTTGAAGGCGCTGGTTTGGACAGGTTTTATCTCCCAGGAGCTGTGGTTGAATGTCACCGAGGGATGACGCCACTTCCGTTAATTGCGCTCACGGGTTGTGTTTTGGCATTTTGAATTTTCATGTTTCATTATACATGAAAATAAATAAAGGTAGTGGACAGTGGGATTTTTTGATGGTCCCTATGTGGCAAGTAAAACTGTCTTTAATAACCTCTATGGGCTGAATTGGCCAATCACGTGCCGGATTGCCATGGAAGGCAGAAAAATCTGTAAAGGCCAAGGTGTCAAAACATTTGGAGCACTTCAATTCAATTAAAACTTTATTGTCCCACAGTGGGTAATTAGTTGTGTGTTTCGCAGCCAAGGAGCTAAACAGCACACTTAATTACAACAACATAAACAACAGCTGCAACTAAAGTAAAAAGCTTGTTTTTTTTGTCAAGTAAGACTATAATGTACTTTTTAATGTTAGCAGAAATGATTCTGGCCAGAGGTCAGGATGATGATAATTTTTCCAATTCATAAACAGCACTTTAGAAAAAAACGGCCAAAATGACAGTTGTTCCGAAGGAAGGTCATTGTTCATTCTATCAGATATTCATACGACATCGCTTTGCCTTGTTGCGTGTGCATCAAATATTGACTTTTTTAAATAAAATGCATTTAGGTACTGCAGTTAAGGTACGACTTGCTTCAAAGTATGAGTGTTTATATATATATATATATATATATATATATATATATATATACATACTGTATAATATATACAGTTTGTGGGGTGATGGGGTGAACAGTCTGAAGGCTGCTGACGTGTCGTACAGGGCCCGACCGACCACGCTGAGTTCCTGGGTTCGGCCAATCAGTGTGTCTGTCTGGGTCTCGCCACGATGACGGAACGTGAGGAATAATTACCCCTTAGACACCGCCCCCCCCCATCCCCCAAACCCCCCCCCCCCCCCTTGCCCCATCCCTGTTTTATTATAATATGTAAAAACTGAATCAGAATACATTACACGGCCCCCACCACACAACCCTGTAGCATCAAAGCGTAAAAAAAATGAAATATTTTTGCTGTCTTGGCGTTTTTCTTTTCCCTGACTGTAGCCTCTAATAGACTGTCCTCGGTGTCCTTGTTAGCAATTCAAACTGAGACAGAGTTTGGGTCCTGTGTGTGTGTGTGTGTGTGTGTGTGTGTGTGTGGGGGGGGGGGGTTGTGTGTGTGTGTGTGTGTGTGTGTGTGTGTGTGTGTGTGTGTGTGTGTGTGTGTGTGTGTGTGTGTGGTGTGTGTGTGTGTGTGTGTGTGTGTGTGTGTGTGTGTGTGTGTGTGTGTGTGTGTGTGTGTGTGTGTGTGTGTGTGTGTGTGTGTGTGTGTGTGTGTGTGGGGGTGGGGGTCCATGACCTCTCTGACATTTACGGTGAAGTTCCTGTCTGGAGGCACCATGGCGGAAACATCGATTCAACCTGCAAAAAATGATGAGAGGAGACACGGGAACAAACACACACACGCACGCACGCACACACGTGCACACACACACACATACACACACACACGCACTAAAGTCCTTCAACCGTGGATTTTGAGTCTTATGCGAAGTGTAAGACTACTCCTGCCGTTGATGCATGACCTGGCTGGTTATTGTCGTGTGTGTCCCATCACATCAGACCTTCGTGGCATGGAGCTGACGACCGGAGCTGTTAAACATATCTTTCCCGGTGAGAGGAAAGACTATTTTTGGTCTGTGGTGTGTCTGCTGGTGATCGGAGTGCACCGTTCACACTGCTAGGGGTTAGGGTTAGAGAAACACGTCTTGTATTCACGTCTGATATTTGATATTGCCGTATGAGACTAGACGTCACTTGTAGTTACCTCCGTCATTATGTTAGGATGTGGCCCCTGAGGTTATGTTTTCGCCCCGTAAACCATGGAAACAACTCGGTGGCATTGGACAGAACTGGTGGTTAGATTACTTATGGGCTAATGAACAGTTGAGAGCAGATTTTGGCTCAGCTCCGGATCCGAATCCGGATCCAGGGGAGTTTTTGGTGTGACGGAGGTTCTGTTTGTGCTCTACTGAGTGCCTTCTAGTTTCTGAGTGGTATTATATATTCAGTGGTTTTGTTCTTTCAATTGTGAGCACTAAATTGTCTAATAACTAATAACAAATCATAACCCTAAATAGTGTCATCGCAAGTTTTAAAGAGAGGGGGAGGAGGAGGAGGAAGAGTAGCTGGAGAAGAGGTGGAGGAGTTAATTGAGAACAAAGGCCATAATTGAGATCAAGGTGGTGCATGAAAGGAGACAATGAAACTCTGTTAACACTACAGAGCAGGCCAAAGAGTTCCGGAAAGATCTTAAACATTTTACAAAGAGAGGACCCTCCCAGCTGGTGGTTCCACAGAGAACACCCGACGTTCATGGGACTTACCCCCACCCCTGACCCTCGCTTTGGATTTCGTTTTTTTTAAGTCCATAAACAGTTTTCTTTTAGCAGACAACCTCCTTGAGTTCTTAACATGGCACGTCAGCGGTGATTCCAACAGGCTTGCATTGTGTTGTTCATATTCGACCCATCAGACACGCTTCAGTACCCATGCCTTCCCCTTTTTCAGGGGGTCCCTTCCTCAATGCGGCACGGTAGGAACCAGGCCTGAGCTACAGTAGGCTTTTGTTGTGTGACCTTGCCTTGAAGTGGCCTCGGGACCTGATGTTCCTCTCTGAGCCCTCTGAGGGAGAGAGAGGGAGGGAGGGAGGGAGGGAGGGAGGGAGGCAGGGCCAGGGATGATTCGGGTGCAGCCGTCGGCGGCAGCGTCTGACAAACACCTGTGTTTCGTTGTTATTCCGAGCGGTTGCCCTCACGGCGGTGCCTGCGGTTGAAGCCTTCGCACGGCAAACTGTGAAAGGGGATGTGATGTGTGTGTGTGTGTGTGTATCGTGTCTGTGTTTTGAGTTTGCATCCGTACGTGGCTGCCAAAAATCCCGACCCCTGGACATGGCAGGTGCCATATGTGGCGGGGGTGGGGGGTGGGCGGCGGGCGGTGGGGGTGGGGGGTGGGGGGTGGGCGGCGGGGGTGGGGGGGGGGGTTGTGGTGGGGGTGGGGGTGGGGGTGGGCGGCGGGGGTGGGGGGGGGGGTTGTGTTTTCACATATGAGACAGCTTTGATGCGATTTCAGTTTTGGGATTTCATCATGTTGTCCCTGGAAGCCATACGGCAATCCGTTGTGCATGTGTACACACACACACACACACACACACACACACACACACACACACACACACACACACACACACACACACACACACAGGAGGGAATACATACTGTACATGCGCGCACACACACATACAAATGCACACACACACACACACACACACACACACACACACACACACACACACACACACACACACACGCGCGCGCATGTGCGCACGCGCGCGCGCGCAAGAACAAAAGAGTACAGCGTAGGAGTGTGTAACCCCGGGGTACACAACATCCACGCTATTCTTTCTGCACTTTCTGAGTCAAAATAATAATATACTTATAATATACTTACTAGTATTTATTACTAGTAAGTACAAATATGTTCACTTCACGTGGACACATTTTGATAAAGCAGCCTTTTTTTGGTCCTCTTTTAGTCCGTTTGTGGACAATTTCACGCTTAAACAAATCCCAATAACTCAACATGAGCGTTTTATTTTAGAGTAGGTTTTTTAAAAAAAACCTCAACCTCTGACTCACGGCACAAGATGGACGGCAAACGGAAAGCGCACCGTTTTAGAAAAATACACAGGAAGGCTTCTGGAAAGCTCTTAGCTTTTAGCGCTTAGCGGCTGTCAGACGCGGCGTTCAATCTGATTTAATGATTCCAAAAGCGTTCTCTTTGTTTCCAGGCGCTTGTTTAACAGAGTCTCTCAGACTAATTAAGTAACAAACTTGATTTGTATGGATTTCTCTTTCGGGAGTTTTACAAAGTGGCTTGGCGGTATCAAATACTGCAAAGTCTAGACTATTTCACGCAGGCCGAGCGAGCGAAGTGCCAGGGTTCTCCATCGCAGGCAGTTAATAATAGTACAATTTCAGAGTCACGATGGTAGCTTTTACACGTTAGGAACTGGAGGCTGTAGATCTCAGACGAGGAGGAAGAGGAGGGGAAACTAGGAGCTCAAATTCACACCATGCTATGCATCGTACAGTACATACACTGATAATATCCTACTTCAAGACAGTCCAGTACTCAATTGTACTATACTACAGTATATTATATTATCATACTGCATATGATGTCCTATACTAAAATGTCCACCAAATGGCATGTATTTATAAAAAAAAATGTGTTTATAGTATAACAGTATATGATATTGTATACTTCATATTAGACCTACCTGTATATGTTCTTTCCTATATATTTCATATTTTTATTATACTTTCTACAGTATTTATATTTACATTTTATAATTATTCGCACTAGTAGCCTTGCTCTTTCTCTCTCTCTCATCTCTCTCCACCAGAGTTATAACATTTTCTTCTTTGATTTGTAATGCATATTAATTATCCAGATGCAGGGGCGTGCTAGAGGAGATGGGAATTGCATGAGATGCTGAAAGCTGTATGCAGGTATAATGTTCCCACTAATGTGCCCTGGAAGGTAGAGAGAGAGAGAGAGAGAGAGAGAGAGAGAGAGAGAGAGAGAGAGAGAGAGAGAGAGAGAGAGAGAGAGAGAGAGAGAGGAGAGAGAGAGAGAGAGAGAGAGAGAGAGAAGAGAGAGAGAGAGAGAGAGAGAGAGAGAGAGAGA
Organism: Muraenolepis orangiensis; assembly: GCA_027704905.1. NCBI lineage: Eukaryota > Metazoa > Chordata > Actinopteri > Gadiformes > Muraenolepididae > Muraenolepis > Muraenolepis orangiensis. Next base: position 8,913,743 of record CM051016.1, on the reverse strand, counting down.
GAGAGAGAGAGAGGAGAGAGAGAGAGAGAGAGAGAGAGAGAGAGAGAGGAGAGAGAGAGAGAGAGAGAGAGAGAGAGAGAGAGAGAGAGAGAGAGAGAGTCAAAGACATACACAGAGGGGAGAGGGAGAGAAAGGAGGTAGGAGAGAGAGAGACATAAGAGTGAGAGAGTCAAAGACGCAGAGAGGGAGAAAGCTAGAGAGATAAACAGAGGGAGAGAGAGAGAGGGGGGGGGGAGGACAGAGAGAGCTAGAGACATAAAGAGTAAGAGAGGGTGAGAGTCAAATACATACACAAGAGGTAGAGACAGGGTGAGAGGAAGGCAGAGATACACCCAGGGACATACACAGAGTAAGAGAGAGAGAGAAGGAGAGAGAGAGAGAGAGATGTAGAGAGAGAGACATACAGAGAGAGAGAGGGAGAGAGAGAGCAGGTAACTTAAGTTTCTCTTGGCTTAGTTTATTTCTATTGGTGTGTCGAGTATCGTTTTTACCGTCACAGTAAATTTGGTGTAGCGACCTCCTCCTCCACAGGCAGCAAATGAATAATGAATCTCTCTCTCTAATTATTAAACTCTCATTTGGGAGTTTGGCTTGCATGACTTCCTACGGTTTAACTCTCTGCTATATTAAAAATGAAATGATACCACTTTCCTCCTGTCAAATTAGTGGCGATCATATTTATTTCGATACTACATCATAATATAGTCAATGTCCACACATTGGAGTAGGGATCCATTACTAGACACCACTACGATTCCCTTTTGGCTTCACTATTTGTCCTTGCCCCCTGTTTGATGTACTTATTCTGTCAAATCTAGGGAGCCAACTTATTGTACCTGTTGAATGATAACCTTATTGTAATAAATGGTATTAAATATGATGTTATTATATATACATGTATGTATATATTATATCATTATGGCTTGTTAGGAAGGAAATGCACTTATGACTTGTGGTGACTAGCAGTTCCTCTTGCCTACCTGATGAATGACCTTATTGTGAGTCACTTTGGACAAAAGTGTCTGCTAAATGACTGTAATGTAGTATACTGTCATTTCCAGGAATTATTACTTTTTATTGAGGCTCAATTGACCGGTGATGCTTCATTCAAACCTTGTCCTTAATGCATTAGTTGTAACTCTTGATCATTTCTCAATGGGGCATATTGTCCATTTTCTGTTTAAAGTGATATCGGGATTGTGTTTTTTCCCAACTGGTGCGTCTGGCATCCAGTGCCACGTTTAGCAGCAATCTCTCCAGTCCTGAGTTCCTTCTCCGTGTTTCATCACCTTCCCCTTCCTTTAGGGAGCCCTTACTCCTTGCAAGCCCAACTGAACATGGGCCCGGTGAATGCCTTTGAGACCCCAAATGTGTTTGTGGCCAGTTTTTAAATAAAGTTAACACGACTTGGAAGTGCTGCGCAAGTGCTGTCGGTAGTGCTCGGTCGCCCGCTTAATTGACCATTTGGAGGTGGCTGCCCTCCCCGAAGAAACAAATAAAATGAAATAAAGAAGAGCAAAAGGACACAATGTCACAATCCAACTCCGTGCTATTCCTGGCCTCCAAGTCTGCCTGCGCTCTGATTGGCTCTGGGCTCTCATGCAGTTCTTATGAAGTCAGCGCATGGCTGGCTGGCGGCGGTTAGCAACCATTAAGGTCTCTAGCCATTAATATGCCCAGTGGATGGAGGCACCTGGAACTATAGCGAAGCAGAGGAGGAGGAGAAAAGGGAGAGGGGAGGAGGGGGAGGAGGAGGGAAAACAATGGGGAGAGGTGGAAGGGAAGGAGGAGGAGGAGGAGGACGAGGAGGAGGAGGACGAGGAGGACGAGGAGGAGACGAGGACGAGGACGAGGAAAAGGTGGGAGGGATAGGTGGAGGAGAAAGGAGGAAGATGAGATGAGGGCAGGGAGGAAGAGGAGAGGTTGGTGGGGTGAAAAAGGAGGAGGAGAAACAGGAGAGGGGAGGAAGAAGTGCTGGGGGATGAGGGGGAAACAGAGGAGAGTCGGAGGAGGAATAGAAGAGGAGGGGAAAGAGGTGGAGAGGAGGAGACGGATACGGAGGAGGTGATCGCCATGGAAGAGGATCAGGAGGAAAGGTGGAAGAGGAGAGGAGGAGAAGAATAAGAAAGAAGAAAAAAGAGGTGGTGGTGCAAGAGGAGCAGGAGGAGAGGTGGACAAGGAGAGGGGGATCAGGAGGAGAAGGATAAGGAGGGGGTGGTGGTGGTGTAAGAGAAGCAGGAGTAGATGTTGAAGAGGAGGGGAGGAGGAGGAGGAGGATGAGGAGGGGGTGGTGGTGGTGTAAGAGAAGCAGGAGTAGATGTTGAAGAGGAGGAGGAGGATAAGGAGGGGGTGGTGGTGCAGGAGGGGCAGGAGAGAGCATTACAGTAGGTAAAGAGTTGGAAGTGGAAAGGCAGAAATGGGGGAGGAGAGGTATGGGGGAGGTGGGAAAGCGATGAAAGAGGAGAAGGTGCCATGCGGGGGAGGTAATTGAGTTGGACAGGGGGGTGTTGCGGTCTGCTCTGTAGGGAGGTGGTGTGGGGAGGTGTGTGGGAGTGGCGGTTGTCAAAAGAGGCATCCCCGAGCCGGGGCCTCCAGAACAATTGATGTACATGGCGGTGGTGTGTTAAGATGCGGCCCCCTGGGAAATGTAGTCTGTAGTCTCCAGAACCAGGAGGCTGCAGCCCTTTACTAAGTGATGGGGGAGGAGTGGGGGGGGGGGGGAGCATGGAGAGCATAAAGGAAGAAAAAAAAGAAAGTGAGGGGGGGGCTGGGGGGGGGGGGGGAACATAGAGAGACAGAAGGGGAGAGGGAGGAGGGAGATTTCTTGTTCTTTGGTTTGCGATCAAGGATGATCAACAGAGATTTATTCTTTGTGCTGATTGGCGTCCTCCTCTCACACAGTTGTTCCAAGAGCTGGGAAATTTCATTTCATTATTCCAGTGTCTATCTGTTGGCTATCGTCTCGAGAGAACGCTCTCTAATCCGTTTTAATTGCTGAGAAGTTACAGACTAAAAATAGACGGCCCCGGTTGGCCCCCCCCCCCCCTCCCAATCTTTCAATGCGTGAACATTTTAGTTTTGGCGCGAGAAGGCGAGCGTATAACCGCTGGATTGATAATCTAGCAGCACCCAGCCCAAAGTCTCTTGGGTAGGGGAATTCACCACCTCTCAATTAAACATGCTCTGTGAAATAAGGAAAATGAACAAGGATGCCCCGCGACAAACTCAGCAGCGTGTACACGGTTGTATTATAAGTTATAATATACGCTTATAATATACGTTAACTTTAGCTATTGGCTACTTTACATTAGCCACTCAGTTGTGAACATTAGCCCCGAGCTTGCCCCTGCGGTAACTCCATTAATGTAACTCCATTAAGGTAACTCCATTAAGGTAACTCCATTAAGGTAACTACATTAAGGTAACTCCATTAATGTAACTCCATTAATGTAACTCCATTAAGGTAACTCCATTAATGTAACTACATTAAGGTAACTCCATTAAGGTAACTACATTAAGGTAACTCCATTAAGGTAACTCCATTAAGGTAACTCCATTAAGGTAACTCCATTAATGTAACTCCATTAAGGTAACTCCATTAATGTAACTCATTAAGGTAACTACATTAAGGTAACTACATTAATGTAACTCCATTAAGGTAACTCCATTAAGGTAACTCCATTAAGGTAACTCCATTAAGGTAACTCCATTAATGTAACTCCATTAAGGTAACTACATTAAGGTAACTACATTCATGTAACTACATTCATGTAACTACATTAAGGTAACTACATTAATGTAACTACATTAAGGTAACTACATTAATGTAACTACATTAAGGTAACTACCTTCATGTAACTACATTCATGTAACTACATTAAGATAACTACATTCATGTAACTACATTCATGTAACTACATTCATGTAACTACATTAAGGTAACTACATTCATGTAACTACATTCATGTAACTACATTAAGGTAACTACATTAATGTAACTACATTAAGGTAACTACATTAATGTAACTACATTAAGGTAACTACATTCATGTAACTACATTCATGTAACTACATTAAGATAACTACATTCATGTAACTACATTCATGTAACTACATTCATGTAACTACATTAAGGTAACTACATTAAGGTAACTACATTAATGTAACTACATTAAGGTCACTACATAAAGGTACAATATTCATGATAATGGATGTGTGTTTTATTCAAAAAAGAATGTTGAGGTTTGTTTTTTTGTTCTTCTGTGTTTAGTTTAAATGTTAAAATAATCCACATAACTCCAATATATTTCCATATGTTTTGTGCTGCTCGATTCAGGCTGAATTGTTATGCGTTTCAATTCATTACAATGTGGCGGTTGAGGTGATTGTGAAAGACTAAGTACCGTATTTTCGGGACTATAAGGCGCACTTAAAAACCGTAAATTTTCTCAAAAACCGACGGTGCGCCTTATAGTCCGGTGCGCCTTATATATGGATCAACCAATTAACGGCGCCGTGTACAACCACACAAATAAAGACCCAAAAATGGCGCCTTTGAAGAGACACGCTTACGACGCAGAGTTCAAACTCAAGGCTATCAGTCATGCAGTTGAACATGGGAATCGAGCAGCAGCGAGAGAATTCAATATAAATGAATCAATGGTACGGAAATGGAGGAAGCAGGAAGAAGACCTGCGCCAAGTGAAGAAGACTAAAAAGAGTTTCCGAGGGCACAAAGCGAGATGGCCACAGTTGGAGGACCAACTCGAACAGTGGGTTGTTGAACAGAGAGCAGCAAGTAGAAGCGTCTCTACAGTCACTGTCCGAATGAAGGCAACAGCGCTAGCACAGGACATGAACATCAATAACTTTCGAGGCGGTCCTTCTTGGTGCTTTCGTTTTATGAGAAGACGTAATCTCTCCATCCGCACACGAACTACCGTCTCGCAGCTACTGCCTAAAGATTACCAAGAAAAGCTGGCCACTTTCCGCGCATACTGCAAAAATAAGATGACTGAAAAGAAGATCCATCCAGAGCACATCATCAACATGGACGAGGTTCCACTCACCTTTGATATTCCCGTGAATCGCACTGTGGAGAAAAGGGGGACCAGTACGGTGTCTATACGCACCACAGGGAACGAGAAGTCATCCTTCACTATCGTTCTCGCCTGCCACGCTAATGGCCAAAAACTTCCACCCATGGTTATTTTCAAGAGGAAGACCTTGCCAAAAGAAAACTTTCCAGCCGGCGTCGTCATCAAAGTTAACCCGAAGGGATGGATGGATGAGGAGAAGATGAGTGAGTGGCTGCGAGAAATCTACGTTAAGAGACCGGGTGGCTTTTTCCACACAGCTCCGTCTCTATTGATCTACGACTCCATGCGCGCCCATATCACCGATGTTGTCAAAAAACAAGTGAAGCAAACGAATTCGGTGCTTGCCGTCATTCCGGGTGGATTAACGAAAGAACTCCAGCCGCTCGATATTGGTGTCAACAGGGCGTTCAAAGCTAGACTGCGAGCTGCGTGGGAGAAGTGGATGACAGAAGGCGAACACACGTTCACAAAGACGGGGAGACAGCGCCGGGTTACTTACGCCACTATCTGCCAATGGATCGTGGATGCCTGGGCTGCCATATCAGTCACAACTGTGGTTCGAGCTTTCAGGAAGGCAGGAATAATCACGGAACTGCCAGACAACAGCAGCGACACTGACTCAGATAATGACGAGATGGAGCCGGGCATGTTGGATGGCGTACTCGCCCAGCTCTTCAATTCGGACACTGAAGAAGAAGAATTCGAGGGATACGTGGACGGGTAATGAACTGAAAAAGTTAGCTTTAATATGCACTGCACATTAACGTTTGAATAACGTTCAGTTTTTGCACTTGTTTGTATTGTATTAATACAGTTTGCCTGACTGAGTTACGGTATCTGACTGTTTTGTTGACTTATAATGCGTGCGCCTTATAGTCTGGTGCGTCTTATGTATGGAAAAAAAATCTAAAATAGGCCATTCATTGACGGTGCGCCTTATAGTCCGGTGCGCCGTATAGTCCCGAAAATACGGTAATTAATTGATGAGGCAGCAGTGAACACCTTTACACCTCTCTATGTCTCTCTCTCACTCACTCTCTGTCTCTCTCACACACACCTTTACACCTCTCTATGTCTCTCTCTCACTCACTCTCTGTCTCTCTCACACACACCTTTACACCTCTCTATGTCTCTCTCTCTCTCACTCACTCTCTGTCACTCTCACACACACCTTTACACCTCTCTATGTCTCTCTCTCACTCACTCTCTGTCTCTCTCACACACACCTTTACACCTCTCTATGTCTCTCTCTCTCACTCACTCTCTGTCACTCTCTCACACACACACCTTTACACCTCTCTATGTCTCTCTCTCTCTCACTCACTCTCTGTCACTCTCACACACACCTTTACACCTCTCTATGTCTCTCTCTCACTCACTCTCTGTCACACTCTCACACACACCTTTACACCTCTCTATGTCTCTCTCTCACTCACTCTCTGTCACTGTCACACACACCATTACACCTCTCTATGTCTCTCTCTCTCTCACTCACTCTCTGTCACTCTCACACACACCTTTACACCTCTCTATGTCTCTCTCTCTCACTCACTCTGTCACTCTCTCACACACACCTTTACACCTCTCTATTTCTCTCTCTCACTCACTCTCTGGTCACTCTCACACACACACCTTTACACCTCTCTATGTCTCTCTCTCACTCACTCTCTGTCACTCTCTCACACACCTTTACACCTCTCTATGTCTCTCTCTCACTCACTCTCTGTCACTCTCTCACACACCTTTACACCTCTCTATGTCTCTCTCTCACTCACTCTCTGTCACTCTCACACACACACCTTTACACCTCTCTATGTCTCTCTCTCACTCACTCTCTGTCACTCTCACACACACCTTTACACCTCTCTATGTCTCTCTCTCTCACTCAAGATGCAAGATTCAAGAATTGTAATTGCCATTTGCAACAAGTGCAATGGAATGCTTCCTTCCCATTCCCTCCGCAGTGTGACATTCTAGAACACAATACAATAAGAATAGTATACACAATAAAATAAAAAACATAACATAAAAAAAACAATAAAGTGATGATAGATGATATGTACATGTGTTATATTGTGCAAATGTTGTGCAAAAACCCATTCCCTCAATCTCTCTTTCTTACACACACACACACACACACACACACACACACACACACACACACACACACACACACACACACACACACACACACCTCTATCTCTCACCCACTCACTCACTCAATCTCTCTTAGTCACACGCACACACTCACACACACCCACACACACCACACACACCACACACACACACACACACACACACACCCACACACACACACACACACACACACACACACACACCACACACACACACTGGACACCTCTATATCCCTCGATCACTCACTCACTCAC
>CM051016.1:8896254-8901254 GCA_027704905.1 Muraenolepis orangiensis | reverse complement strand
ACTGAAGCATACACTGTAACACACACACACACACACACACACACACACACACACTGTAACACATGCATACACATGCCCACACACACACACTGTAACACACACAGGACGTGTGTCTGTCACTCTTCAAGGTGGAGTGCCCTCGTCAGGGGTCAGGGGCCAAATGAGTGATGTGGCAGACAGTGACGTGAGCTCATGACAGTCCCCCCACGTGTTCCCCCACGTGCACGCCCGTGAACCCCACGTGCACGGCCTGTGAACCCCACATGCACGCACCTGTACCCCTGGTCTGCGGCACTCGGAGGGTCAGTCTACCGTCCTGGTGAGATCCAGGGAGAAAACGCAGCCCACCACAATGCTCCGTAGTGTGGGTCTGATGCCCCCATATTGCAGCATGACAAAAAAATGTAAAATACGACCAACTTTCATATAGAAAACCATGATGCTGCTTATATGATCATTTATGAAATATATATATATATCTCATATCATTACAGAGTAACAGAGGAAAGGAAGGCAGAGTTGCTTCTGATCCATCGCAGGTCTCTTGTATGCATTTGATCCCCCTCCTCCTGCTCCTCCTCCTCCTGCTAATCTTCCTACTCCTCTCACTCCTCCACCTCCTCATTCTCCTCCTCCTCCTCCTCCTCTTTACTCTTCCTCCTCTAATACCTCTACCTCTACCTCTTTCTCTTCTCGCCCCACCACCTCCACCTACTCCCCCCCTCGTCCTTTTCCTTCTCCGTTTCATCCTATTAATCTCGGTCCTCCACCTCTTCCTCTACCTCCTGTCTTCATATTCCTCCTCCACTCTAATCCTGCTCCTCTTCCTCCACTACCTCCTCATCTTCCTCCTCTTCCTCCTTTTCCCTAACCTCCTCCTCCACCTCTTCCTCCACCCACCAGGAGGACAGCACCTCCTCATTCTCCTCCACCTCCATCTCCTCTTTCTCCACCTCTTCCCCCACCTCCTCGTCTATCTACCAGGAGGGCAGCACCTCCTCTACCCTCACCTCCTCCACCACCCACCAGGAGGACAGCACCTCCTCATCCTCGTCTTACCTCACCTCCTCCTCCGCCCACCAGGAGGGCAGCACCTCCAGCCGCCGCGTGTCACTGATCAGACGCAGGTGGTTGGTGTTGTCTCTGGAGCCAGTGGTGGGCTTACTGGAGGTCAGGATTAGAGGGTGGTGGCGGGGACTACACACAAAGGCTTTCCCTCAGTCCTAATCTGTCTGTGGATGCGTGCCATCAAGGGAAGGGGTCATCGTTGTGGGACTAATTCCTCAAGGATATGGAAAGGTGCCAATAGGAGAGTAGGGTTAGGCACTCGTATAGGACAGTAGAGCACGCTACCGGAGATACATAATAACTTAATTCTATGAGTGGCATGCAGTAGTGTGTTAAATCTATCCATCTATCTATCTATTATTATTATTTAACATTTCGTAAAAAAATTTTTTTTACGAAAGTTTAAAAAAAAAGATTTTTCGTTTTTTATACATTGAATATATATTTTTTATTCAATACAAATGTTTTTTCGTCATGTTTAACGTTACACTATTGGCAGGTTGTTACTATGCTTACTTTTACTTTGATAGTGGGTCACGGCTGGCTACTGATTATCAAGGAGCATTGTCGCAGAGTTGCTATTTGCTGCCACCTTGTGGTGAATATGTGCAACTGATAGAAATTGTATACCGGTAAAAATGTACCTGTATGGTACATGGCGTTAGTGTACCTAAATATTCCCGTCTAGAACCAGATTTTCAAAGTTACACAATGCATAGTGTATTTGATAAATTATCCCTCCATTTCTATCCTTGATACTCTCTCTCACACACACACTCTCACAAAATGACTCATTCATTCACAGTCATTCACAAATAATTTACAAACTCATCACTCTTCAATGTACAAACTGACTCACCCATAAAATCACTCTCTCTCTCTCTCTTACCACACACACACACACACACACACACACACACACACACACCACACACACACACACACACACACACACACACACACACATAACTATATCCACACAGAGCAGAGGTGGTGTTTGAACTTGTGAGTCAGTCCCTATGGAGGGAGAGAACTAGATGAGAGAGAGAGAGAGAGAGAGAGAGAGAGAGAGAGAGAGAGAGAGAGAGAGAGAGAGAGGAGAGAGAGAGAGAGAGAGAGAGAGAGAGAGAGAGAGAGAGAGAGAGAGAGAGAGAGAGAGAGAGAGAGAGAGAGAGAGAGAGAGAGAGAGAGAGAGAGAGAGAGAGAGAGACTAGGAGGGGGGAGAGAACGACTAGACTAGACAAGACTAGAGAGCGAGAGACAAGACTAGAGAGCGAGAGAGGGGGGAGAGAGAGGAGAGAACGACTAGACTAGAGAGATGGGGGGAGAGGAGGAGGGGAGAGGAGAGAGAGAGAGAGAGAGAGAGAGAGAGAGAGAGAGAGAGAGAGAGAGAGAGAGAGAGAGAGAGAGAGAGGAGAGAGAGAGAGAGAGAGAGAGAGAGAGAGAGAGAGAGAGAGAGAGAGAGAGCAGAGAGAGAGAGGAGAGAGAGAGAGAGAGGGAGAGAGTAGAGAGAGAGAGAGAGAGAGAGAGAGGACTCCACCCTGCTCGTGTGCACGTCACGCCTGTGGTTTCTCCTCCTGGCAGCTCCTTGTGACTTTGTGTCTGCCGGCGGCCCCTCCCCCTCTCCCCTCCCTCCTCCCCTTCCTCCCCCCTGACTTAAGGATGCATTGTTTCCCATTCATTCTGCTGAGTAAAGTTTGAGCACCCAGCTTTGTAACAGTAAACCTCTAGAAGTGACTGGGGAGAGCAGCCTCTGTGGTGAGTGTATTTCTGTTCTTTCTGACTGCAACTTGGAGCACAACTGGGCTCAACCAGCTGTACTGTTTATTTACCAGGGAGGGATTTTTTTTTCCTCTCTCCCCACATAACGCAACGGTTTTTGGAAAATGCAACAAGGAACAAGGTTTGGGTCTTAGGATTACGTTAGCTGCATGTATACTGTCCTCCTCCGCCGTGGGACTGAAGGAGCTTTCTCTTCACCACATTGATGTTCATTATTTAACTAGTAGGTTTGACTCCAGGTTGGAAGGGATATCACATTGTCCTAGTGTGTGTTTCTTTAAAACAAACCAAAAAAAACCATTTATTTTGGACAGCAAAGTCTATCTTAAGACAACTAGTTCATTGAACTGTGATTTGCACTTACAGTTGGATGTGGAACGGCCAAAGTGATGTCATCAACATGTGTCTTTCTGTACTTTGGTGGAGTTTAATTAAACCCAGGAGCAGATGTCTTTCCTTTTATATAAAAAAAAAGAAAAATCCTGTAGGAAATCAAACCGCACAGATAAATATAGGTTCTGTGTTCAGTGAACACTCGGTCGGGTTTCACGAGGATAGGATGTCAAAGAATGTCTAGAAGTCTGATTTCTAACAGACGTGGTCAAATTAAAGTCACATTTGTGTGTGTGTGGGGGGCGTATTTATTTTGACTGACCTTGGAACCCCGAGAGGGTGGCGTTATCGCATCCATCTGGAGAAAATGGATGTTACGCACTTTTTGCTTCATTTTTTCAATTGCATTAAAAGCCGGTTGAACAAATTAAAACCTTTTTTCATATGTATTTTTTCAAAACGCCGACTTCAGCTTTTTAAATACACCACCACCACCAACTGTTACTCTGGCTGTGTTTGGCTGAGACAAACACACACACACACACACACACACACACACACACACACACACACACACACACACACACACAAGGTTCAAACACAGGGACGGCCGCTTGTTTACAGCGCTTGACACCGTCTTTTCAAACGAATGGGAGCAGTCTGATGAGCTGTGAAAAGAGACACGGCTATTAAGACACTTGGAGGGCCCCCGGGGCCGCTGGGGCCCCCTTTGTCTGCCCGGGAGATGCTCCGTTTCCTGGCTTTGTCGCACCAGAAATGTGACACCACTCACGGCTCTGCAGCCGCTCATCTGCCCTGCTCTCATCCTCGTGTTTCGTGTTGTGTTGTGATTGTGTCGTGTTGTGATTGTGTCGTGTTGTGTGTTTGTCTCGTGTTGTGTGTGCGTTTGTGTCGTGGTGTGTGTGAGTCTCATGTTGTGTGTTTGTGTCATGTTGTTGTGGGTTTGTGTTGTGTGCTTGTGTCATGTTGTGTGTTTGTGTCGTGGTGTGTGTGAGTCTCGTGTTGTGTGTTTGTGTCATGTTGTGTGTGTCTTATGTGTGTGTTTGTGTCATGGTGTGTGTGAGTCCCATGTTGTGTGTTTGTGTCATGTTGTTGTGGGTTTGTGTTGTGTGCTTGTGTCATGTTGTGTGGTTTGTGTTGTGTGCTTGTGTCATGTTGTGGGTTTGTGTCGTGGTGGGTGTGAGTCTCATGTTGTGTGTGTCTCATGTTGTGTGTTTGTGTTGTGTGTGAGTCCCATGTTGTGTGTTTGTGTCATGTTGTGTGTTTGTGTTGTGTGTGAGTCCCATGTTGTGTGTTTGTGTCATGTTGTGGGTTTGTGTTGTGTGCTTGTGTCGTGTTGTGTGCTTGTGTCGTGTTGTGTGTTTGTGTCATGTTGTGTGTGTTTGTGTTGTGGTGGGTGTGAGTCTCATGTTGTGTGTGTCTTATGTGTGTGTTTGTGTCATGGTGTGTGTGAGTCTCATGTTGTGTGTTTGTGTCATGTTGTTGTGTGTTTGTGTTGTGTGCTTGTGTCATGTTGTGTGTTTGTCTCATGTTGTGTGTTTGTGTTGTGTGTTTGTGTCATGTTGTGGGTTTGTGTTGTGTGCTTGTGTCATGTTGTGTGTTTGTGTCGTGGTGTGTGTGAGTCTCATGTTGTGTGTTTGTCTCATGTTGTGTGTGTCTCATGTTGTGTGTGTCTTATGTTTGTGTTGTGGTGGGTGTGAGTCTCATGTTGTGTGTTTGTGTCATGTTGTTGTGGGTTTGTGTTGTGTTGTGTGTTTGTGTCATGTGTGTGTGTTGTGTGTTTGTGTCATGTTGTG
>CM051016.1:8853754-8891254 GCA_027704905.1 Muraenolepis orangiensis | reverse complement strand
GGTTAGCATTGGGGCCAGTCCCAGGACGGCTAAGGTTAGCATTGGAGTCTATCTCAGCTAGGTTAAGGTTAGCGTTGGAGTCTGTCTCATCTAGGCTAAGGTTAGGCTAAGGTCTGTCTTAGACCAGCTTGGCTAAGGTATCACATCACATATCACTTTATTATCTGATCTGTTCCAAAATGTGCTTCACAAGTGCCATAGTTAGACAATTAGACAGACATGGACTATTTATGTTCTGATGTCTTTCTCTCTATCAATATACAAACAACTTTTACTGACTTACTCACTTTCCATCCAATCATAAAGTGCATTTAGTACACACAACCAGAACATACAACATACAGTGCTGTTGAAACTTCAATCTGGAGTACATGATACAACACCATGTAACCATGAATGAAACGCCTCTATGTTGACACCTGCTCCTCCTCCCCTCCCCTGGTTGTCTGTGTCTCCAGGATGGGACGGCAGGGAGCATCGGTGTCCTGGCCCAGGAGTACTCTCGCTTCTACGGGACCTCGCTCAGCGACGTGTGTGAGAGGATGGAGGAGCTCCGCAAGCGGAAACTAGTGCAGGACGCCGACCAGGTGAGCACCCTGTACAAAACTGTAGCTAGCTGTACAGGTAAGCATCCAGCACCCTGTACAAGACTGTAGCTAGCTGTACAGGTAAGCATCCCAGCACCCTGTACAAGACTGTAGCTAGCTGTACAGGTGAGCATCCCAGCACCCTGTACAAGACTGTAGCTAGCTGTACAGGTGAGCACCCAGCACCCTGTACAAAACGGTGGCTAGCTGTACAGGTGAGCACCCAGCATGTACAAGACTGTAGCTAGCTGTATTACCTGGAAATTTGGGCATCACGGCAGAAGGAATACTGAGACAGAAAATATATCTATAGGCTATGGATAAATATGTGCTTAAACATAAGTATGCTTAATGTGTACACAGCCAGATACAGTTGTTACAGCCAGACTTTGACTTCTGAGTTAGTCAATGATAAATAAACCCTAAAAGATTCATCCAGTTGAAGCCACAGCCGCAGCAGCAGCAGCAGCACCTGTGTTTGTGCCGCGTGGCTAGCGGCATGGCTAGCAGCAAGCCTGTTTTTCCATACTGTGGCCTGGCTGGCCCTGCTGCCGACTAAATATTATGTCTATTCCTGTGCCGCGGGGACACTATACTTTACCCCCACGTGTTGTGCTCTCTCTCTCTCTCTCTCTCTCTCTCTCTCTCTCTCTCTCTCTCTCTCTCTCTCTCTCTCTCTCTCTCTCTCTCTCTCTCTCTCTCTCTCTCTCTCTCTCTCTCTCTTCAGGGAAAGATTGAGTCAGCCGCCTCGTCCATTCAGCTCCGCACTCAGATCCAGGTAAGCCGATTGTTCACTCCCCAGCTCCCCTCCCCACCTCTCTCCCAAACTCTTTCTCCTCTCTCTCTCCCATTCTCTCTCTCCCACCGCTCTCTCTCTTTCCCATCTCTCTCTCTCTCGCTCACTCATACCTCTCTTTCTCCTATCTCTCTCGACATCTCTCTGTCTCCCACGTTTCTCTGGCTGTCTCCCACCTATCTGTCTCTCTCTCTTTCTCCCTCCTCTCTCTGTTTATCTCTCTCTCTCTCTCTCTCTCTCTCTCTCTCTCTCTCTCTCTCTCTCTCTCTCTCTCTCTCTCTCTCTCTCTCTCTCTCTCTCTCTCTCTCTCTCTCTCTCTCTCTCTCTCTCTCTCTCTCTCTCTCTCTCTCACACTTCTGTCCACAGCACCATAACACACTCATACGACCACCATGGCATCGTTATACTACTATATTCGTAATACACTATTTTAGGTAGTGATTAGGGGTATGCTATTATTAAACGCAGGATACAAGTGAATATAATACAAGTATAATACAAGTGAGAATATATAAATGTATGGCAGATATAAATGTATATGTACATACAGGAGTAGGAGCAGTTCTATCAACATATTTAAATATATATGGCAGGTACAGTAAAGGTATCTTAGTAATAAATATGTAAACTATAGAGAGGTAGATAGTTGTGATACAGTTTGTTTTTACAGTTAGTCAGAGACATTGGTGGTGATTGTTATAGGTGTTGAGCAGAGGTGTGGGGCAGGGGGCGTCAGCAGAGGGGTCATGGTTATCTCCAGGGATGGACAATAATATAACCAGAACTATGAAGTGTGTCTCATGCTAAGTTCACCTGGCGATGGCTGTGGATAAAAATAGGGAGGATGTGGTTGTTTCCTTTGTTTGTTTGTCTGTGAGCAAGATAATTCAATAAGTTACTAATGGAAATGGACACAACTTAGTGATTCGATGAAGTATGGGCCAAGGAACATGTTTGACCCAGATCCGGATCAAACTCCAGATCTAGGGGACTTTCTACTTTGTGCCCTCTAGTTTTAGTTGTTGTTCCTATGGGTAATTGTTATCACAGAGTTGGATGCGTGAAGATGTCTTAAACCCATGCTTTTGTTTAATTGGCAGTGATCTAGACTTTTAAATGAATGGTACGATAAAAGTAATAACTGTTTAGTTTAGTTTTTCTTTTTGTTTCTTTTTGGTTTAGAAAAAAAATTGATACACTTGGTTATTTAAGAAACTAAACACCAGACACTAAACCCTAGGTAGGTTTCACGGCCTGTCTGTCTGCGTGTATGTCCCTAAACAATAAACACGTAGCCAGCTATGTCAATAGTCCTGCAGACTATTAATAGATGGAGAGTTAATGGAGTATTTGTCCAATCGTTGAGAAAACATGTATCTGGAATCATTACCATGTGTTGGGTTTCAGGTGACCTCTCTCTCTCTCTCTCTCTCTCTCTCTCTCTCTCTCTCTCTCTCTCTCTCTCTCTCTCTCTCTCTCTCTCTCTCCTTACTCTCCCCCTATCCTTAGCTCTCACTCTTATTCTCTTACTCCCCATTCTCTCCTCTTTATTTTTGTTTCTCGTTTTGTCTTTCACCCACTCGTGTTTGCTCTCTCTCTCTCTCTCTCTCTCTCTCTCTCTCTCTCTCTCTCTCTCTCTCTGCTCTCTCTCTCTCTCTCTCTCTCTCTCTCTCTCTCTCTCTGTCTCTGTCTCTACCTCTCTCTCTCTCTCTACCTCTCTCTCTCTCTCTCTCTCTGTCTCTGTCTCTACCTCTCTCTCTCTGTCTCTACCTCTCTCTCTCTCTCTCTCTGTCTCTACCTCTCTCTCTCTCTCTCTACCTCTCTCTCTCTCTCTCTGTCTCTACCTCTCTCTCTCTCTCTCTCTCTCTCTCTCTCTCTCTCTCTCTCTCTCTCTCTCTGTCTCTACCTCTCACACTCTCTCTCTCTCTCTCTCTCTCTCTCTCTCTCTCTCTCTCTCTCTCTCTCTCTCTCTGCTCTACCTCTCTCTCTCTCTCTCTCTCTCCTGTCTCTACCTCTTTCTCCCACCCTCCTGACACCCTGTGTGTGTGTGTGTGTGTGTGTGTGTGTGTGTGTGTGTGTGTGTGTGTGTGTGTGTGTGTGTGTGTGTGTGTGTGTGTGTGGTGTGTGTGTGTGTGTGTGTGTGTGTGTGTGTGTTTCCAGGAGTCCCTGGGCCTTAGCAGCGCCATGTCCACCCCAGAAACAGACAGACGGTGAGAGAAACTTTCATTTTTTCTCTCCTTCTTTCTTCTTTCTTCTTTCTTTCTTTCTTTCTTTCTTTCTTTCTTTCTCTCTATCTGTCTTTCTTTCTCAGTCTTTTGTCTTGCTCTCCTTGGTTCTTCCCTGTAAGGAGGGAGTTCCCCCTTTCTGGTAGACCCTCTCCACATGTTTCAGGGTCTGGTACAGTTTAGTGTCAGAGGAGGGGGGGGGGGGGGGGGTGGGGGGGTGAAACCCTGTCAGAACCCTGCCGTTGCGCTAAAGGTGATGGATACGAATAAAGTCCCCACTTTGACAATAAACCAATAAAATGCGGGTGTATTGAAAAGGATTTACTACGCCCATATCCTGCTCCACCTTTGACATGTTTAAGGACAGACATTTAATGACGTGATCAAATCCCCAGCATAGTTAAAACCCAACCAAACACAATCACACCATTGACGACACTATTTGACCACGTTGAGTCACCGTGAGTCATGCTTTGGTCTTGTGTATATATATATTTATATATATTTATATATATTTATACTGTATATATCAGTGGCGGCTGGTGGTTGTGAGAGTAGGGGAGGAAGGAAGGTGCCTCACTATACATGTTGACAGTGTATTAGTGGATCATTTGAACAGACAAGCCAAACAGAATGGAATGATTGTGATGTGAGGGGGAAGAAGCATTGTTTTGATGAAATTGTTTTGATGAAAAATAGATATTTAGCGATTCATCTATTTATGATGAAAATCGGAAAATCGGAATAGAAGTTTCATGCACAGTGGCTTGTGCTATCGAACAAACCGAACGGAATTTAAATTGAGTGAGCTTTGAGGGAGAATCGTTTTTTTGTGTCAAGTATATTTACCTGTATTTAATTAAAATAAGACATACTATCATAAAGTAAAACCAGTAATGCACGTAAATCACGTCAATTGTCTAATCGCGAGCCAAAGAAACCCCATCTTGTCACACGTCAGCCATGCTTTCTGTTGACGTTTGGCGCCAAGCACCTGAACGCTTTGAGGAGGAACTCAAGTTTACAATCTGAAATACATTGAAAGTAAACGACTCACGAGTTTTCTGGAACGCGGAATTAACGAATGACACAAGATAGATCAGGGCTTCTCAAACTCCGACGAGGTCGGATCCGACCGACTGCAAATCATTCCGGACTGGACCCCGTGTCACATTAGATGTAAATTATATTTAGTTTATAATAGTTTGTAATTATTTCGTTTATTTTCTTTTAGTGTCTGACGCGTTGTGAGAATGACGTGAATATATATTAACTTGTGTGCGCAAGCTTGAAACGCATTGCAGACCGCAAGTTACCGCAAGTTAACTTTCGTTTTTACTTCCGTGAAAGTCTAACGCTCCCATTGGTTGCATTATGGAGGGGGAGGGACGAGTTCCCCCCCCCCCCCCCACCAATCAGAAGCGTAGCGTCATTGTTTTGATAATTAGTTGTCACTTTTAGCCAGGCACACGTTATTGCGAATTCTGGCATCATGTCGTTCTCAAAGTCCCCAAAGCAAAGGAAAGTTGATAGAAAGAACCGAGAATTCAAAGAAGAATGGACAGAGAAATGCAGCTATTTTAAACAGCAGTATCTCCACAACAAAGAGGTGAGGACAGCTAAACGTACTCAGTAAAAATGTTCCTGTCAAGCCACAAACAGGCTGTTGGTCAGATATATGACAATGCCTGAGAGAGCAAATGACTCACTCTAAGTGGCCACAAAAAGCCCTTTTCTGAGTCAGAAGTAGTGACGGAGTGCATGACTGAAGTAACTGAGGCTTTGTTGGAGGGTAAGGAGAAACAGGAGACGTCTGAGGAAATTAAGCAGATACCCTTATCAAACTCCACTACAACCAGGAGAACTGAATAACTTGGTACCCGGTGACAGTGTGTGAATTTCACTGGCTGTTGATGAATCAACTGACAACGCCCAGGTACGCGTCTTCGTTTGGTTAAAGTGCGGCAAAGGGAACGTTTTGTGAGGACATATTAGGCCTCAAACCCCTCTATGGCCGCTGAATGAAATGGGAATTGACCTCAAGACGGTGGTGTCCATTGCTACTGATGGAGCTCCAGCTGTGACCGGGAGATGGCTGTTCAGCACATGAAAGAGCTCCACCCAGACCTGCTGTCATACCACTGCATCATTCACCAGTCAGTGCTGTGTGCCAATCTTGGAAAATAATACTCAAATGTCATGGAGACAATTATGAAGCTTGTGAACTAGCCTCCTCAGCACTTCAGCACCGCCTTGTGCGTGCATTACTGACAAAGGTAAGTTTATGACTCCAAGTGTGTGGCCTTTTTGATGGATGTGACATCTCATCTAAATGAGCTCAACTCCAAGGCCAAGGCAACACAGTGTGTGATCCTTGTCAGCAATACCTTCTTCCCAAAGAAAGTTGGAGATCCTCAGGAGTGAGGCACAAACCATTTTGATGATTTCAGTCTGGGTAAGCAAGTCTTGCTCTGTATTGGATCTCCATTTCTGGTGAAGAATGTTCAAGAATTCTCAAGAGAGGCACAGAGCATCATCCCGTGGGCAAATGTTTCATCTCTGCAAACCGATCTAATAGATCTCCAGGAAAATGTTTCTCTGAAGGATGTGGACTGTGACCCTTTGACATTCTGGACAAAGATGGCTACTGCAGCACATTTCCCCCCACCTTCAAAAGGTGGTCATTCATTTGCTTATCATGTTTGGTTCCACATATTGCTGTGAGTGGATTTTCCACACTGAACATTGTGAAAACTCAAGCCACCATACTGTACTATTGAATGTGTGTGTACATGTTAGGGATGTTGATTTACGTCATGCACTTTATTGCCGTTGTTCCGGACCCTTGACCTTTAATAAAATTCACAAGTGGATCTTTAATAAAAGACTGAGTACCCCTGAGCTAGATCCTTACTTGATGATAACCCGCCCCCCAAAACTCTGATTGGGTATTCACCAGCGCAGTGAGCTCTGCTGATTGGTTCCCAGAGCCTCTGGCTAGACCCGCCCTCAGGGAGGAAAAGGGAGGATCGTCCTCCCTTAGCGCCGCACACACTCAGGACTCACCGGCCGCCCGGTTTCGGGAGTTTATAATAGACTTCAAATGTGAGCGTACGGAGGACGTTTTCCTCCGTTCCTTCGTACGCTGTTGGTGCTATTTTGACACACATATTTGTGTGACTTTGAAGCGTTAGAAAAAGCATTGTTATCAGTATTTTCACAGATGAATCTGTTAAATTTCTGTGTATTTAACAGGGTTTTTTTCTGTGAAATGTTAAGGAGGATGGTCCTCCCTTTCCTCAATGGACGAGCCTCCACTGATATATATATATAATACATATTTATGTATTTGTCATCATTTGTACGTAAACACCTGCCGGCCCCATCTGTCTTTATTTAGACTCAGAACTTGCGGACGCGTAGGGATTCTGTGCACTTCCTGTCACCCGGCGCTCACCTCGCCGAAGCACTTCCTCCCCTCTTCCTTCCCCCCCATTGTCTGTCGGAGGGGTTTTGAGGATTGGTCATGTTCCGTCACTGGTATTCGGGGCGGGGGAGTGGGGAGTCATCGTCGTGACTAAAGACATATTGACATATTGATTTCATTAAAGTACAAAGGGACACCGCATTAACCATTGGGGGTTTTTTTTTGCAAGTCATGTTCGATTGATGATTCAACATGGAAGACTTTTGTGGAACACTTGGGTGTTGTATGAATCCCACAACTTGGATAAAACCCAGGCAAACAGGCAAAAGAGCACCACATTGATAGTGTATTGATATCATCTCCATGAGTCCGATTTTGTTGTGTGTGGAGAAAAAGGCAAGACATCTCTGGTACTCTAAAGGTACAGGTCTAAAATCACGGTTATTACGACTGCCCCCTAGTGGACGAGACATGTAATGAACTCAATAAGAATTGTTTAGCCGGCCAGCGTCCGCAACAAGGGTCAGTTGATGTGGCAAAAAAAAAGATGGATAGAGAGAGAGAGAGAGAGAGAGAGAGAGAGAGAGAGAGAGAGAGAGAGAGAGAGAGAGAGTGAGAGACAGAGAGAAAGAGAGGGAGAGGAGAGGGAGAGAGAGGGAGAGGAGAGGAGAGGGAGAGGAGAGGGAGAGGGAGAGGAGAGGGAGAGGAGAGAGAGAGAGAGAGAGGCACGCAGAAAATGCAAAGAACAATGATAGAATGCAATGAGAGAGAGGCAGACAATTACACCTAGAGGGGGATAGACAGACAGACAGACAGAAAGAGAGATAGCAAAATAGCATGAGAGAGAGAGTGTGTGTCAGAGAGACGGGGAAGAGAGAGGGAGAGAGGGAGAGAGGGAGAGAGGGAGAGAGGAGAGAGAGAGAGAGAGAGAGAGGAGAGAGGGAGAGAGGAGAGAGAGAGAGAGAGAGAGAGAGAGAGAGAGAGAGAGAGAGAGAGGGAGAGAGAGAGCGGGCACAGTGGAATTGCAGGGGCCACGTTTCTGCTGGTGTTTCTGTAAAAAGCCAGTTTTGTGTGTGAAAAGGGCCCATTGTTCCCGCGATGGCCGCATGGTAGTGACCTCTTGTTCATCAACAGTGAGCAGGGAGTCTGTTCTCCAGTCTCTTTGATTGGCCCCCTGCCTCCCCTGCCCTCTGACTGGCTGGTGCCATGGGCCACCGTTTGCTGCCGTGATTCTTTTTGTGGTATCCATATTTTTTTGGGGTCGGTTGGAAGTGGAAGTGGAGGTAGAAGGAGGGACAAATGCAAGTGTTAAGAGGGATATTATGGGATAGCGGAAATCATGAAGAAGAACGTGTTGGAGAACAGGTGTGTTTTTGTTTTTGTTTTGTGTTGGTTTGTTTGTTTGTTTGCGTCTTTGCGTGAAAACTGAACCGTTGTTCGGTGTTTGATTCTCTTAGGTTCCCCGTGCACAAGTCCAGCTCGGACGACGGATCAGGGGGTAAGCAATGAAAAGACTAAAGTATTTGTTATCATTCTTCGTATATGCACATTGGTGTACAATGACTTGTCAAACTTGTTAGCAAATATTTACTGATTCAAGATTCAAGATTTCAGATTTTTTATTTGCCATATGCAACAAGTACAATGGAATGCTTACTCCCCATTCCCTCCCGCAGTATGACTTTCTACAAAACTATACTGTACAATATAAAAAATACTGTACACATAAAACTAACAAGAAAAATAACAATAAAGTGACTGATGGACTATATGTACATTGAATTACGTTGAATTGTGCAACAAAAAGCACTTTAAAGTGCCAGTAGTGCAGCAGCATCATGAATACAGTGCGGTACAGTGCAGTAACTGTAATGAGTCCAGAAAGTCAAGCAGTGTAATGTTTATGACATGTTATGATAGTGTAATGTTTATGACATGTTATGATAGTGGCAGCACTCCTTGCAGTTCAGTAGTGCACTGCCTGGTTGATAGTTGTTATTATTCTGCCAGATTCTTTTGATAATCTGTTGTATTTCCAACAAAATTGTTTGGAAAAGAATATATGTTATTTTCGTAACGATTGTTCTATTTCTACTTAAGAAGTGAATATGAATATCTGGGAAATGTACAATTGTGTTTTTCACGCATTTTAGTTTTCTTTATTTTCACACGAATACGCTGAACTCTCACAGGAAAGTCGGATGGCAAGAAAAAGAACAAATCGTTTTGGCAGAATTTCCGGAAGTCACAGAAAGGGGTCGCGCGACAGCCATCAAGAGGTACGTTCAGGGGTCAAAGGTCACCCCTAGAAAATATAAGAAGGAGAAACATGTACCCTGAACTGTTAACCTTTTCCGTGATTTAAGCTGTGAACTAGAAGCTTGAAGGGGTGGAAACATATGATGCCATGACGAAGTTTAAAGCTAGATAGATATAGAAAAATATAAAGATTGGACTTTATTCTAATTAAAACTGAAATAAAAATGCATTCATATATATTTGAATCCCGTCAGCGGGAGATGACGTGGGTTTCGTGGCCAGCGAGATCACCATGAGCGATGAAGAGCGCATCCAGTTGATGATGATGGTGAAGGAGAACATGATCTCCGTGGAGGAGGCCCTGGCGCGGGTATGACGATGATGATGATGACGACGACGATGATGATGATGTTGATGATGATGATAATGATGTCACAGTCTCCCAGAATCCTCTTCTCAAACTGACTTTGGGTGTTTTCCATCTGAGAAATGCAGCCTTTTTAACATTGTAAAGCCTGAAAGTGACAGTTGAGAAAGTCAATTATTAAAATATAGTTACATAGTGGCATGTTTGTATGTGTTTCATTTCAAAGTTCAGTCAATTCAGTCAATTATATTTGTTTAGGCAGCTGGTTGGATTGAGCTTGGAGGGACTTTTACTAATAATAATACAAATCTACAATCTACCATTAGTTCATTTCTGAGCATTGTTGGCCCCAGTCAGTGTTATGATGAATATGAAGTAATATTATGTTAACATGACGCTAACATGGACGGAACAGATGTGCTGGCCCCGTTCTGTTGTTCTTTCTCTACTTCTCACCATATTACCAACGTTAACTCCCCTGTTGTCCCTCAGCTGAAGGAGTTTGAGCTCCAGAACCGCCACACCTTCAGGTCGGAGCCCGTGGAGTGGGCCGAGCCCTGCGGACCCCCCACCCACGACCCCTTCAGCTGCAACGTGAGCCCCGCCCATCCACCTCAATCCACCCCCCCCCTGGTCACAGAGAGAGAGAGACACACACACATCGAGAGATCGAGAGATCGAGAGAGAGAGAGAGACACACACACACACACACACACACACACATCTAGAGAGAGAGAGAGGGAGACACACACACACACACACACACACACACACACACACACACACACACACACACACACACACACACACACACACACACACACACACACACACACACACACACACACACACACAGTGAGAGAGATATGGGAATGGGAATATGGGAGAAGAAAGAGAGAGGTGAACAAATAAGAAAAGGCAGAGAGAGATGAAGTGAATAAGAGGGAGAGAAAGGAGACATATAGGGAGGAAAAAAATGGAGAGAAAAAAGTTGAGGGAGTACATCTTGTTTGTTTGGCTTGTTGTGCTGAATCACTGCTCCGGGCACAGGACTGTGGTGGTGGGGGGGGGGATGAGTGGGGGGTGGGTCTAGCTGGTTCACCGTGCCAAGGCTGCTGAGCTATTGAGCTGTCACCCCACTCACTGTCTCTCTCTCTCTCTCTCTCTCTCTCTCTCTCTCTCTCTCTCTCTCTCTCTCTCTCTCTCTCTCTCTCTCTCTCTCTCTCTCTCTCTCTCTCTCTTTCTCTCTCCCTCCCTTTTTTCTGCCTCTCAGCTCTCACACTCTCTCACTCTCCCTCCCTCCCTCTATATCTCTCTCCCTGCCTCTCCTTTTCTGCCTCTAATGCTCTCACGCTCTCTCTCTCGCCCTCTCTCTCTATTTCTCTCTCCCTCTCCATCTCTCTCCCTCCCTCTCTTTGTAAAGCCTCATGCTCTCACGCTCTCTTTCTCTCACTCCCTCCCTCTCTATCTCTCTCCCTCCCTCACTTTTTATGCCTCTCATGCTCTCTCTGTCTCTCCTTTTTTCTCTCTCTCTCTCTCTCTCTCTCTCTCTCTCTCTCTCTCTCTCTCTCTCTCTCTCTCTCTCTCTCTCTCTCTCTCTCTCTCTCTCTCTCTCTCTCTCTCTCTCTCTCTCTCTCTCCTCCACCTGAACCCCTGTCTCCCAGGGACTGCTCTCTTTCTCCCCCCCCCTACCCCCCACCAGGGCTACGGTCTGTCACCCCTCTATTCATGGGTGTCAAAGTGCTAACCCCCTATTGTGCAGGGGGGAGGGGGAGGGGGGGTGTGGAGGCCACAGCTCTTTATGACTAGATGGGGTGATCACAGGATCAACATCTCTCACTCACACATTATTTCCCCCCCCTCTCTCTCTCTCTCTCTCTCTCTCTCTCTCTCTCTCTCTCTCTCTCTCTCCTCTCTCTCTCTCGTCCCTCTCTGTCTCTCTGTTTGTGTGGGTTAGTGGAGGTATTTGTGTGTGCAAGCTTATTTCTATGTTTCTGTGGATTGTGTGGGTGTGTGTTTGTGTGGGTGTGTGTGTTTGTGTAGACTGTGTGTGTGTGTGTGTGTGTGTCCTGTGCCTCTCTCTCTGTGCGTGTGTGGGTGTTTGAATAATGACTAGGAGCACTATTAGTCGTACACCACGCTTGATCCGTTGCCCAGAGTAGTTTGCTGATAAGCGGAGGACCTCACTGCATATTGCTCCTTAAATATTTATCCGTCAGTCAAGTGAGGAACGCGATTCGAGCTGCGTCAACAGATAAGAGAGGGGCTTGGTTCACTTCCAGCGCTCAAGCACTCTCTGTTTGCGTGCGAGAAAATACAAAATGGCCTTTTCTCGTCTCCAAAAATGGGTGCTGTTGCCGTGCAGAAGATAGGGTCTCCGCTGTGGTTTTCTTCCACTCGTGTTTAAATTGTCTACACTATCTTTCTCAGTGTCACTCACTGAGTAGATAACAGATATTTTTGAAAATATGTATACACACATATATAACTAGCTGTTGAACAATATCTTTCGCTACACAGATGAATATGTTACTATCTCACTACCCCGTGGAAAACAGTAGTTGTTAAATGTAATTTTAACAACTTCACAACTAATGTCAATAGAACTGTCAATTACTTAACTCCCAAACTTAACACTTAAAAGTATGCTGTGGACGTACAATAGCAAACATCACTACTTTGTTATTGTAAGTTGTTATTGTATAATTAACATAATATACCATAATAACCATAGTGAAAATAATAATAATATCTCAATTTGACCCTGCGTCAGCAGACGGGCGAGCTGTCTGACACGGACCAGGAGGAGTCCCAGGCCTTCAGGAGGCTCCATAAGCTCGTCAACTCCACCCGCAAAGTCAAGAAGAAGCTCATCCGCATCGAGGAGGGCAAGAAGCCCGGCTCAGAAGGTACCGCCGCTCACGTCCCGCCCGGAAGAAAACAACAAACAACCTTGTTCTATCTCGGAGGCCATTTTGTTTCATTAAGTTTTGCATGCTGTTGGTTTTTCATTGATATGACTTAACAGAAACAGTTCCAATATTATTAAGTGAAAAATATGGATATTTCCATATAAAAAAAATAACAAAATGGTGATTAATTATATGTATAAATGCCACTTATACTTGTACTGCTGTGACTGCTGTGTGTAATAATAAGGATGGTAAAGATAATTGCAATGAAATAAGCCTGTATTTGTATTTTAGCATCATCCATCCATCCATCCTTTTATCTGTTCCTGTTCCTCAGAGTCAGTGAGTCTGGAGGGGTCTCCCCGCCACCTGGCAGGAGACGCCAGCCCCCCCGCCGGGGCCTCTCTGTACGCCGACGTGCACAAGAGGCAGCCGATGGCGATGGCGTGCACCGCCGACGTGCACCGCGACCAGCCGGCCTACGGCCGCAACTCGGACAGCCTCCCCGCCTCCCCCTCCTCCTCCTCCGGCGGCCCGGACTCCTGCGGCGGCGGGCACAGGACCGCCTTCGGCAGGACCATCGCCGGCCTGGGCCGTCGCCCCGGCAACACGATTCTCCTGGCGCGGGCCGAGGGGGAGGGGGCCGAGGCGGGCGGGGGCAGCGGCTCGTCGCTGTCCGAGATGGAGGCCCGCGGAGGGGAGGAGCCCGCGCTGGCGCGCTCGGCCACCGAGGGGCAGCTGCGGCGACGCGCCCTTAGTCCCCTCAGTCTCCCGGGGGTGAGTAGTAACAATGTACCCATCTCAAAGCGCTAAGGGGAGTAGGGAGTTGTAGTCCTTTTAGGGAGTTGTAGTCCTGTAAAGTCCCCTGTGTGGCTCCTCCTCCCGTAACAGATACAGTGTCTGGTAAATACTCTTAAAAGCTGTACGATGTCAGTCGTCTGTAATGCGTCTATTTGCTGTGAATAATATTACGACCACAGGCTTCACACTGTAAACACATCTCAGGTTTGTAAAACTAAGACATCTGGGTGCCTGAGACACTTTTGATTTTCTCATGAATTAATCTTCATCCTTTTATGTTTAAAGCAGAGTACTGTGTGTTGTCGTGAAAGAATGGAACAGCTAAGACAAAACCAGACCTCAAAGTCAAAACATGTATCTATCAAAACTGTTCTCATTACACCCAAAACTAGTATCTAAACCATCCACCATGCGCAAATACCGGGGAAAACTAAAGTCAGAAATTGAAATGTTGTTTTTATTATTATTCGCAGAGAACGTGTAGCTTCGGAGGTTTTGATTTGAACAACCGCATCCTGCACTCTTTCCACTGTGACTGCGATTCCTCCGTAAGTAGCCTTTCAAACGGACCAAAACGGACCTCTGAAATTAAACTCAAGAGAGTCTCTTATTTATTCATAGATTTTATCTCGTTTTTCTTCTGTGTGTTTTCAGAACAAAGATGGAGGAGGTGCGAGGGGCAGTGGCGTCAAATCCCCGACCACGTCTCGCATCTCTCTGGGCAAGAAGGTCAAGTCTGTGAGGGACACCATGAGGAAGCGTATCTCCAAGAGATACCAGTGTTCCCTCTCTGAACAGGCATGTCCCACAACCGCTACCACTCGTGAACTACCGTTCACTAACTTTCACTACCGCTCACTAACTTTCACTACCGCTCACTACCACTCACTACACGCTGCGGTTAAACTTAGCTCGCCTCGCTTAGCTAATAGCTGATGCTACTGAAAGATATGGTGTCATTTTAACAGAGATTGATGATTACCCCCTTGATATTGATATAAGGAGTCTTTCCAACAAAGAATGCCAAAACATTTTGACATATTTGATTTAAAATCTAAACCCCCCCCGCCCCCCTCCACACACACACTCACACACACGCAATAATCTCTAAAACAGATGCTGCTCTAGCGAATGATGTCACCTGGGCCCGAGTGGGCGGGGCTAATACTCCCAAAACCAAATTGCCCAGTCGGACAACGAAACTCAAGATGAATGAAATCTGTTACAAATTGACATCAAGAACAACATCAAGAACAAACCAAAATGTACAAAATGGAGTAATCGTGTCAATGTGTGTGTGTGTGTCTTTGCCGGTGTGTAGTCCAGTCCAGACCGCACATCCAGCTGCCCCCAGTCCCCCCACAGGGACCCCACCTCCCCAGGGAAGACCGCAATGAAGCCGGGGGGGTCTGTGGAGAGTCTTCGCAGCTCCCTGAGTGGACAGAGCTCCATGAGTAAGTCTGTGCCTGTGTGTGTGTGTGTGTGTGTGTGCGTGCGTGCGTGTGTGCGCGTGTGCGTGTGTGCGTGCGTTTGGGGTTCTATATGTCTGTGTGCACACGTGTGTGTGTGTGTGTGTGTACATGCCTGCCTGCGTGCTTGTGTGTGTATGTGGTGTGTTTCCGTGTGCGTGTGGAGGTGTACATGCACATACTGTATGTATGTGTTTGTGTGTTGGGAGGGTTCTTTGTGAGTGTGTGTGTGGGTATGTGTGTGTGTGTGTGTGTGTGTGTGTGTGTTTATACAATGACGTATATGTGTGTGTGCGTGTGTGTGTGTGGGAGTTGCTCTGTTGCAACATTATTAAGTGTTGGGTAGTATACACAAAAGAATAGGGTTTTGGAGAACTCACGGGTCACGATAGCTCACGATCACTGAATTCTTCACATGATGAGCCATCTGGTGATTCAGCCGGGTTGAACACCCCCAAATAAACACCCGATAATACTAACAGACGCCTGGCTAGTAGGCGTACGCGCACCAGCGCACGGATGGCCCTAGCCTCAACACATGGTACCCTTCGACACCCTGAGATGACATTATTTCACCATTCTCTCTCTCTCTCTCATTCGTCTTCTACTTCTACTACTCCTGTTCAGTCTAATGGATCTCAGGGTGTTGCTGAGCCCTTTTGAAGCACCCCTAGGTCTGGCTCCTAGGCTCCATTCATGTCATGTTGGTCCCTTCTCAGCCTCATGCGGGGCCCCCCCTGGTTCTCACTATTACCAACAGAGCTCCTCGACTTGTGATGCTGGCAGAATCAGCAACATCTTTTAAGTTGACTTCTTAAAGCACTCATTTTACGATTCATAGTTTACTCATTCATGTATTTACTTAATTTTAATTTTTTTTCATTTCTTATTATATATTATTATTATTATATTATATTTGACTAATGTGCGTTATACTCCCCATTGTATATGTGTGAATTGTGCTCCATCCCAAACATTTCGTATTGTTATTATTATTTGTGCTATATAAATAAAGTTATTCTTCTTCTGTGGTGTCTGAAGGTGGTCAGACGGTGGGAACCACTGATTCCTCCAACAGCAACCGGGAGACGGTGAAGTCTGAGGACGGGGAGGAGGACGAGCTGCCGTACCGCGGGCCCTTCTGTGGGCGCGCCCTGGTCCACACCGACTTCACCCCCAGCCCCTACGACACAGACTCCCTCAAACTGAAGGTATGCACCCTTGATTCAACCTGGATCCAGATCTCCGATTGATTCCTCTGGCCATGCTCTGCACAATAGATATGTGATTGATATCAAGTCAAGTCAAGTTTATTGTCACTTCACAGTTTACACAAGTATAAAGCAGTGGTGTGAAAATCTTATGTGCAATACCCGACGACAGACAGCAGTTATAAAATAAGATAAAAATAGATCAAAATTGAATAAAAATTGAATAGAATAAAGTTAAAAAATAAAAATAAATAAAAATGCAATTTATAAAATGCAATATATCGGCACAAAAAAGAGCAATATGTATATATAAATCAATGTAATAAAATACAGTTTGTGGCTGGGGTGGGCATTGTCTTTTATGATGCGTTTGGCCATGGCCACGCACCACTGGTTGTATATATGTATTATATTTATATATATATATATATATTATATATATATATATATATTATATTATATTATATATATATATGTGGTTGTTGCAGAGTGGAGACATGATTGACATCATCAGTAAGCCTCCGATGGGCACCTGGATGGGGCTACTGAGCGGGAAGGTGGGCACCTTCAAGTTCATCTACGTGGACGTGGTGAGCGAGGAGCAGGAGGTGAAGCCCAAGAAGAACAGAAGGAGGAGACGGGCCCGCCAGCCTAAGCCCACCTCCGTAGACGAGCTCCTGGACCGCATCAACCTCAAGGTAGGTCTGGTTGGTCAGGTCAGGTTGGTCAGGTCTAGTCTGGTCTGGTCTGGTCTGGTCTGGTCAGGTGTGGTCTGGTCTCGACAGGTTAGTCAGGTCTGGTGTTGTCTCGATTATTTTTTGCCAATTTTCTTTAACACCATACTCCTCACCTTGTAGAGGAGTATGGTGTAAACACTGCCAGGGTTAGGGGTTCAATGCCAAGAATGTATGCACTCGCGGTATTATGAGAAAATTGGATAGAAGCATCCAACGATGCTTATTTTTTTCAATCATCATCTCCAGCTGTCTTGACCCTTTTCTCTCCCCCCCCCCACAGGAGCACCTCCCCACCTTCCTGTTCAACGGCTACGAGGACCTGGACACCTTCAAGCTGCTGGAGGAGGAGGACCTGGACGAGCTGAACATCAGAGACCCCCAGCACCGTGCCGTGCTGCTCACCGCCGTGGAGCTGCTGCAGGAGTACGATGGTAGGTGGCGAGGGGGGGGGAGGAGGGGGGAGGAGGAGGGGGGAGGAGGAGGGGAGGGAGACCTGTGATGGACACCCACAGAGAAGGACTAGCGGTTAGGGAGGCTGAGGTGTCCAGTGGTTTTTGGGCGTTTGAATCCCAGCCGGTTCTGTTCCGTTCAGTTGAGTTTTGAACCCAAATGTCTTGCAGTCTAAACCGATGCTAGTCCCTACCTGGTATGACAAAGTGACAAAATAGTAAATAGGAAGAAATGCCACTGAAGGATTATGGCTAATGCATAATTTAAGTGGGCTTATAGCATCTGTTTACTAATAATGAATGTTCAACATGGATATCTTTTTTAGTTTAATAATTCAACTTGTGAAAGGTGCAGCATAAAGAAAGCATTATATCATATTATTGTTATTATTATTACGATTAGCGGTAGAAGTTCTCTGAAATCTGTTAACGTGTGTTCTGCCGCCCCCCCCTGCTGGCGGCGTTGTGTCCCTGCAGGCAGCAGTGACCCGGAGCAGAGCAGCCAGCCTGGGGACAAGGAGCTCCTGGAGAGGCGAGGCCTCCTTGCCGACTCTCCCCGGGACTCAGGCTGCTACGAGAGCAACGAGAACCTGGCCAACGGTAACGAGAGCCCCGGCCACCTGTGACCCCTCTCTGGGTGGTCCGGGTCTGGGTTCGACCCCCCCCCTCCTCTGCCTTAATCTTCACCAGGGAGGATGACTCCTGCCGGTCTATGCTTGGCTTCTTCGATTTCTTCTATCTCTTCTCTTTTTCAATTTTTTCGTTTGCTCAGGTCTGATCACACACCCCTTCAGCTTCTTTTCGTCTTCCAACAGACTTTGCTGCTTTTTTTCTACAGACTTTGCTGTTTTCCTACAAAATTTGCCGTTTATCTACGGCACTTATTTTTCTTTCTTTCTTTTTCTTCCGTCGTGCTTGATTCTGTCTCTGCAACTTTTTCCAGACGTGAAACTCAACTCAACTCTCAACTGTCGCTAAAGATCTCCAAAGCATCCGTTCAGGCTACCACACTTAGCTCTCTAGTTGAAAAGTACAACTGTGTCTCTCTTCTCGGGGCTTATCCAATCCTTATCCAAACTCAACCTGTGCTCAGACTCCAGAACATTCTCTGTGAAAAGCGGGACATTTTCTATGTAGGAGTGATTTTAGGGTCTCTGTCCTCTATCCTCCTCTATCCTATATCCTCAGGTTTGAAAACCCGCGGGGGTTTTAAATTTGCTGAAAGGGGTTGGCAGTTGAAACAAATGTTTACTTT
This sequence comes from Muraenolepis orangiensis, assembly GCA_027704905.1. Classification (NCBI taxonomy): domain Eukaryota; kingdom Metazoa; phylum Chordata; class Actinopteri; order Gadiformes; family Muraenolepididae; genus Muraenolepis; species Muraenolepis orangiensis. Next base: position 8,872,759 of record CM051016.1, on the reverse strand, counting down.
GCTGTGAAGACTTTATAAAAAAAAAGAGATAATTCTTGTTGTTTGCTTTAAGGCAAAAGGATGAATTTCTGTATACAAAAGGCTGTAGTGAATATCTGAAGGCCATTAGCACGATGTTAGCGTAGCTATTTGTCACACTTGTACATTTCTCTCACGTTTTTTGTGTGTATATTTTTCTACAACACCATAATGTTGCAAACTATCTTATTATGTGCCTGAACAACTGCATTATGCAGACTTGTAAAAATAATATTTACTAAATGGTTTAAATCTGCTCGTAGAAGTACAGGATTTTGTATCATCGTGAATGCACTTACGTAAATGCATAGTGCATCTTTAACAAACAAAAAAAGGATATATGTAACACAAGGTGTGTTCTAATAGATTCAACTAAAGGTTTTATTATTGCTCTATGGGGTCAGAGGTCAACTAACATCTGATAGTAGAGGGTGCAGCATCTCCACTGTCTGAACGGTGCTCAACGTTTCCCTCTGTTGCCGTCGAACAAGGAATAAAGTGCTTCATGCGTGGACTGGCCTGGCCTGCTTCTTTCTTTCTGTTGTTCTTCCTTTTGTTCTTTCTTTCTCTCCAGTTTTCCTGGCTTTCTTTCAACTGCCATTCACTGACCTTTTTATGTCTTACTTGTATTGATTAGCTTAATCGCTCTTTAACACAAGGTCAACTTGTTTTTTCCCTTAAATCATAAAAACATTGTTACCTCAATGTGTTCACCCCTGTTTGCTTGTCTGTTTCTTTGTCTGTCTGTTTATATTTGTCTGTTAGCAAAATAACAAACAGGTTATGTAAGGAATTGGACAAAACTTAGTGGTTAAATTACTTATGGGCCAAGCAACAGTTGATTCGATTTTGGCGCAGATCCGGATCCGAATCCGGATCCAGGGGACTTTTTGATGTGGCGGAGGTATGCGCTCTACTAAGGGTCCTCTAGTTGTGGTTATTTTTTTACTGCAGGCTATAATATACGCATGGTGTACATTACACTGCACTTGTCGCTTTCAGGACGGGACCAACGGGCGTCTTCCATCAGCAGGTCTTCCTCTGGCTTCGAGTCCAGCCATCTGCTGTCCCCAGAAACCCCCATCCTCCCCCTGATCTTGACCAACCCTTCCTGCCCCGGTAGTAAGACCCCCCCGGGACACCAAGGGACGTCCCCCGACGGAGCCTCAGGTCTCCTGGGCCTCACCGAGCCTCAGCTCCCCCGAAGAGCCGGAGCCAGGAGCTATGAGGAGCTGAGGGACATCAGGGAAGTTCCGGCCCAGCCCAGGCGCCGCTTCTCCCTGGCAGACCTGTGCCATCTTAGCAACCTGGAGGACCTGAAGCTAACGGAGGCTAACTCTGTTGTATCCGAGGGGAAACGGCAGATATTGAATCTCTGCGGTAATGTGCGTTCTTCCGGGTCCGTTAGCGTTACATTTGACGTGGACTTGAACGCCTTCGACGCCTCCCAAAAAACCCCGATGACTCACTCGGCTGGCGCCCAGCTCGGATCGAACCCCGAGGTGTTCACCTCTCGTCCCGGGTCGAGGTCTGCTTTTCCTCACCCAGAAAGACCAAAGTCTGTCTCTGTCGATGTCTCACACACACCCGGCTGTACCCCCGCGGACACCCTGCCGCCGGAGGACAACGTAGACCAGCTGCAGTGGCCCGGGAGGAGTGGAACACGTCTGGAGAACCTGGAGTCCGTGGTGGAAGAGAGGCTGCAGACGCAGGGCATCGACTTGACTGCTGAACCCTTCTCAGACGAGGTAACTCCCTCACCAACTTTTGCATGACAAATGGGATTTGTGTGACATGGGAAATCACTGGTGCTAGAGTTAGGGTTCAGCCGTCTCTTGTGTTTCAGTTGAGTGCTACTCACATTCCCTGAAATTTCACTGTATTGTTAAAAGATATACAAGGTCCTGACAAGATTTTTGCAATAAATATTGGCATAATATTTTAAGGGTTAGGGCATTTCGCTCCCAGGTGACAGGTTGTGGGTTTGAACGCCAATGTCCACAGTCAACCTGTCTGGCTTTGGATCCATTTGCATCTGCTAAATGGCTGAAAAGTAGAAAATAGTAAATAAAAGATCAATCAAAAACATGAATGGTGACATAAATCAGCAGTGGCCCATCATCCACCCCCCCCCCCCCTTGAGACTAGCTGTTACTGTATCCTCATGCAGTACGGTCGCTATGGAATCCCTCGCTCCCTGGTCCAGAGGTTCTCCGATGAGCTGGACCGCTCTGAGGATGATGTCGCCGTTGCCATGGATACAGTGAGAGTCCGGGAGCTCCTTAACCAGCGTCGCTTGGCGGTGAGTGAGCTTTTAGTCAATCAATCGATCAATCAGAGCATGTCTAGGGTATGCCAGTAAACGTTAATGTTATCAATCTTTCATGATCCTTTGTGGTGGGCTTTTTTGTACTTTTTGTTTGACGACAGACCGTCTGTCCGTTTCCGCAGGTGTCGATCTCGGGCATGGCCGTCGGTGGCTTCAAGACACACTCAGAGGTTTAATTGTGGGTGGCGGTTCGAACCCCGGGCCAACCCTTTAACATTGGCGAGACCACCCTCCACAAGAACTGAATGTATATACAGTTTGGATGGGGGCTAATACTGACCATGGACAATCAAGGAGTCACTGGCTTCTCTTCCGGACATGAATGTCGTATGAATCCATGCGACCTAACGAGAGCGGTGTGATTGCAAACGGATGTGGAGTTGGTCACGTGTGATTTCTATTGGATTAGATGCATGCAAGCCACTGATCATTAACATAGTCTGAAAGAACAAGGTAGAGGAAGCTATTTTAGATCAACGAAGGAGTCATATTGTATAGCCATCATTTCTTTATTTAATACTAGAGTTGAAAAATAGAGTTGTAATATTAGTGTTTGACAATTAGAACATACAACACAAAGGCATCCATTCAATAAAAGATTCAAAAATATATTAATTTCTTCTTATTGTTTTTTTCTTATCAATGAATTTCCTAAAGTAGTAATACAATTACCAAAAATATATATTATATTCCCCATTTCCCCCATTTCTGATTTCTACAATCACTTAAGAAATCTACCACACGAGAGCATTTTAGATAGAGCTCTTTAAAGGACCAGTTAGGACTAGACATCTCCCTCAAGGCTGTATACCAAGGCCCCCCCCCAACGGGGGCTCACAGCCTGGCCTGCAGAGGCATCTCACAGAGACACTGCCGGACCAGCCCCAGCGTGTCGACCGCCGTGCCCCAGCTCAGGGTCACCCCCCCGCCCCCGTGGCCGTAGTTGTGGACCACGGGCACCCGGCGGCCGCCGTCCTCCGCCACCGGCGCCCCCCTCTCCACCCTGGGGTTCCTCCGGCCGGGCCTCAGACCCACCCACTCGGACAGCACCTCGGCCGCGGCCACCGAGGGTTCCAGGCGGCCGCAGCGACGCAGGATGCCTTCGGAGTCGGCGGGGTCCGCCTCACGCCTCCGGTCCCCCGCCTGCCGGGTGCCCCCCAGCGTGACGCTGTGCACCCCGGGGAAGATGTAGGTCAAGCCGTCTCCGTCCCGGATGAAGTGGGTGATCCAAGGCGCCCGCACCTTGAGCACCTGGCCCCGGACCGGGTGCACCTGCCCGTCCCCGGCCAGGGCCCCGGCCCCCAGTCCGGAGCAGTTGACGATGAGGTCGTAGCTCCCGGCCAGCTCCTGGAGGCTGCTCACGGTTCTCTGCTGCACCTCGCCTCCGGCTCTCCTGAACCTGCAGAACATATCACACATCCATAAGAACACCGAATGATGAGATACCTTCACATCAACTGTGGCTGTGACACACAGAGATGTTCAAATATAATTTCTTCTTCAGTTTTATATATATATATATAAACATATATATATATAAACAGTCATGTAAATGACTGTAAATATCAATTCATTATTTATTTTGTTATACGTTGACTCATTGTTAATGAGTCACTCTGTGTCAGTTCATGAGTGACGCATCAACTGACTGCTACTTTCATTCCAATGCCAGTCAAAGGTGGAGAGATAATAGCTATCCGGTCGCACCTCTTCTCCAGCCAGGGCAGGTAGGAGGAAGATTCACACTTCAAGGTGGTGAAGGCCTGGCCGAAGCAGTGCTCCGGAAACCTCCTCAGCTCGCGCTCCGTGAGGAACCGAAAGCCGAACACCAACTCCGACCAGAAGGGCACCTTTTGGGTGGGAACCTCTCGGAATATTTGGCAACTAAAAGAAAAAAGAATGCACACTGAACGTTTGTCTATCGGTTGTTAAAGCCTGTGCGATGAAACCTTTTCTTTATTTTTTGCCGCAGTCAGCGGCAAAAGTCAGGTTTAGTTCAAGTATCGGGGATAATGGCTGTCTAACCCAAAACCCTGAAAATGGATTTCTTTCTCTGAATCATCTCAGAATCATTTTAATATGTGCAGAAAAAAGTAATACATACACACCATGGCTACAGGGAAAGGGTGGAGAGCAGAGTATTACAGGTGTAACCTTTGAGTCCTACTTAAGGTTGCTATTTCCTGACAACATGTCCAAGCTTGTTGGATGAATAACAGGTCAGGCACTGGCCTACCCCGAGGTGAGTAGGACTCCGGCGTCGGGCGCCTGGTCGGATTGAGCGATGGCCAGCAAGTGATCGAAGGAGTCCTTGAACCAGCGTGTCTGTCTTTCCACGGGGATATCTGAATACAGAAATGTAAGGTGAAATCCAATAGCCTGCCTCATGACAAGAAGATACAAGATACAAGATATTTGATTGGCCAATTGGCACAGGTACATTGGAACACTTAGTCCCCATTCCCTCCCGCAGTATCTCCAAATCAATACCATAAAAATAAAAAAAGAATATATACAATAAAAATAAACTAAAAAATAACAATGACAAGTGTGCAGTGTTCCATGCAATATATGAATTGATTAATACAATGTAAAATTGGGTGACTTAATAGAATACAGACATATTATTAAACTCAACTGGCCTACGGACGATTTTAGGACATTTTCTGACATACCTGGGAATTGTGTTGCAAACAGTATACCAGCAGCAACATCGCTGGTCGTGTCCGGGCTGAACCGGTCGGCCACCAGAGTGACCGCACAGGTGGGGAGCGCCTCGGCGACGCACACGGCCGTAGAAAAGCCGATCACACCTGCGCCCACAACGACCACCCGGACCCTTTTCATTCTGCAAGAACGTGTAGTATAATTTCTACTCGGTGGAATAAGAATCTTTCTCAGAGGTCCGGATACTAACTTCAAGGTGTTTATTGAACAAAGCATCAAATGAAAGCATCTGCTGCAGCGAGATGGAGCCTGCCGTGCCAATTCGCAGAACTGGCGACGCGCTCCTTTACCAAACATTATATAGACAATAGCATCATAAAACATCCACTACTCCTAGTGGTCAAAGTAACAAACATCAACTTAATACTATTGGTCTGAGAGGTACAACCAGCACTCTGGTTGGTCACAGTGTCTTCATCGTCACGTCACAAGTTTATGGCTCAAACCCCAGGGGGTTGCATTCCTGGCAACGCATTTTGGTCACCTCAACACGCATGGCCCTTACAATGCATACAGTATCACAGATAGTGTTTTAGTTTTATACGTAGTGTATAAAAAATACACTACAAACGTTAACACGTTATATAAACAAGATTCAAGAGACTATTTATCCCGAGGGAAATTAAGGTGCAACAGTTGAAACAGGGGGGAATAAATGCACACAAAATATACTAATACCTAAAAACTAAATAACATCAAACTAAACTAAACTAGTATAAACAAAATATAACTAAATGAAAGCTAAATGTATTGACAGACACAAGCTGCACTTGTGTGTGTAGGCAATAACCTTTATCACTGTCTGCAAAATTGTTGATTTGTAGACTCCCGTCCTACCTGAGCGTTGGTTAAAGTGTGCCTCACCCAGTCCACCCATCCAGACTCACTGGGTCAGTTCACGTCTGTCACCTCTCATCTGATCCGAGGCAACAGGACGCCAGGTCCTGAAAGAGATGCGTTTTCACTTGCTGTTATTTTACGACGAACGTTAAGTTATGTATTAATTTACACACTTACACCGTTGACTTAAGCCTTTGCATACATATTCAGTTCTGTCTGTTTTGTTAACGCATGCGACCCCGTTATATCAGTAGTTTACACTGGGTATGGGTAGTGGCCATAAATAAAGGAAAGAGAATACCCCCCACTCTCCGTTGACTTACTTATTTGACAAGGTCTCAAGCGCCAAACATATATACACCCCCGGCTTTTTTTTTTTGGCAGTAGGAATCCATACATATATTTACTTCCATATCACGGCAGGGGTTTTCATGACTTTATTAGGTTTTCATTCTCTCTCTATTTATATTTAGTCTCGACAGCGCCCCTACCATAATCACGCATACTGCGCAGTTATCGCGAGAACATATCCCATCGGTCCGCTTCGCACAGCAATACGAGGTAAGGTCCTAAAAGCACAGTATTATAAATATCAGTGCAGTGAACCTGCTCAATCATAGTATACCACTATATCTTACGTTACTGAAAACCTGTAGGTGTATCATGTTATTTGGGATTTCAGTTAGACAGTGGCGTATTGCGTTATTTGCGCCAGCTAACAATGTAGCATGCTAGCGTCAGTTTTAAAGCCTTTCCATTGTATACACAGCAATGCCGACAGCCGACGTCCAATTATAAGTACTTGTGCAACCAGTGCGCCGACACGACATTTCTCTTGGAGTACCTTCAAGCTCCAATGCACTTATGCATGCGTTACATTTCAAGAATTCTTCTTCTTTCCGTCATTAAGCGAGTGTTTTGGTGCACTTTGGGGGGATGGGGGAGTGTCGTATATTTGTGGCCTGTGAAGCCGTTTCAGACTAACTGTGATTAAGGCCTATACAAATGATAATACAAATGGACTTGCCTTGACTTCAAACATTCATGCACTTTGCAGTAGTCTACGTCAAATGTGTATGTTAAAGAAACAGTTCTTGAATCTTTGAATCTTGACACGCATTGAGTTACTGTCTAGGTGACCTTTCCTCTTGTTTTTTTTTAACCCCAAGTGTTAGTGAACTGGAGATGACTGGAGCAACGCCAGACACAACGGCTCTCTTCTCAGAGTCCCACAAGCACGGCATCTTGAGCAAATGTGATGACCTCAGGAAGAGGGGTCTGCTGTGCGACGTCACGCTGATAGTGGAAGATGTGCGCTTCGAAGCCCACAAGGTCCTGCTGGCAGCGAGCAGCGACTACTTCTCCTCAATGTTCACGGCGCAAGAACACACGGGTCGATCCACGTACACGCTGGCGGGCGTGGTGGCCGAGGCCTTTGCCGCTGTACTGGAGTTCATCTACAGCGCCCGGGTGTCCGTCGAGCGGAGCTCCGTGGAGAGGCTTCTGGCGGGGGCCGGTCTGTTGCAGATCACCGACCTGGTGGGCGCCCTGGCCGACCTCAGGAAAGAGCACGCTGGGACTAAGAAGAAGAAGAAGAAGAAGGAGGAGGGCGACGAGGCCGAGGCCGACGCGCTGACACGCCCCAAACGCAAGCGAGGGCGTCCACGGAGAGTCGCTGACGTCCCCGCCGCGGAGGTGGCGGCACCAGATGCTTCGCAGCAGGGGGATTTGCCTAAGGAGAGCAGAGTACGGCGTGACGTCCCAGATGAAGGACGGGGTGTTCCCGATGATGACGACGACAACCACAACAACAGCAACCCGGCGGGGGAGTCGAGAGGTCGAGATTCGGACGACGCGGACTACGAACCTCAGGCCGAGCGCAGCCGGCACAGCAAGCGCAAAGTGCGGCCGCCGATGAAGTATGTGGGCTACCGGGTGAGCGGTGCCCTGGCGGGGAGGCCCGGGGAGCCAGGGAGGCCCGGGAAGCCCGGGAGGAAGAGGAAGTACCCCGAGACAGAGGCCAGATGCGGAGACTGTGGGAAAGTGTTCAAGAACCACATGTTTCTAAAGATTCACCTGAGGACACATACAGGTAACCAGGTCACAGTGCAGTGGTGTTACCACCAGGGTGTTTCCAGTGGAATGTTCTGGGCTCACCTCCTCTCCCTCTCCCCTCTCACACACTCACTCGCCACTCACTCTTACACATGCTTACTTGCCACTGACTCTCAAATACACACACACACACACACACACACACACACACACACACACACACACACACACACACACACACACACACACGTGTATTATGACGCAACCAAAGAAGATGAATAATAATAAATGTGTAACAGCAGTACAGTCATAACCCCATCCCTCCGTCCTCCCCCTCCGTGGTCCAGGAGAGAAGCCGTTCGGGTGCTCTGTGTGCGGGAAGGCCTTCACCCAGAAGCACTCCCTGCTGGTCCACCAGCGCATGCACACGGGCCAGAAGCCCTTTGTGTGCACCGTGTGCTCCAAGGCCCTGTCCACCAAGCACTCCCTCCAGGAGCACATGAATCTCCACGAAGGTGTAGCCTCGTCAACGCTGTGTGTGTGTGTGTGTGTCCAGACGTTGTCCTCGTTGTCCGTCTCCAATATCTCTCTGTCTGTCTGTCTATCTTTCTCTCTTATTGTCTCAATATTGTCTGTCGTCACGTTTATTTTCAAAATGTGTATTGGGGCAAAAATGTTCTTGTTGTTTTCTGCCCTCAGAACAGAAGTCGTTCGGCTGTGATAAATGCGGGAAGAACTTCACACAGCGGAGACAACTGAAGAGCCATTACAGAGTCCATACTGGTAAGACCTGTTACACCTGGTAGTGGTAAGAGATATTACCCCAGTGCTGGTACTGGTAAGGGATATTACCCCCACTACTGGTACTGGTAAGGGATATTACACATACACACAGTACTGGTAGGACCTATTAAACCAGTACTGTATACTGCTAAGAGTAAACCCTCTGTACTTGGCACTGGTAACGGTTATAGTTTTCCACTGGTACTTCCACTTGATACTGACTAAGTATTTTCCCCTGTAATCCCACTGTGATTTTGTTTGTGTGCATGTGTAAATTGAGTTGTTTATATTAAAAGAAAGAAAATAACAATTGTATTCCAGGTAAATCTTTGCCGGAGTGTGACCTTTGTCATCACAGGTTCATGGACACGGCCCAGCTGAAGAAGCACCTGAGAACCCACACAGGTAAGAGGTACACAGAGGGGAACCCTGCTAGATTCACATTCAGATTAGGTTTATTTGTCTCATGTATTGGGTACAGTGTACAATGTACAGTGACATGTTATAGCCAGCTCCTAGGATGTGCTCAGAATTACAAAAATAACAAAAACAACCAAATAATATACAACTCTACATAATTGCAGAATAAATATGAATATAACAGTTTCAACAGTATACATATGAATGAAAACCGAAGTGTAACGTTAAGATAGTCCAGTTGCTGTGGAAACGGGGGGGGGGGGGGTATAAAGTGTAGTGTGGTGCACCGTGGTCACTGGTCACCCTGGTCACTCCTGTATCTTATACATCATCCATCTACAGTGAGCTCCTTGTGAACACGATGTCTTCTTCTCTTCTCTTGCGTCCAGGCGAGAAGCCGTTCACGTGTGAGATCTGTGGGAAGTGTTTCACGGCCAAGAGCACGCTGCAGACACACATCAGGGTCCACAGGTAAGGGAGTCGCCCTCTGGGCCCAAGGTTTTGCCGTTTGATGAAGCTTCATGCGTGACAAATGTGGCAAAGATTTACTTTTATCTCTGCTTGGTACTGTCTACTTTCTAAGTTTGAACCTTTACGCTTGTGGACCGACTCCACCAAGTGAAACTAGGGCTGGTCAATATATTGATCTAATTATTATTATCATTATTATTATCATTTTATATGGTCTATTTGTTTATATTGAATAACCAGAAAACATGCTCTCTCTATATATATATATATATATATATATATATATATATATATATATATATATATATATATATATATCTATCTCATTATCAAACTATGAAGTGACCTGTATGGGGATAGTAACCCGTAGCTCCGTGTTCCCCAGGGGAGAGAAGCCGTACGACTGCCCCCTCTGTCAGAAGACCTTCTCGGACTCCAGCGCCAGGAGGCGCCACGTGGCCTCCCACTCGGGCAAGCAGCCCTTCACCTGCTCCTTCTGCTCCGCCTCCTTCAGCCGGCCCGACAACCTGAAGACCCACGTCAAAACGCACACCAAGGAGCGGGTCGCCGACGCCGACGCCTCCCCCACAGCCGGGGACCCGTCGTCGGTTTCGGTGGCGGGGGGGGAGCAGGTAACCATGGGTACCGTGGCAGCGGCGCCAGCACCCGAGGAGGTGCGTAACCTCCTGCAGTTGCAGCAGTACCAGCTGCCGTCCTGTGGCCCGGAGCAGGGCATCCAGCTGGTGGTGACGGCCGACGTGAACGACCTTCACTTTGTGGGCGGTCAGGCCCAGGAGATCAGCATCATCGCCACCCCAGCCGGCACCAGCGGGGGGGAGGAGCAGCAGCACCAGCACCAGCAGCAGCAGCAGCAGCAGCAGCAGCCGTCATCCTCGGGCCACATCCAGAACCTCACTCTGGTCACCACCGGCCAGGGAGGCGTGGTGGATCAGAGCCAGCACATCCAGACCATCGGTGTGCTGGACGGCCAGATCCAGGCCGGCCGCTGCGGGCAGCCGGAGCAGATGCACGTCATCACCCTGAGCAAGGAGACCATGGAGCACCTGCAGTCCCACCATGGACCCCCCCAGCCCCTCCACATACCGCCACCACCACCACCCCCGCACCGACCCCTCCCACAGCTGCAGGTCCTGCAGCCTCCTCCCAGGCAGCCCCAGCAGCACACACAGGCCATCCACGTCAACAGCCAGAGCAACCAGCCCATCTCCATCAGCCAGACCAACCAGCAGCTCAGCAGCCACCACATCCAGGGACAGACGTTCCAGATCCAGGCGGGCACCGTCTCCTATCTCTATACCACCACACTGCCCCAGAGCTGAGGTAGGGGGCGGTGTCGTTGTGGCCTTGAGGGAAGGTGGAGAAGGAGACCGTGGACAGTGGTTCTGTCTTATTTTGGTTCTGGTCCAAGCCATGTCGTACGTCCATCTGAACTCATAATGGTGCTACCTTCATTAATCAGGAAAATATAGATGGCCTTTGAATGTTTCCTTGAAATAAAAAAAATAACTTTTATTTAGCTACATTTATTGAAATTATTATGTTTTAAAAGAGCTACGCAATGTATTTTTTAATGCATCAAAGACCAAGACAATGAGATACTTTACTGGATCACCGGTAAAACAAATATTTGAATGACTATATTAAACATCTGTGTAAAACGTCCTTCTATCATCTCGAAAATGTTTCCAAACTCCGCCCTAACCATGTCCGATGCAGAGGGGCTTGTCCATGCCTTTATCTCTTCTAGGCTATGTGCTTTGTATTTGGATCCCTGGAAAGAGCATCCAGAATATGCAATACATTCAAATTGGTGCTGCCAACTGGATCCTGATACAAATATCAGCATCAGCAAAATCCTGTTACTTACACACATGCATAATGCACATAATGCACCTCCCTATCTACAAGAACTTAGATTAGATTAAAATGTATTGTCATTGTTCAGCACAAGTACAGTACAGAGAAAATAATTCAGCATCTAACCAGAGTACAAATGTTGCAGTAAAGTGCATGGTGATATAATATCATTTACAGGTTAAAAGACAGTCTAGGTATTAAATGGGATATGAGCATAATAATAGGCATATGTATATACAGGTAAGTATATAAGGTGAGTATTTAACAGGTACTGATCAGGGGTATGCAGTTATTGAAAGCAGGATAAATGTATATACAAGTGAACATATATAAATGTATGTACAGGAGTAGGAGCAGTTCTAACAGTTTAGATTTAAATATGGCAGGTTCAGTAAACGGGTATCTTAGTAATAAATATGTAAAGTATAGAGAGGTAGGTAGTTGTAGTTGTTGGACAGCAGAGGGGGACAGCAGAGGGGGGGAGGGGGACAGCAGAGGGGGGGGGGGGGGGGTGGGGGCTGTCTTCGTGTTACAGAGTTCAGGGAGATGACAGCTGAGGGGAAGAAGCTGTTCCTAAGCCTGCTTGACTTGGAACAACGGTCTCTATAGCGCCTCCCGGAGGGGAGGAGGGCAAACTGTCCATGGTTGGGGTGAGAGGGGTCATCCACTATTTTTTTGTGCCTTCATCAGACACCGTTTGTGGTGGGTAGTGTTTATTGCAGGGAGGGGTAGTCCAACGATGCGTTTTCACCACCCTCTGCAGCGTTTTCCGGTTGGATGCAGTTGGTGAGGATGCTTTCAATAGCACACCGGTAAAAGTTCCCCAGAATCTGAGGTGACAGATGGGCCAGGTTGTTGTCAGCGCACCACGCCACACCACTAGATGCTGGACCTCCTCCCTGTAGGCTGTCTCATCGTTGTTGGCCCACCATATTATTCAAATGAAAAACGATTAATGCATTCGGTTTTTTTTTACAATCGTTTTCAAACTTGTCCAAATGCCATGTTCCACTTCTTCAAATCAAAACTCTCCACACAGTGTGTCGTTTTACCTTTGGTTCAAACGTGACTGATACGCCGTAACTATAGCACATCATGCTACCATTAAACCAAACCCTAATAGGAAACCTAGAGCCAACCCTAAAAGGAGAAACCCTAAAACCAAACCAAACCCCCTCCTTTGTTATGTGTGGAAAAGGTTCATTGTACTTGAGCAATGAAAATAAAGGCATTCTGATTCTCCTCTTTCTTTCCCCTTTTCCTCTTTCTCCCTGTATTATATACATTTTCTAAATTTAAAATCGAAGCCAGGATCATTACATTCATTAAAAAAATTGGTATCTGGAGGATGCGGGCATCGATCCCGCTACTTCTCGCATGCTAAGCGAGCGCTCTACCATTTGAGCTAATCCCCCCACGCTCCATTGTGGAGGATTTAGGGAATATGATCCCATAAAACTTCAATCTTGCGTTGACTTTTTTTGGCTATTTATTTAATCGATTAATTTAGACAACATATCATATTATATAATACGATAGCTAACACAAGAATTACATATTTACTGCCTAATTTCTAAACAAGAAAAGACAACCCATAAACAGGGGACCGCAAATATTTGATCCAATGCTGCCCCCTAGTGGAGCACACGTGCACATTCGTTCGTATATCCAAAATAATGTAATTGTAAATTGCAATGTACAGGTGCATTGGAATATAGTGAAAAAGTAAATTTTCCCCAGAACTTGTATTACTTACGGATTAATATATTGTATCACGATGATTAGGACCGCATTTCTGTATTATAAATGCTTTTTTTATTGGTCTTAATGTAATATTCTAAATATTTTAAGATACTGGATTTTAGTCTTGAAATACATCCCTTTATGTGTAATGAGTCTAGAATATATGAAAGATTAAAACAATTCCAAATTTACATAAAAGACCACAAAAGATTGTTTTGTTATTTCACAATTATTTATTTACGGAAAACTCAAAAGATGAGTGTTTTTGAAAACATTTGATGAGTGTGACTTACAGAGTAAACGTTGATCGGTTTATAAATCAGCAGGCGCGTGGAGGGCGGTTTCGCTAGTTTAGCTAGTTTAGCTAGTTTAGCTCGATGGTAATGACGACCAGCATCATTCTGAACTGGTCACAGACCCCATAGTACTGATTTTCGTTTGTCAAATTGAGCCCACCCATATGGCAAAGTAAAATAAGAAAGGCCTGTTGGTTTCAAAGTATTGACATGCCATAATTTACCATATAGCAATGTGTTGTTATTATTAATTATCAATTCAGTCTACCATGTGTTTTAGTGTTTAACACGTTTTTTTCTACTGTTAAATACAAGGATAACTAGCCAGTATTGTGGGACATAAGAGACAAAGTCCCCAAGCTAAGTAAATGTACAAAATATGTCAAGTCGTTCACAATCAATGTCAAAACATTCCCATGCTCAAGATATTGCCGATCAAGAATAAATACTAAGCTCATTGATCGTGTGCCTTTACTGCTTGTTGTACCTTCAGTGTTTCTTCACGCCATGAATCCACCACCAAAATAAATACAAGTATCAAAGGCTGTCCTTTGACCGAGTGTGTCAGTGTTTCATGTATGTACATTAGGTGTACACCAAACGTTGCTACAATAGGTAGTCAGTGACTGAAATACAAGTTAAATAAACAGGAAAATCATTCATGAGTTCATTATTAAATAACTATTAATGATTAAACTAGTTTTTGTGGAGCAAAGGTAGCTTTTTTTCCCAGTGGTTTTCTGTGCTTTACAGTGGAAATAAAAATCAAATAGAATGCAACTGCTCACATAAAAAGGCAAATCAAATGTGTCCATAACGTTGTGCTCTGGTAAAATGTGTGTTTACAGGTTTAACATCCATAGGATCCCTTGCCTTGGCTCAGCGTTGCTCATGCTAACGTTACAGAGATGTGTTTGTCTTGTTATTAACTAATCGTTGTAGCTACTGAGATTAGGGCTGGTAAGACTGTGGCTGGGATGAGGGGGTGGTGTAGGTCTGAACATCGAAATAAATAATAAATCATTCGTACCGTGAAGGTAGGGGTCAACCGATACAACTTCATTTAGTTTAAAGACATTTCATCTTACTGTTGAGTAGTGTGTGGTGATAGCTGGGTTAACCTGTGGGCCTTAATTACCGAGGGCCCACAGGTAATACCACCAGCCCCAGACTCTAATCAGTCTTATGACTGGGGGCCAGGTGAGGCTGCTCCAACAAGCCTCTAATCAGTCTGACTGGGGTCAGGTGAGGCTGCTGCAACAAGCCTCTAATCAGTCTGACTGGGGTCAGGTGAGGCTGCTGCAACAAGCCTCTAATCAGTCTGACTGGGGCCAGGTGAGGCTGCTTAAACCAGACTCTAATCAGTCTGACTGGGGCCAGGTGAGGCTGCTTAAACCAGAATCTAATCAGTCTGACTGGGGCCAGATGAGGCTACTCGAACCAACCACACACACTCCACACTTACTCTTTAGTTAGTTAGTTATTTCAGTAGACATTTCATTCATGAGCAGGTAAGGGTGAGAGTCAGTTGCTCATGGATGCTTTCAGGTAGACTACGGACATTGGGAATTGAACCCTGAATCTTTCGGCTGGGGGGTCAAACCACCCAACCACAAGGCTATCCGGCACCCCGAGTCTTCAGATCAAAAAGGCTTTTGTAAAAGTGTTTAAAGTTTAAAGATCAAAACACATCAGAAATTGGAACAAAGAAGGGATATGTGGGGTGTGTGTGTGTGCACGTGTCGTATTCAGTACTCGTCCTGGTCCAGGTGAGCTTGTGGGTCCAGCTCCTCGTCTTCCGGCGGTGCAAAGCCATCCTGACCACAGAGAGAGGAAGACACACGTGAGGCCAGCGCCGTGTAGAGAGGGTGCAAATCCTCTCTGCTCTACACTACTTCTATATAATCCATTCCCAATCTCTAGCATATCTTAACTTGGATTGCCCACAAAAAAACCAACAACATCCTATTTGATATTCAATATTGCAATGTAAAATGGAGGTTAAGGTTTGTAATGCGGTTGTGGAAGTCGACGTTGCCTCATGCCATTAAAACTGCTTTTTGTAGAGGGCTCCTCCCGAAGACAAGGACTCATGGGGATGAGTGAAGAGGTTTATTGCAAAGTTTGACAGCAGAGCAGATGGTACATGCTTTGCTAGTGTGTGTGGTGGTGGTGGTGGCTGGTTTAACCCGTGGGCCTTGATTGATGGATAACCAAGGTTACACCACAGCTGTGCAGCCTCACCCTGCAGATCTAAATGTGTCTAACTCAGGTGAGGCTTAAACCAGCCACCAACCACACACACTGTCTAAATCTAAATCGGGAGGATTTGAATCCTCTTTATTGGTCACACACACACACACAGTGAAATTAGTTTCTCTGCATTTAACCCATCCTGGTATTAGGAGCAGTGAGGCAGCTATTGTAGATACAGTGCCCAGGGAGCGGGGTAGAGGTCTGGTGCCTTGCTCAAGGGCACCTCGGCAGTGTCCAGGACACAAACTGGCTCACTCACTGGTACGAGTACCCGCCGTTTCGAGGACTTGAACCAGCGACCCTCCGGTTCCCAAGGTAAGTCAGACTGAGCTACTGCCGTCCCCCTTAGTATGTATGTGTATATATTGTGTATATATTGTGTACCCATGGTGGGTATCCTACCTCTGTTGCGTAGAGAATGTCGATGATCTTGGAGAGCGTGGTGTTGCTCTCGCTCTCGTGCTCCTGACAGATGAGCTCGATGTCCCGCAGTTTACTGAAGTAGAAGTCTCTCTCCTTCTCCAGGCCGTCCACGGTGAACTTCAACTCCATCAGCTGCATGTCCACCACACACACACACGTACGCACGCACGCACACACACACGCATGCAAACACACGCACATACACCCAAACACACCCACACACCAAATCACGGACAAATAGGCTCAAGAACAGTTTCTACCCCCAAAGCCATGACACTGATTGTTTTAGCTAACAGCTAACTTTAATTCTGGACATTTAGTTTATTATTATTATTTTCAAGTATTACTTGAAATAGATTTTTAACTTAACTTAAATAGCTTCTTTTAACTCAAATGTTTGCTTAGTTTTTAAATTATTTAAAATTGTCATAAATTGGGTGAAAGACTGCCCCGTGAGAATTGCTACACAATTTTTGTTGTACTTGTGCAATGACGATAAAGGCATTCTATCTGATCTATTCTACACACACACACACACACATAATTGAGAAAATGTCTAATTGTGTACAATCATAATCCAAATCCAAACCCAATTCCTAATCCCCCCAAAACACATTTAAAAACTTTTTGTTCAAACAAAGGGATAATGTTCAATGCAGTCCACCTGGATAATTCATGTTAATGTTTGGATCTTTCAATCTGCTTGGCAATAACAGTATCATAGGATGTTTTCTATCGTCCACGTCAACAGCTGTGGTAGGAGAATATAGGAGTGCAATTATCTTGCATTCCCTCTCCCTCAAAGAGAGGCAACGCAGAAAAACGAATGATATGGAAACGAGAAAGACGTTGACACTAGAAGATATCTTGACTATTTACTTTTATCTCGCAGAGACAAACCTTATCTTGAGTGACTCATAACTGTCAAAAATAGATATGGCTTCTGAGGAAACAGATAAAGAGAAAAGCTTCTGTCCACTGAGATGACACCTGAACAAGTCCCAGAAACTGTGAATGTCACAAGCTAAAATGTTCTATATTTTAGTTTGTTTGTATGACCCTGTGTAACGGACGTCAGCCGGTGGTGCTGTGCAGTGAAGTAAACCTCACTCCCTGACACCTAAAAGACGTTCCACTAGCCATGAATCTAGAGCCCGTGGGTTTTAAGCTTCTCACGTTAGAGCCTCGCCTTTCATGCCGGGAACCGTGAGTTCGAATCCCGTGCGTGACACTCTCGGTTACACTTGCACATCATTAGCATAAGCCAGAACAGGATGCAAATGCAGACCCGGGAGATTGAGATGCACACAAATAAACAAATAATCTGGGCTCCCCAACTTCAGTGTCAGTGTGTGTCTGTTGTCATGTGTTCCATATTTTGTATATTATGTGTGTACAATTGTTTCAGGAATACAAAAACCGTAAATAAATAAGCAATAATACATCACAGATAAACAGAGGCTAGACACAGAAGGGCTGACGGGGGTCATGTGGAAACACCTGTGATTTTCATCCGTTGGGATTCCTACCTGTTGATTGAGCTCCATGACCTCTGCGTCGCTGGCACCGTTTCTGGACAGGACGGGCGTCTTCCTCAGGGCGGGGACGGTGTGTTGGACACGCTGCGGTGTGGGCATGTTCTTGGGGATTGTGGGAGACGTCCTCTGAGGTCCTGGTGGGCGGCCCGGGGAGAGGGTAGGGCACAAGCCGGGTTTGAACCAAGGCTACGTTGGCTCGGTGTAGCGGTTAAGGCAGCTGACATAGCACATCATTTAAGGTTGATATATACAATATATATCTCATATATATCTAATATATAAAAGCGGAGCGTGTTGGGTTTCTGATGTCAGCATTTCTTTTTTTGGGGGGGGGGCGGGGCGTGGGGGGGGGGGGACGTGCTGTGGAACGATCAGTTGGCAAAAATGTATATTGTGAACAAACATGAACCCAATTTAACCCAATATCAACCAAATTTAGAATCCGGAATTTCATAAATTTGTGTGTATATTTTGCCAAACTGAACAGCGCCGAAACAGCCCAAAGCTCTGTGTTCAATGTGTGCAAAGAAAACTTTTTTTTTTTTTAAACATGCGGACACACATTATCATTGTCCTCCTGCAAAATGAAGCTAACTAGCATCTGGTTAATGGAGCTCAAATTAGAAAGGCTGCCCTGATTGTAACCGTGAAGCTTGAATGCGAAGCAACACTTTATAAATGACACAGAGAAAGCAAGGCTGTTAGGACTGAAGACATGTTCTGTAAGACAACTGCATTATCTGTCCAACAATCCGAAGTTTTGAAAAGCAACATTTTTACAGGCTATGTTGCATAACAGCGGACACACTGGGAAATCGCTGATATCCAACCACTGTGCTCCAATCTCCAATCATCGTCA
This sequence comes from Muraenolepis orangiensis, assembly GCA_027704905.1. Lineage (NCBI taxonomy): Eukaryota > Metazoa > Chordata > Actinopteri > Gadiformes > Muraenolepididae > Muraenolepis > Muraenolepis orangiensis. Next base: position 8,854,123 of record CM051016.1, on the reverse strand, counting down.
ACTAAATGTGGGTGTAGCTTGTGTATTAAATAAACAAGGAATCGCCCTTGCAGTAACCTCCATCTGACCACAGATGGTGGTGTTGCCCCACTTACATTTGAATGTCCAGTTGCTCTTTAATATTGGATTCCACTAAGCACTGACCAAACCTCAGTCACTTAGCAATCTCTTCCCGATGTCCCTCCATGGCTCAACGGCACACGACCACATGAAGGCGCTGCGCCGCTAAGACATAGGCGGGCCATTCGGTGGGGAATCGCGCTACGGTTGCCTCAGTAGTGCCTTCGAGCCATCCAAAGCCCAGCGAGATCGTGCAGAAAGGGCATAAAACCGTTGGGTTACCTGCTGGAGTTCTCTTTGGTCTGTAGG
>CM051016.1:8813754-8848754 GCA_027704905.1 Muraenolepis orangiensis | reverse complement strand
GGGATTCTTTGTGGTGAACATTTTTAAACAACGGGAGGAATGTAGAGGAATGCCACATGACTACGAATGACTTCAAGTACCGTTTGTATGTTTATGCTACGATAACACAGTAAACAGAGCATAGGTTTGGTCGTTTGTGAGTTTGAGAATACCACAAAGCTTGTAAACATACTTCGGAAACGCCACCCCGACGGTAACAAAACACTGTGGAAAAAAAACACAATAGAAGAGAAAATAATAAATTAACAAAACGAGGAAACGAGAAACAACATTTCTCCAATGCCGCCGAGAAACAACGGGAAAACTGGTCCGTAGAAACTCGTTTGTCTTTTTTTCCAGTGGGGACATTAATAACATTATTAAAAATCCCATATGCTACTCCTGAAGTCGGTTGAGACAGTTCCAGTTGGAACACATTACAAATCATTTTCAAAAAAGGCAGCTAAGTAGTACATGATAGAAGTGCAAAAGCAATCATTTCATAGAAACCAAGACCCCCTCCCTCCCTTACCACCCTCCCAAAAACCTATCAGTGGGTTACAAGATACAGTCGTCTCCTTGGCATCACGTTGGAAGCTACTGTTAATTTGGTTAACGTTCTAACTCAAAACGATTCCGTTTCACAAAACCCCCCACTTTGCTGACATGGTTAAATGGCATAGTCAGTGTTTTCTGAGTGAACAAATGAAATCATAACTTAGTCTGGTGGTCAAAATGCAAAATGCTAACTTTTATGCATGTTTGCATGTTCTGCCCTGATCCCACCCGCCCCACCTAACCTGCCAGGATATTTTTTTTTGCTTTTATTTTGAAAGAGGAAAGAGGAAGTGGTGTGTCTCTTGGGTTGTGTTCTCCTGTTCTTATGCTTGAGTGCCGTTACCAGATCCCACTGGAGCGCCCGCCCGGGGGCGCCAGGATGCGGGCTGAGGATCTCTTTGGGACGCTGTCGTCAAACTGGGAGCCTAGCAACAAGAGAGGAGGAGGAGGAGGAGGATGGGGCCAGCAGCTAGTGTTACTATGGCCACCTGCTGAGACTGTTCTAGTACACACTATGGCATGTAAAGACATGACGAGTAAAGGAGAAGAGCGAGGGAACCATTCAGACATGCAGATGAACAGACAGACAGAGGGACAGACAGACAGGCAGATAGACAGAGGGACAGACAGACAGGCAGATAGACAGACAGGCTTTTGACCGACAGACAAGCAGGGAGTCAGACAGATAGGCAGACCGACACAGACAGACAGACAGGCAGAGAGTCAGACAGATAGGCAAACCAGAAAGGCAGGCAGACAGGCAGACAGACAGATAAACAAATTGATAAACAGCAGACAGACAGGCAGACTGGTAAACCAAAAAAAAAACTGACAAGACTGACGGAAAGACATTGTGACCGATAACAGACAGACAGGTCTCACCAGAGAAGCTGAAGCTGGACTCGTGGAGATCCCGGACCCCCCCGTGCCGGGTGCAGGGCCTGGTGGGCGTGTCCAGGTCTGAGCACCCAAAGTCCCGCCTCCCCGAGACCACGCCCTCCACCACCTCCCCCGTGTACGGCTCCCTCTCCACCGGCTTCAGAGCCTGGCACTGACACCAACACACACACGCATTAGCGCGCACATCCACATAAGCAAAAAAAAACACACACACACATTAATGCACACACAGACACATTAGTGCACACACACACCCTAATGTGTGAGTGTAATGTGTGTGTGTACTCACACACACATTAGGGCGCGCATACACACACACACACACACACACATGACACGGTATGACATTCATGTTTTAATAATAATAATCATCTTAATTATTATCATTCATAATAATAATAATAATAATAATAATAATAATAATAACAATGCTGATGACGTTCAGGGCCCATACCTTCTCCCTCTGCACCATCTTCTTGTACAGGAAGTCGGGGAAGGTGCGCAGCGGGTAGAACTTCCCGGAGCCCTCGGCACACGTGAACACGCCGTTCTCGTACACCACCCGGCCGCGGCTGATGGTGACGATGGGGACGCCGTGGCAACGCAGGCCTTCGTACAGGTTGGTGTCTCCGCCCTGCACCTGGCTGTCCACGGAGATGGTCCTGAGGAGAGTGGGCCGGCGTGTTACTATGGTGTCTGCGCCGTACTAAACACCGTACTGCTTATCATATTGTATTGTATTGCAATGGGTTGTGTTGTGCTGTGTAGTGTTCTTGTAGTCTGTGGTAACATTGTACTGTGCTGTATGTTATTCACAAACTTATTATGAATACGAAACCACGGGTTGAATAGGGAAGCCATTTTATGCGACCGCATTAGAGACGTGTTCCTCTAAGTTGGTTACCGTACCGTTGGGTACCGGGAACCTTTCAGCTAGGAGTGAAAACACCCTAAGCCTTACTAGACTACAGTGACCCCCTGCCGTTTATGCAAATATAATGACCCCCGATTTCCTGTGACAAGTTGTGTCGCGAGATCCACCCCAGACAGAGGAGGATTCACCAGGACTGAAACCAAATCAAATTCTGAAGATGGGTAAGAGAAGAGGGGTAAGGGTGAGAGAGTAAAGCCGGGGAAAACTTTAACAACCTAACCGACTGTAAAAAAAGAAGAACAGCGAATCAAACATTTCACTTCACATCCATCGGGAGGCTTCTGATAGGAATCCAAAATGGGCGTTAAAATAAGGCTATAATCCTTCTGTCCGTGTGTTCCCACGGAGTATGGCCCTAAGATAAACAGTATAGAGCTGGAGACGGTGGCTTGGAGCTTCATACTTGGAGCCCTCCGGGTCCCAGACTACGATGTCCGCGTCCGCCCCCGGGACGATGCGCCCCTTCCTGGGGTACAGGTTGTAGATCTTGGCAGCATTGGAGCTGGTGACCGCCACAAACTGGTTCTCATCCAGCTTACCGCCGACCTGTAAGTGACGGGGATTTTTTTCATTTAATTTTGGATTAGCGCAACCAAATACAATATTAATATTGCTCGGAAAAGGATATTATGTAAACATTGTGTGCTCCCAACAATGGTAGAGTGGACTACCGTTCTATTTAGATATACGCCTGTAACTATATCTCCACAGAGAACGAATGGAGGCAATAGTTCTGGTCTCTCCAAACATCAACGTTCATCTAACATCTGCTTCACGTTTTTTAGTTTCTTTGAGTTCTTCGTCAGTTCAGTTGGTCAGGTGACCCTCTCTCCCATCCCAACCAATCACTTCTGACGATCGATCAGCCAATCAAGAAAAAAAAAGTATATTGTATAATATTAAAATGTCCAAAGTCTGTTTCCTCCCTCCCAAATTGAAATGAGGTAAAAAAGTACTGTAGGTGTTTTATTGGTTTTGGTGGATCCAAGGACAGCCTTACCTGACTGATAAAACCCTTTCCTATTGTTATCAAACCCACGGTTGAAGCTAACCTAACCCTCATGACATGCTGGGTTTGTTTTCTGGCTACGAACCACTCCTCTCTCCCAGAGGACGCTCATGCGGTCCTGGACGCCGGGCACTCCGTGCGGGATCTTGGTGAAGTCGTCCTTCCCCATGGCCTTCTGGTTGACGGTGAAGGGACGGTGGTCTGACGACACCACGTTTAGTGTGTCACTGTGGGAACAACCATTATTTTATTATTATTATTATCATTATTATTATTATTATTATTATAATTATTATAATTGAGATGGGAGGAGGTTGTTGTCTGTCTGTCTGTTGGTTTGTCTGTTGGCAAGATAACTGAAAAAGTGATGGAATGTGATGGAGTGACGGAGTGGAATTGGACAAAACTTGGTGGTTAGATTACTTATGGGATTCGATTTTGCCACATCTGAATCTGAATCCACTTGTTGGTGTGGCGGAGGTATGCGCTCTACTGTGGGCCCTCTAGTTATTTCTGAAATATTTTTTGTTTGTCAAATGAATTTCATTACTACAGCCCTTTTCAATTTTTGTAAGTAAAAAATACAAACAAACAAACTACTACTAAACCTACTTGTTGCTTTTTTCTCAACTGCTTTTTTCCCCCCCATTTGAATCTTGTTGACTTACTTCCCCAGGAGGCCCATGAGGTAGTTGGGCGTGTTGGGGTCCAGGCGGAGCGGCGGTACGGTGACGTAGGCGGCGGCGTGGGCCCAGTCCTGGTGGTAGTACTGCAGGCCGTTGAGCACCGCGTGGGCCAGGGTCGTCTCCCCGTGGACCACCTTGCCTGCCGTCAAAACATAGCATGTTAAAGCTAGGGGGGCCACTAAAGCTAGGAACTTTAACGCTGCGACAGCTAGGACTAGTTTGGATGGCTAATTAATGCTAAGGCTGGTTAAGCTAGTACCGCGGAAGCTAGGGACACTAAAGCTAGTATCAGTAAAGCTAGGAGCAGCAAAGCAGCAAGGCAGGCGAAGCTAGGACCACTATAGCTAGAAGCCGTACCATGGCTGCTCAGCAAATCATATCACATTAGATGTTAGGCATCTGGTGTATGTTTTTATATTTTTTTGCCTATACAGTACAAACATGGGATTCACAATGGGATATTGAAACCTAAGGAACCACATATCTTTTACCGTATGTTTCCACCACAAATGTACCTTTCCAATATTCCAAAATAATCCTAAAAAACCCTTTTGGCGTTTCAATAGTTTGAGCAGTTTTAGCGTTATCATTTTTTTGTTTCAGTGATTTAATGTTTTAGTTAGTTAGCGTTTAAAGGTTTTAACGCCCCGTCACTAGGAACCTGTGCGAGAGCAGGCAACACACAGTCAAGGTCTATCAACGGCGCACACACCAGAGGTAAGGAGTTATCCTCACCCTGCATCTTGGCGGTGGCCACCACGTCACCGGCAGACATACTGGAGACATTGACCAGGTAGATGGGACAGTGCACCTGGAACACACCGACAAACAACTTGAGAGACCAACAAATCGAAACTTTATTCGTGTATATTGCCCTTTAGCTCAATGACTCATTTTTTTGTACTGGAGCACACTCCAGTCAGACAACACTTGTGTGTTGTATGCAGAGGGGGGGGGGTGATGCGGTTACCATGGCGATGCCGCTCGCTCACTCACTCACTCTGTTTGCGATGGTGATGGCCCTGTGGGTGGCCTCCGACTCCAACTGTGAGGGATACACATGACAGCGGTGAGTAAATACACACGGCATGTCGAGGCAGGGAACTGGAGGTTAGTTTGATTGCAGCGTGAATAACACACACCACCTGCAAATGATAACACATGTCCATAATCCAAAACACGTGTCCATAATCCAGAGCACATGGCCTGTTACACGGTCCCACACGTTTTTTTGTCTATACTAGCGTTTCAAGACGTGGTTTCAAAACCACTTAACTTAGTCCCCTGCATGTCTGGATCGCGTCAAAATCGCATGTCTGGATCGCGTCAAAATCGCATGTCAAAACTTTATTAATTTTTTTCAAAACCCTCCATTTTCATGTGTTTCCCCCACCGGCGAGGCTACAACATCAGGGTTTTCAATTCATACATGGGAGAGCGTCTTTGGAAATCTCAGTTTTCGGTTAAAAAACAATTAGTGTGGACATGGCCACAGTATTGACATGCTAAGGACATGTTGGATCACCTCTTCAGGCCTGCTGATTTCGATGCCCTCTGGGCCGTTGATTCCCAGGTCCAGAGTTTCCTTAGCCCCCTGTAGGAGAGAAGAGAAGTCACATTGATCCATTAGATGGATAATGAAAGCTTACCTACTCATGGAACAAATGAAATGCATTCAATCTTTCTTCCCAAAGTTGGTAGCTCAAATCCCATTCACGCAGACTGTTTAGGTTTGGGATGAACACCGGGTGGGTTTTCCTCACCTCCGCCACCAGGTCCCCGTTCTCGGCGTGGACCCGGGCCACGGCTCCGATGTCCTTGCAGTGCTGCAGGGCCTGGAAGAGCTCCCCGTCCTTCAGCATGAACTTGTCCTTGTAGGCCATGAAGAGCTGGAAGGAGTTGACCCCGTGCTCCCGGACCAGCTTCTCCATCTCGGCCTGCACCTACACAGGTTCAGAGAAGGAGGAAGAGGAGGAGGAGAAGGAGGAGGAGGAGGAAGAGGAGGAGGAGGAGAAGGAGGAGGAGGTGAGGACGATGAGGATGCTAGACAGTTTCATAAGGTAGCGCTTATTAATTAGCTTTTGCTTATAATCTTGTGTATTGGCTTCACTTAATTTGTCCTTGTTTGATGTACTTGGAGGCTTGTTAGAAAGGAAATGCACTCATGACTTCAGGTGACTAGTTGTTCTCTTGCCTACCTGATGTTGAATGCACTTATTGTAAGTTGCTTCGGACAAAAGCGTCTGCTAAATGATTGTAATGTAATGTAACCTGTTACTTTGATCTGCACCTACAGTTCAGCTAGGAGGAGCTACTTTGTGTGATTTGTGATAGATGTTAGACGTTATAAAAGATGAGGAGGATACAAGATGAAGATTTTAAATGGATGTCGCAGTTACCAGATACAAGATAGACGAGATACTAGATGGTTCAAGCTCTCAAACAAATTATTGTATTTCTTTTACACAAAGTGACGTATGCAGTATAATGTAATCCAAGTTATATTCTGACTAGCCAGTGGGCTAAGCCATCTAGCTTTAGAACGTATCAGTAAGACTCTTCTCCGTAAGTCGTAACTCTAGTTAAGAATGTCTAAGGATGTGTCTGTTGAAGTGTTGAATGTTTTTGTAGCGTGGCAGTACCTTGGGCCCCCACCAGGTGACCCCGACGTGCAGGGCATAGTCACAGCAGACCTTGGGGTCGGCCATGCTGCGACAGGTCTCGTACGCCTCCAGCAGTGACTCGTTGTTCTCCGGGAGGACGTGACCGATCACCATGGTGGTCCCGCCTGCCAGCGCCGCCTGGGAGACACACACACACACACACACACACATATATACATTTACATTTACACCCATTTACAATCACACACACTCACACACACATATTCACACATACATTTACACACACATTTATATATAAACACACACACACACACACACACACAAATATATCCACACACACACAAACACACACACACATACAGTATATACAAACACACCCACACCCACACACACACACACACATACACACATTCACATACACATTTATATATACACACACAGACACAGGCACACACACACACACACATAAATATACACACGCACACATACACACACACACACACACACGCACACACATGCTGCACTACTGGCACTTTAAATGCTTTTGAAGATTTTTGTAAAAAAAAACAAAGAACCATGTACATTCAACACATGTACATATCATTTAAGTCACTTTGCTGCTCTTTTTTGGATTATTTTGTTATTGTATATATTATTTAAAACTGTATGGTGTTGTTTTGGAGATGCATACTGCGGGAGGGAATGGGGATGTACTGTGTTACAAATGGCCAATAGAATATATTGTATTTTGTATCGTGTATCTTGTACACACACACACACACATTTACATTCAAACACACACACACACACACACACACACACACCACACACCACACACACACACACACACACACACACACACACACACACACACACAAACTCAGACACACACACAAACACACAACATACATGTTTTGCTTTGTTGTGATTAAGTAATCATGTTCACTGTTTAAATGTACCTCTCAAATGCATCCTTGCGATTCAGAAATGTTGTTTGCGTTATTTTAAAGAAATGTATTTCTGTTGCGTGGTTAAACACTTTGTGTTTCCGAGTTAGTTAGAAGCACTGTATGAAGAACGATCAATTGATTGCCTTATTATTGATGATACAATCGCACATGACGTGTATTTATACACTCTTTTAAATCCACCCTCATCAATCATAACGCTTAAGCCGATTAAAATCAGTGGGAGCTGTGAGCAGATGCTTCGCTATTGATTGGTGACGCTCATAAATTCAAGGTGAAACATAATCTGGTTATTTATCAATATTAGCCAATGGTCCAGAGACAACAGGAACAATTACCATTGGATTTTTACGGTTATGCTCACAGGGCCATTATGTTTTGTGTCTATAAATCTGTCGCTAGTTTAAGCATGGGGCCATTCACCCCAATGATACCATGTTTAAGGAGGTCTTTCGCTATACACCACAGTCCTTTGGATGGTTGTTATGTGTGTGTGTGTGTGTATGTGTGTGTTCCTCTCTCTCTCTCTCTCTCTCTCTCTCTCTCTCTCTCTCTCTCTCTCTCTCTCTCTCTCTCTCTCTCTCTCTCTCTCATATTACACTAAAATGGCATATCACGCTACATTAGCTTATCACGTCAACGCTTTATTACACAGGCTTTATTATTATTATTATTATTAAAATAGCCTATTAATATGTCGTATCACTTAGCTATCTCATTCCTAAAATAGGTTATTAGGTTATTATTTAAATAATTATTGCTTATCTCTAAAGTAACTTATCGCCAAAAAAGCTTTTCAACAATATTGCTTATCACTTATGTATTTCATCACCAAAATAGCTAATAGCGATCCCTGAAAGCTTCATGAGAACCTAATGAGGGTTTTTGTGTACAAGTGAACGCATCAGCGAGCATCTGTTGGCTCACCCTAGAGAGAGAGCAGTGTGTAGTATGGGGATGGCTAGTGTGTGTGTGTGTGTGTGTGTGTGTGTGTGTGTGTGTGTGTGTCTCTCTGTCTCGTCTCTCTCTCTCTCTCTCTCTCTCTCTCTCTCTCTCTCTCTCTCTCTCTCTCTCTCTCTCTCTCTCTCTCCTTCTCCCTCTCTCTCCCCCTCTCTCTGTGGACCATTGTCTTTGTGTACAATGGGCGTAAGTGAAAAGGGGCTTTGCAGCAGTCTTTGCAGCAGCCCCCCCCCCCCCCCCCTCCCGGTATCCATGGCTACAGAAACCAATCCCCGATCACACCCCAACCCCCCTCCACTCCCCCCCCCACTCCCCGCCCCCCTCAGTTTGTGCCCACACATGCACAGCAGTGGAGTGCTGGGCAGGGGTAGGGAGAGTAGTGTGGGGGAGAGAGGGAGGGGGATAGAGAGTGTGTGTGTGTGTGTGTGTGTGTGTGTGTGTGTGTGTGTGTGTGTGTGTGTGTGTGTGTGTGTGTGTGTGTGTGTGTGTGTGTGTGTGTGTGTGTGTGTGTGTGTGTGTGTGTGTGTGTGCGTGCGTGTGTGTGTGTGTGACTGGTGTGTGAGCCCCCGGCGGGTGGTGGTGATGGTGGTGCGCTGAAACACATTGCTAAGCATCGCCAGGGGCAACACAAGGATGTTGTCATCGTGGACGCGGGGACCCGGGGACCAAGTTGAATGCGTTCATAATAATCATGAAAATAATAATAAGTCTCAAAGGTCTCAAAGTGCTTTCGATCATATAAAATAAAAACAGACTAAAAATAAAAACAGACTAAAAATAAAAAGTGACTAAAAACAACAACAACAACAGCGACCGAAACTAAATAAAAAAGCACGAACACTAACGTTCAACGTGAATAAAACCAGGTCCAACGGGTTCAAAGAAAATCCCGAAATGGACTGGGGGATAAAAATGGGAGCTTCCTCACAGGAGCATTTCTTTGCTCACATTTTCCGGCCCTCCACTCTGGACCTGTGAGGGGACATTGTGCCCACGGGTCGTGTTTCTACGAGCTACGGCTCTAGCGGTGACGGGACGCGTCTCTGGTTATCTACGGCCAAAAAGCACAGTCGTCTGCCTTGTCTCGTGGGTACAACGCGTATAACGTGAACACAAGGCGAGTACGACGGCGTCCGTCCAACGCTGTGCGATTGTCCTCAGCTCTCGGATCCACAACAATAAGGCAAGAGTCTATGAGACCATAAAACATATGACTGATAAGGGAAAAAGGAAATATTTGCATATATGATATCCTCCTTCTCTCTCTCTCTCTCTCTCTATATATATATATATATATATATACAGTAAGAGTCGTATATTGCCGTGCGCAGCTGCCAATTGTAACATGAGTACAACTTTTCTTTAGCTCTTTAGTTAGTGGTTGACATCACATCACAGCCAAGACCACCCATTGAGAGAGAGAGCAACAGAGAGAGGAGAGGGAGAGGGAGACAGAGACAGAGAGAGAGAGACAGAGACAGATGCAGAGAGAGAGAGAGAGAGAGAGAGAGAGAGAGAGAGAGAGAGAGAGAGAGAGAGAGAGAGAGAGAGAGAGACAGAGAGAGAGACAGAGACAGAGACAGAGACAGAGACAGATGCAGAGAGAGAGAGAGAGAGAGAGAGAGAGAGAGAGAGAGAGATGCAGAGAGAGAGAGAGAGAGAGAGAGAGAGAGAGAGAGAGAGAGAGAGAGAGAGAGAGAGAGAGAGAGAGAGAGAGAAGAGAGAGATGCAGAGAGAGAGAGAGAGAGAGAGAGAGAGAGAGAGAGAGAGAGAGAGAGGAGAGAGAGAGAGAGAGAGAGAGAGAGAGAGAGAGAGAGAGAGAGATGCAGAGAGAGAGAGAGAGAGAGAGAGAGAGAGAGAGAGAGGTGGAGCACCAGAGAGAGCGTGAGAGACGGTACCTTGGTGCCGCTGTAGTAGTCGTCGGCGGTGGTGGCGTTCATGAAGGTCTCCTGCAGGTGCACGCTGGTGTCCACGCCCCCGGGCATCACCAGCTTGCGGGAGGCGTCGATCACCTTGGCCCCGCCCGGGATCATCAGCTCGCGGCCCACCTGCATCACCACGCCGTTCTCGATGTACACGTCGGCCTCCTGCGTGCAGTCGTCGTTCACCACCTTGCCACCCTTGATCAGGATACGCGCCATCGCGGAGCTGGAAGACATGGCTATAGCTCTGGTGGAGGAGGAGGGAGGAGGAGGGAGGTGGAGGAGGGAGGTGGAGGAGGTGGGGGGGGAAGGAGAGGAGGAGGAGGAGGAGGAGGAGGAGGAGGAGGAGAAAGGAGGAGAGGGAGAGAAGGGGATGGGAGGATATGGAGGAGGAGGAGGAGGAGGAGGAGGAGGAGGAGGAGGAGGAGGAGGAGGAGGAGGAGGAGGAGGAGGAGGAGGAGGAGGAGGAGGAGGAGGAGGAATAGGGAGGAGAGGAGAGGAGAGGAGAAGGAGGAGAGGAGAAGGAGGAGGAGGAGGAAAGGGAGGAGGAGGAGGGGGGGGGGGAAGGAGAGGAGGAGGAGAAGGAGGAGGGGAAGGAGGAGGGGGATGGGAGGAAGAGCAGGAGGAGGTGGAGAAAGGAGGAGGAGGAGAGGGAGAGAAGGGGGATGGGAGGATAAGGAGGAGGAGGAGAGGGAGGAGGAGAGGGAGGAGGAGAGGGAGGAGGAGGAGGAGAGGAGGAGGAGGAGGAGGGTGAGGTAGGAGGAGGAGGTAGGAGGAGGAGGAGAGGAGGAGGGAGGAGGAGGAGGAGGAGGAGGAGGAGAGGAGGAGGAGGAGGGAGGAGGAGGAGGAGGAGGGGGTAGGAGGAGGAGGAGAGGAGAGGGAGGAGAGGGAGGAGAGGGAGAGGGAGAAGAGGAGGAAGAAAAAAAGTCTTACAATCAGTTTGTTGGCTCTCGACTCACCTGAAGGAACCCCCGGTTTGACCAACGCTTCCTGTGTTAGGTCTCGTTTCCTCTCTCTTTCAAGTCCTCTCCATAAAGGCACAGTGAAAACACCATAGAAGAAACAACCACAGGAGAAGACTCCTTAAACACACAGCTGGGGAGCAAAGCACGGAGGTTCGATGTCGCCATGTGATCCAATCACATGGATCGTTCCCCTCTCTCTTTGCACCCACGTTTCCCTGTCCAAAAGTGCATACAAATCCACAATGACAACCCAGACCCATGTCTGACAGCACCTAAGATCTATTTACCGGAATAAAATAACCACCAAGTCCTACAAACAGGGTAAAATAAACTCTTGTGGATCGTCAACGAAGGAGAGAGCAGACAGCAACAGACAAAAACGGCCCCAAAGTCTCCTCTTCTCTACTCTGTAAGAAAACGAAAGAAAGGCGACTGCTGTGTTCCCCGACTCACGCCCGGGAGAATCCAGCTCTATTAAGTATTAATAAACACTATGCTAAGCAAGAAAACCACCCTTGAATGTTTCCGTACTTCATGGTGAGCGTGGTGCTGGGAGGCGGAGGGCAGAGCGACTGGTCGTGCCTGGAGGCTGGTCTGTGCTTGGCATGGCCAGGCGAGGTCAGCCTGCTGTGACATCACCCACTAGACGCAGTGGTCAGCGTGTGTCAGTCACAGCCTGTGACAGACAGCTGTCTGTCTGGCTTTCTGTACTGTATGTCTGTCTGATCACTAAATTAGATTAGATTAGATGCGATTCAAATTTAGTGTCAATGCACAGCACAGTAGTATAAGCAAAAATAAGTTGGCATCTAACCGGAGTGCAAATGTTGCAGTAAAGTGCATGGTAATGTATAATGTACAGAAGTTTAATAAGATGTAAAAACTGTCTACTAGGTATAAATAAACAGTTCACTTTTCTGTCTCAATGTCTGATAACTGACTGATAACTTTCTGTCCGTCTTCTTGTCTGTCTGTCCGACTGACTGTCTCTCGGTCTGCCTGCCTGTTCACCTTTCTGTCTGTCTATCTGTCTGCCTGTCTTTATGTCTGTCTGTCTTTATGTCTGTCTGTGTCCCGACTGACTGATAACCTTTCTGTCCATTGTCCTGTCTGTCTGTCTGACTGACTGTCTATCGGTCTGCCTGCCTGTTCACTTTTCTGTCTGTCTGCATGTCTATCTGTCTGTCTGTCTGTCTGTCTGTCTGTCTGTCTGTGTCCTGACTGACTGATAACCTTTCTGTCCGTTGTCCTGTCTGTCTGTCCGACTGACTGTCTCTCGGTCTGCCTGCCTGTTCACCTTTCTGTCTGTCTATCTGTCTGCCTGTCTTTATGTCTGTCTGTCTTTATGTCTGTCTGTGTCCCGACTGACTGATAACCTTTCTGTCCATTGTCCTGTCTGTCTGTCCGACTGACTGTCTATCGGTCTGCCTGCCTGTTCACTTTTCTGTCTGTCTGCTGTTATCTGTCTGGCTGTCTATCTTTATGTCTGTCTATCTGTCTGACTGGCTGTCTGCCTGTCTTTATGTCTGTCTGTTGTTATATAACAGATGGGCATATTATGTCATGAGTTTATTTCAAACATGATGATTCATACTACTAGCAATGTGAGTAATATTGAAATGAAAGCGTCCATTCATCAAGTCCACAAGGCATGGCTGACAATACACACACATATGTAAAGTTCCCTGATGTTGAAGTGTTTAAAGGGACTAATGGTGGCGAGGCACATCGCAGACCGAGCAGCGGATGGTATCTCCTCATGTATTAATGATGCCATGTCATGTATGCATTCTGCGTGAGTGTGTGAGTGTGGGTCCTTGCGTGCGCGTAGACTACGCGCGTACGCGTGAGGGCGCGGCGGCTTTACCGCATGGGACGGACGATGTGGAAGATGATAATCATTATTATTTATACGGCGACTAATGTAAGAATTTCACGCATCCGTGACTTGTGGACATATAACCTGACACATGTCAGGAAGAAATAAAAACGTTGACCATATTGCAGACCATTAAATACACACCTTGCTATGTGATATTACACACTAATCTAAGTTCGGGAAGTTCGATGTTAAATAAAAAGATGGGGTTTATTGTCACTCTTTCTACCGCATTTTTTATTATTATCATCAATTCACAACATAGTGTGACTATTTAAAGAAGGCCTAATTGTGTTTGACTGATGTCCATATGTTGCTCACGGTTAAGGCTCCCTGCCCATTCAAACACGCGTCGTAATTATAATAACAATAATAGTAATAATCATCATACACAGTGGTGAACGCATAGGCCTACATTATGATTAGCAGTAACCTAAAATCATATTAAACATTACAACCGAGAAGAGTTCTAGGTGTGCGCTGTTGACACAAAGAAGCCGGCGTGTCTTCACATCCTCAGGGCTTGGCGACCTAGAAACGTCTCCGCGTAACTCTCCATCCCACCGGCCGCCAGCCGCTGCTCAATAAACGCCACGTCGCCGTCCAGAAACACGCACAGTATATAGCGCCACATCTTCCAATGAACAAGAATAACACTAAAGTGTGGTCTGCGTGTGTTTCACCAGCGTGATCGATACAGCCTTTAGTGGGCTGTCCCGGGGAACAGCCCAAACACGTAGCATGGTTTAACTAAGTACGGTGATGGGTTAAGGATAGCGGCTCCTCACGCCTCTCCTGAGCACAGTAAAACATGGACCACACATGAGCCGGCGATGAGTATAAAGATAACGCCCTTTGGGAACATACCTCCTCCTCTGGTAGGCCCTACAGCTCCGGTCGTCTTTTTATTACAGATGGGTGGTTATTTTTGACAGGCACAGTATGCAGTAGCAGAATCCGGGTATAGCACCATCAAGGAGATCCGAGGAGGCGCTAGCAGATGCTTTCCTGGGACCAGCAGCACCCGACCGCAGCATCCACAGCTGAGCGATGGCAACGCACGTCCAATCAACGGCGCGAACCGTAGGGTCGGTCCGCCTGAGGAGCCAATCAGCGTGGGCTTAGGGCGTGTCCCGGAGGAGGAGGCTGTACCACTATTAAAGGGAGTGGGTGTGAACTGTGACATGGAAAATACTCGATGGGAGTACCCGTACACGATAATACTTTATAATACGTTATAACAATGCACAACTGAATATCTATTGTTTAGTCTGAAAGGATGTATTGCCTTTTGGTATTTAGAACGAACTAATACGATTTTGTTTTTTTTGGGTTCAAGCTACATGCTACATTACTGCAACATTTGCACTCTGGTTAGATGCCAACTTGTTTTGGCTGTGCTCTACAATGACCATAAATTAGAATCTAATCTAATCTAATGTAATGGGATCCACTCACCAATCTCACATTTAAGAGACAGTGATGAACCGTGACTTGCAGGCACACATTACTTTAAGTAAAAATAGAGTGGACTAATAACTTTAGGCTCACATGTATTGTCCATGTTATGTGCATTTTGAGTCGGTTGGTTGGGCGATCTGTTCTAAGTCTATAGTGGCGTCAGTGTGTGTAGGATCCGGACGATGAGACGATGAGACGGGCTGCAGGACAACACCCATTGTTTTGGACCACACACTTTGTTTCAAGACAGTGGAACAGGGCAGTCGTTTAGAATTAATTAAATACTTTGTTTCTTATCCTAACGATACCTTGGAGACATCAAGATGTATACCATTATTGGACTGATGATGTGAGGTGTTTAATGTTGTGGATATTAATGGTGGATCGAAAGTTCACCGAATGCAATAATAAAAAAATCAAACCGTTAAATCGTTTTAGGTTTAGGTTTAGCTTTAAATTGTAAAGTTGCGTTACCTTTCCCCATGTGTACATAATAATAATAACTTTAAGAATTTATATAGCGCCTTTCAAGGGTTTTACACATTCCGATTGTTATAGGCTTATGTTGGCATATCATAATATAAATCACAATTTAAAATTGTAAAGCACACATAGGAGCGCCAACTGTGCCAATCCGTGACTGGATGAAGCCCAATGGAAGTCTAACGGAATGGAAGAATGACAATGGACCAAAAAAAACCAGGAAGTGATCCTCAAATGTTGCACCAAAACAAAGGAAACCAATAGATTTATTCAAGTGTTCTCCAGCACAAGTACATTAAAAGAGCATCTAAGTTCTCTCTGGACACAATAGGAGTACGGGGTAACGTCGGGAGAGAGACTGCTACATCTGCTGTACGAACTGGTCTTGAGGAAAAAGCAACAACAAAAACAAAAAAAAGTCGGCCCAGATCAAAATGTAAATCAAATCCAAAATAAAGTACAAAATAAAATACCAAAAAAACAAAACAGGACATAAGTTCGGACCAGGTGTCAACAGTGTCACTGGATTATCGAATGAATCTACCTTCAACAGTGTAAAAGAAAGGGTTGTCGATTAGAAAACATGGAAAACAACAACAACCGAAAAAAAAAAAAAACCAAGAATAAGAATCAAGTATAAATAAAAAAAAAATGAAAACAGTAATGAAAGATATTACGGCATGGAATGTAAGTTTAAAAAGCGATGCGTTTTAAGAATACATAATGTTACAGTAAGTTATTATGTTACCCAGTACATGATATTCCCACAGATAAGCACCAACTATACAGCAACTTCGCTAATCTAAAACAGTATCGCTAACCTTTTCGGGTACTCATCATCGTTTCTTGTTGTTGTTGTTGTTGTTGTTGATGTTTTTCAAGTACAAAGTTAAAATGTATTTTGTTAATATATAGATATATATATTTATATGTCGGAGAGGGGGGAATACAGGGTTGTTGCTTTTTTTTCTTCATTACTACAAGGAACTTAAAACAGACATTGTCACGACGAGTGGATTCGTCTCTGACCGATCAAATATACTTTTTTTTTTCCTTCCTTCTGGAGTAGATTAAAAATGTTTAGCACCATCAGAAAACACACACAGTCCCTCTTATGGGTTTGTTGGTTTTTCATATAGGAAGGAAAGGAACAAAACGACATGTAGGGCTGTGCAGTGAAGGTTAACCGTTGGCCATAGGCACAACAGGAGTCAAAATAGGAGCAACTGATTTACTTTATTCGTCTGGATTCACTCGACACACGTGCCCGCATACACACTCACACTTACACACATTCACACACACACATTCACACGCTTACACGCACACATTCACACGCTTACACGCACACACAAACAAACACCCTCTCAATTGTACTACCAACTGTAGACTCAGAGTCTCTCTAATATCTAGTGCCCGAAGCATGTTTTGAATCAAATTTGTCATTGATTTTCAATTTAAATGTAGGATTTGTTTTCTGTAATTTGCTAATATATATTAGAAGAGAGAATTTATTTGTACATCTCATATGTAATAACAAAACAAATGAAAACAGCAACAGGAAAACTATGTACAGTCTGTACAAACTGGATGGATCCGAGCAATATCGGTTGGGGAGGGGGAGGAACATCGATTAAAAAAACCACAACGCACAAGGATTCATAATAGGGTGTGTTTGGGGTAAACAAATGGCAATAAGGTCACTTAAGAACTTAATTACATTATGAAACTACATTTTATAAAAATTTGATTTCAATAATTTTTTATAATTTTTTTTAAATATGACATAAACAAGCAATAACCTATGAGTTATTTCCATGACTATGTCTGTTCTTTGATTTCGTGACATTTGTCCACTACTGGGCCAGTTTAAAGTTCTGACAAACTTCTATCCTCAGATCCTCCATGTTTAGCTTTGGGGGTACAATCAAGAGAATTTAGATTTTAAAACTGGTAATCCAAATTTGGATCAATAGGTCACTCAATTATGTCACGTCACTAATGGGACGCACACTGCAATCGTAGGACAGGAGTGTGTCTTTCACGAGGGACGAATATCATACAAAATACACATTATGTCACTGGTACAGAACGGAAGACAACATGGCCGACAGGAGGGGGGGCGGTGAGGTCTCGGGGGAGGGGGAGGGGGAGGGGGGCGAGCGGTAAACCATTTTGAATCGGTATCTACTGTACATCAGGTCAAATACACAGGTTTCACATATCAAAGACCATTGTTTCACTTGTATTGGCACAGCCCTACCATATACAAAAGAGAAAAAAAAACAAAAAACATTACATGAGGGTAGATCAGTTCACATCAAAAAACAATTCACAACAACCAATATTGTGTGTGTGTGTGTGTGTGTGTGTGTGTGTGTGTAAAATATCAAGAGGAAAAAAAAAGTATAGATATAAAAGTGCCTTTATAATGTTGTTAAAACAGCACAAAATGGCTATAAAAAAGGTAGAAGAGCTGCAAAGCGGCACCATAATATTGAGGATATGCACCTGAAGGAGAGGAAGGTGAAGAAGAAGAAGATGAAGAAGGGGCTAGCCCCCCCCCCCCCCCCCCTCTTCTCTCCTACTCCACAGTTGTTACAGTAATAATGCCAGGATGAGACTAGACATAGGAAGTAGTTCACCGCAGACGCCGATCTTAAGGTTGTTTTTGAAATACGGAACATTTAAAACATCATTTCCCATGTGGCGTCGGACGGTAGCTTCACGCCGTGTGTTGTGCGGACCAAAGGAAAGACAGGCAGTTGTGGTTTTTGAGTGTTTTTTGAGCACCGGTAAAGAGTTCAGCACCAAGTGCCTGCTGAGGAGCTAACAGTTAGCCTATTAACCGCTAGCTTCTGTCAACAGTGTGGCAACAGTACATTACTACAGTCGTCAAAAGTGTTCAGTTTTGCATGTGTGTGTGTGTGTGTGTTTGTGTGAGTGAGTGAGTGAGTGAGTGAGTGAGTGAGTGTGTGTGTGTGTGTGTCGGTGTCGGTGTCGGTGTGTGTATGTGTGTGTTTGATTGCACCGCGAGCGCCACATGATCCATGATGTTTTGCCATTCGTCTGAAGCACCATGGTATGGTTAACCATTTGTTTTACAGTAGTACCTTTTATTACATTTGTCTGTGTGTGTGTGTGTGTGTGTATAGAAACCGTAAAAATAAGAGGTATATTGTCAACTGGTGGGTTTTTTTCACGCAGACACAGAGGAGGACGAGACCCGGGACTCGTCCTTCAGCACCAGAACTAGCACCACCTCTCTCCCTGTGACCGTGCGGAGACCCGGTGTCCAGGGTGCAGCTAGGTAGCTACGTTCCTGAAGGGGGTCTCTATAGGGGTCATCGAGGTGCACTCCCCCAGCCCAGAGGATGTCTCCGAGACAGGGAGGGGGAGGGGGGGGGTGGGTGGAGCTCCCGGTCGTTCGCTTGTCTTCCATCTCACGAATCGTCTCTCTCTCTCTCTCTCTCTTTTTCGTAAAAATAACTCCCCTTGATAGCTCTTGGATGGTCTTGATTCGCAGAGTGTCTCTCGAGAATAAAGCATAGTCTTGTAAGTGTAGCTTGCACCAATAAAATCGAATTTCAACCAAAAACAAAACAAGAAAAATAACCGGATAACACTGCTAAAACAAAATAGTCCATCGAAACATCGAAACAATTAAATAAGAATAACAATTTAAAAAAATTCCAAAAAAAACAAACGCAAAACAACTAAAACAACAAACACGTGAAACGTTTTGTTTTCTACACACTGTTGCGCCGCCGCGTCGACCGAACTATACGAGCGTACATTCCGATATATCGAGGCTCCTGTTTCTAGACAAAGTTAAAATACAGTTGAGTTCTGTGTGTGTGTGTGTGTGTGTGTGTGTGTGTGTGTGTGTGTGTGTGTGTGTGTGTGTGTGTGTGTGTGTGACTGTCCTAGTCGGTTGGTTCCGAGCGGGAACCTGTTTCTCTTGGTTACCTTTACGTTTGTTTTCTCCTCAGACACAGGCAAAGTAATCTTTGAGCGGTGCGAAGAGATGGCGGATGACGGGAACGCTCCACGACCTCCCCAGGAGCCTCTGCCTGGCCAGGCGACTCATGTTGGAGACGTCGGTGTAGTGGACCGGGAACCCAAAGACCCTGGTGTGGTTTTGGGTGGTGGTGGTGGTGGGGCACAGATAAATAGCAAGACAGTCAGGACGATAAACTCACCAAATTTATACAATAAAGGGACCAATAGTTTTGGTCCCTCTAGTCTACTGTTGGAGACTAGAGGGATAGGGAAGAAAATACATACTGTATTTTCCGGACTATAAGTCTCGGTTTCTTTTTGCTGTCTGGCGGGTCTTGCGACTTTAAACTACGGCCAAGAGATCAAATCTCAAGTGACGCTACTCAACCAATCAAATCGCTGCAGTCAGTGAGCACACACACACACACACACACACACACACACACACACACACACACACACACACACACACACACACACCACACACACACACACACACACACACACACACACACACACACACACACACACACACACACACACACACACACACACAGAGCTAATAGATCCGACTTACGTCGTATAAAAGCGTATGCTAACTGGACTAAACGTACATTTAATAAACGAGAGGTGAAGCAGCGTACCTCTCCATCTCAGTGCACCAGAGGATGTCCTCCTTCTCGTTCATGTAGACAGGGAAGTGCTGGTCCTTCCCCTGCTTGATGGAGTTTGATCTGGTGGTGATGGTCCTCACTTTGCCAAACTGACGGAAGACCAAGACGGCAGAAGGTCGGCATTAAAGTTGATTTTTATCGTGCACTGAAGGTTCACCTGTTTAGCAAAAAAAGTTTAGAGGAATATTGCATTTTACAAGTGAGGTTTTTTCGAATAACTTTAGCTTATAAAACCTTCACTTCAGCTTTGTTTTGTGCCCTTTATGATCCATCCAATATCCATCCATGTTCTATCCTCCCATCCCTGGAGGGATATCAGGGTTTCTAGGTTATAACCCAATGGTGCTGTGACTGACAGATGTGTCTGACAAATGCAATTACAGATTATTTGAACATAAACTGTATCAACAATGTCTCCATGGCAATGGTCAGTATATAAGCTGTGGGCTTTTTGGTCTGCACTGTGTTCGGTCTAGCGGTCACAGAGGCAAGCAGGGACAATGCGACAGCGGGGGTTCCCGTGAGTACCTTGGCTGTCCTGCCGTGTTCCAAGCAGTCCTGTAGCTCCAGTTTGTCATTGCACATGGCGGCCAGAGGCCTGGGCAGGTGGAGAACCAGCAGAGACAGAGAACCAGGAGAGAGAGAGAGAACCAGGAAAGAGAGAGAACCAGGAGAGAGAGAGAACCAGCAGAGACAGATAACCAGGAGAGAGAGAGAACCAGGAGAAAGAACCCGAAGAGAGAGAACCAGGAGAGAGAGAACCAGGAGAGAAAGGAGAGGAGAGAGAGTACCAGCAGAGACAGAGAACCAGGAGAGAGAGAACCAGGAGAAAGAACCAGAAGAGAGAGAACCAGGAGAGAGAGAACCAGGAGAGACGGAGAACCAGGAGAGAGAACCAGGAGAGAGAATCAGGAGAGAAACCCAGTTGAGAGAGACCATGAGAGAGAGAACCAGGGGAGAGGGAGAACCAGGAGAGAGCGAGAGAGAGAGAGAGAGAGAGAGAGAGAGAGAGAGAACCAGCAGAGAACAACAGGGTAAGAGAGCGAATAACCATTGAGAAAATTAAAATAAATCATTTAGGACAGAAAAAACAAAATATTTAGGTCCCATTCATAAAATTCTTGGCAAAACTTGGCAGCCAACCGCAAACACGTTCAGTTAAGCCCCTCCCCCCCTCCTCCCCCCCCCCCCCCCAGCCCCAAACCAAACTGCTGATCACATGATCTACTGTCATCACCATCAGTAAGGTACATGCAAGACCATACAAGACTATAACAACCAATCCCAAACAGCTCCGGGGGTTATAACCCTATAAATGAGGCCCATGGGAGGGGTCTTGGTCAGCGGTGGTCCAGCGGCCGCGGCGGCCCTCACCATTCTCACACCAACCTGTTCATGCCAGGCAGGTTACCCCAGAAGTAGCGCGCCCGGTGCGCCGCCGACACGTCCTTGGCGTCGATCATCACCGGGTTGCACTGGAGATGATGGAGAATGATGACACGGTTAATTAAGGTTTCAGGAGTCAGGGGATAGTGGAGTACAGTGTGGTAAAGCAGAGGTCCTTATAATAATAACCGTCAATATATGACTTTCCATTATCTAAATCAAATATATATATATACATAGCATAGTATGGCATACTGTAGTTTTGGCACAGCATTGTTTCTTCAAAACCATCATATGGAAATTAAAAAATATATATATTTTTCAATATTTTATTTTGTATTTATTTAGTATTGTTTTTTAATTTTGGTAATTAATTAATTATTTTTTTTATATATATTTTTATATATATTCTAAAAAACTATTTAAAAAACTATTATTATTATTATTATTATTATTATTATTATAAAAAGATTATTATTGTTTATTTTTGTGAATGTTTTAAAAATGTATTCTAATTTATTCTAATTTAGTTAAGTATATGAGCATAACACAGTATATTATAGTTAGTAGCATAAAATACTGTGTTGCCTACAGCTACGACATAGCCTAACGTAACATACGGCCTAACAGCATGGCGTTGACATGTTTTCAAAATATTCAATACAACCTCTAAGTGGAACCATGAACAACAGCGACCGCAACCCATCTCCAGCTCCATTATAGGAGCTACAAAAAGTCATTATGATGGGGGTCAGTGTTCCAGGTCACCAAGCACCCACAAGAGGGCGCTTGTGGTCTAAAAATACCCCGGGTCACTGGCCATGACGTCGACCCATGGGGGCGGTCCCGAGCAAGGGGGACAGAGGAAGAGGAAGATGGACTGTAAGTAAGAGCCACTGACCTCCAGAAAGCGGGAGATGTCCCTCTTGTCGCTGACGCCCATGGCCACCACGTTCTCGAACAGCCAGAAGAAAGGCCGGTTGTCCCCTTCCTTCGGCCGGGCCTCGTGGAGCAGGCGGTAGAACTCGAAGAACAGGCGTCCGGTGCCCTCTACAGGACAGAGAGCATCATTACAACACAGAATCCAGTGAAGCCACTGAATAAAAACCTCTATTTAACCGCTAACAACAGCAGCACGTTAATAGAAGGTGTACTTTAATTACTACACTTCACTACTATTACTACTATTACTACTACTACTACTACTACTACTACTACTACCCCACTTACCCTAACAACCGTTTTAATGGACTCTACATATTTTATTTAATTGATTTGAATTAATTAATCAATTAATCAATTAATGTATTCTCTCTCTCTCTCTCTCTCTCTCTCTCTCTCTCTCTCTCTCTCTCTCTCTCTCTCTCTCTCTCTCTTTGTATTTCTCACTATGCTGTTGTGTCAACCAAATATCCCTAATCCTTTGGGGATTAATAAAGTATTTACTTACTTTACTTACTTAAACTTACTAACTAGGGGTACTAATTAAAACAAAGCATATGAAGAGTGTGACATACCAAAGAGGCCTTTTCTAGCAGGGTTGACTATGGAGAGATCGTTGCACGGACTTCCACCGATGACCAGGTCAAAGGGACCCCACTCGAGTATCTGAGAAAGAGAGAAGAAGAAGAAGAAGAAGAAGAAGAAGAAGAAGAAGAAGAAGAAGAAGAAGTGAAAAAGAGGAAAGAAGGAAGTCAAAGAGAGGAAAGGAAGAAGTGACAGAGAGGAAATGGAGGAAAGCAAACAGGTATTTTAGACCATAGACCAAGCTGAAGAACCAGTTCTATCTTCAATGCAGAGCTGGTTTTAACAGCCACTCAGCCAACCTTGACTGGGATGTGCTTGACATGGCTTGTATGGTAAATACAAGGACAATACAAGGACACACACACATGAGCACCGTGAGCAGAAAAATTGTCCAGGACATTAATGAGAAATTGTCTCGGAAATGTCAGCTACATTTTGGCTTTACAATTGGGTTATGGGTTCGATTCCCATGATCAAAAAAATATATATACATATACTATATTCTCCAAAGCATTCCAATGTACTTGTACAAATGGCAAATAAATATCTTGTATCTTGTATTGTATCAAAGTAGAAAGGAGAAAGCTATTGTGTATGTAGCACTCCTTCATCTGAAGATGTGTCGGCCCTCAGGGCTTCCACTTCCTCAGGCTCAAATGTCGTCCGATTGAAGAGGAGCTCTACACGTGGAGCCACGCCTTCTTTCTACCTCTGAGCTCACAGCAACCCATGTGTGTGTGTTGCAAGTTACATATTATTGTGGAGTGTGGCGGCTACAGGTTGAAGCAGCCTCACCCGGCCCCCAGTCAGACTGATTAGAGTCTGGTTGAAGCAGCCTCACCTGGCCCCAGTCAGACTGATTAGAGTCTGGTTGAAGCAGCCTCACCTGGCCCCAGTCAGACTGATTAGAGTCTGGTTGAAGCAGCCTCACCCGGCCCCCAGTCAGACTGATTAGAGTCTGGTTGAAGCAGCCTCACCCGGCCCCCAGTCAGACTGATTAGAGTCTGGTTGAAGCAGCCTCACCCGGCCCCCAGTCAGACTGATTAGAGTCTGGGGCTGCTGGGTGAGACTGCACACCTGTGTAACCTTGGTAATCAAGGCCCACAAGTTAAAACCAGCCACCGCCACACACACACTCAACAACCCCGGATTACTCTGTAACAATACTACTATATTCCATCATGCTATCATAGAAGCCTCCCCCCCGCCCCCCCCCCCCCCCCCCCCTTGTAGGGAACCAGGTTCCATTCAGACATGTGGTCTGACACGCTCGCTGATCGATGACTCATAGAGCGTTAACAAGATGGCGGCGGGGGGGGGGGGGGGGTCTCACGTGTCTGCGCGTGACGGTCCTGACGTCCCCCACGTACATGATGCGGCCCTGGTGCCGCACGATGCCCACCGTGATGGACTCCTCACACACCTCCGACGCCACGTAGCGCTCCACCTCGATGCCCAGCTCCCTGAGCACCAGCAGGCCTGCACACGCACACACACACACACCCACACACACACACACGCACGCACGCGCACAGGCACACACACGCGCAAATGCGCACCCACACGCACACGCACACACACATACACACAACACACATTTATGCACAAGTACGCAGGTATGCACGCATACAGAAAAATTGATAAACATGCACAGAACACACATACAGAACAAAGACATATGCACACACACACACGCACACACACAAACACACACTCATGCACATTACGCAGGCATGAATGCACACACACACACAAAGAAAATGTAGATAAACATGCACAGAACACACACACACACACACACACACACAGGAGTTAACTTATTATTAAGAACTAACATGATAAAAGTTGAATTCCTCTGAAACGCTTGAATCAACAGTGTGTTGAATCCCTCTCATGTAGCGTTATCTTGTTGTGTGATCTTAGGCACCTTTAAATAGTCATAGGACCGTAAACACAGAATTTTCTTATGAACTTCGTATGAACTTCACTCCTTCCAGCAACATTATCTTCCAAGATAGAATGCCAAGCAGGACTCTCCTTAAAGGGCCAGTTACACTCCAATCAACACACTGATTGGTCCCCTCTGATCTCCGCCCTGCAGCTCATTGGTCAATGGAAAACAGGGAAGTCCCTTCCGCCCTTCTTACCACATCAAAAGCACTCATTATAGCGTAGCCTTCCCGCGTATGAGTGAGTGTGTGTGTGTGTGTAAAAGCCATATCTGAATGGACAACCACCTCAACCAATGCCCCATAATAGACAGTGTCACAATGTAATAATGTGTTTCATGGGAGGACTGGCACAGCGACCTCGTAACTCAAAACTCAAACACTGCGTTTCTCTCACTAAAGAGAGAGAGAGAGAGAGAGAGAGAGAGAGAGAGAGAGAGAGACTTCTAGTGAGAGTTGTGTTGGCAGGGGAGAAGGGAGCCGTGTGTGTGTGTGTGTGCGTGTGTGTGTGTGTGTGCGTGCGTGCGTGCGTGCGTGCGTGCGTGTGTGTGTGTGTTCCAGAGCAGGTCTAACCTGTTGCGATGCCATCGAACAGCGAGAGAACGCGTATGGGTTGTCTCTTCTCCACCATGACCGGAGGGTACAGCTTCGGAGACTCCTGGTTCAACAAAAATAAACAAACGGCGTACAGCAGCTTAAGACCCAGACCAGGTAGAGAGGGATTACTGTGAGTCATTAAAAGTGACACACACACAGTGCCCTACAGCACTTTGACGCGTCGCTATAAAAACGGCCATCGGTGACGTACAACGCGCCTCGGGTCCTATTTCACCGCTTTGTGTAGCACTCGATTGGCTGTGTCCGAAATCACTCCCTACTTTTGCCATTTTGTAGTGCTGTCCGAACGTAGCGTGAGAATGACTATACCCTATACAGAGCACTCGTATCCCCCCACGCATCGGGAAAAGTAGAAGTAGAACTGAAGAAAAACGGGTAGACGTACAAGAGTCGACATCCGCTGACGTACTCCGTAGAGAGAGGGAGTAGGGAGGAGGGGATGAGGGAAGGATTTGACTATATAGTCCTCTACATTGAACTACTGGAGAGGGAGTAGGGAAATGATTGAATGATTTGGGACACAGCCTGTGCCTCCAAATCGCCAGAGCTGTCCAAGATTCAAGATGTTTTTATTTGCCATTTGCATTGTACAATGGAATGCTTATTCCCCATTCCCTCCCGCAGTATGAGCTAGTCAACAACAATATCATACTATGCTATACTAAATGCAATAGTAAATACTGTATACTGTATAATAATATACTGTACAATACTATTAAACAACACTATATACTACCAACTATATACTATAAACAACACTATATACTACCAACTATATACTATAAACAACACTATATACTACCTACTATATGCTATACACTATAAACAACACTATATACTACCTACTATATACTATACACTATAAACAACACTATATACTACCTACTATATGCTATACACTATAAACAACACTATATACTACCTACTATATGCTATACTATACACAACACTATACTTAAAAAGAACAATACAGTGACTGATGGATGATGGACACAGTTCATCCATATGGCCACCATAAGTATCAGATTATTTCATCACACTCTGCCCCCGGGAGTTGCCGTTGGCCACATGAGTGTCGTCCCCCCCCCCCCCCCCACCACACTCACAAAGTCCTGGTCGTGGTTGTTTGCGAAGAAGTGCTGCAGACGGCAGGGCCAGTCGGCGCGGCGCTGCAGCAGGCCGAAGGTGGTGGTCAGGCCGCAGGTGTAGCAGCTCCACGGGTCCTCCTTGATGGCGGCGTGGGCCGCACCGGGGCCCACCAGCAGGTTAACACACTCCACACAGAAACACCTGGGGACAGAGGGGGAAGGGGAGAGGGGGAGAAAGAGGTGAGGGGCCAGGGATGGAGGGCAGGACAGACAGAGATATATATATAAAGATAGACCAGCAGAGACGCAGAGAGTCAGACAGACAGGCAGACAGAAAGATACACAGGTAGACATACAGTATAGGGTTAGGGGTAGACAGGTAGACACACAGGTAGACATACAGTGTAGGGTTAGGGGTAGATAGGCAGACAGACAGACAGGGAAGGGTTAGGGGTAGACATGTAGACAGGCAGATTGACAGAGTAGGGTTTGGGGTAGACAGGTGGACAGGTAGACAGGCTAAAAGGCTGACAGGTAGACAGGCTAAAAGGCTGACAGGTGGACAGGCTGAAAGGCTGAGGGGTAGACAGGCTGAAATGCTGACAGGTAGACAGTTAGACAGGCTGAAAGGCTGAGAGGTAGACAGGTAGACAGGCTAACCGGCAGCAGTTGTGGTTGCCACACATGAGGACCTCTCTGCCCCCGCAGCAGATGGTGCAGTAGGACTGGTAGCCGTCATCGTCGTACTGGTACGCACACTCCAGGAAACAGTTCTGAAGAGACATCACCACACTTTGAAATGACTTGCAATATAGCGTGTGCATCTACTCACTCAAGACCCAGCTTATCCCATACACATCACACCAGAGCTTCTAACAGCCTAAAATGTCTAATAGTAGGGCAGGATAGCCTAGTGGTGAGCGTGTTTCCGACTCTGGTACTGGGTTCGATCCTCAAAGTCCACAGTCATGCGAACAACATGCAGAACATACCTGCTCATTAATGATATCCACAGTTTGCGTTGGATGTAGTGTCTGCTCAATAAATAATACACAGACATAGGCATACCGCAAAACCCTGTAAGGTTGCTTACCTTACAGCCCTGGCACATCCCCCCAGCGAAGAGAGGGTGCTGGATGGAGATGTTCAGACTTCCACAGGAGATGCACATCTCTAAACAAACACCCAGACAGGGGAAACAAAATCAGAACGTTAGCATCCATGTCATTGGATAAAAATAAAAATAAACGTTTAATATTTTTGACAGCTGGTGAGCGAGCGTCCGTGTCAGTGTTATGTCAACGGGATATCGTGTGTCTTGAACCTCCAAGGTCGAATGTAATCCAAGTGTCTGGGTGTTTGTTTATCCGCTGCCGGGGGCCCCCGGGGAACGTGCCGGACACACTGAGGACACTGCCGTCACTTACCCTCGATGCTGCGAGTCTTCTCCCTCACTTCGAAAATAAGGCGTTCTGAAACACGTTTGGAGGACGAGAGAGGATGTTAGGAAACGATTAGGGGCCCTCGGAGAAATTATACTTTTGGTTTTGTTGTTTTTTTACATTCAATTATCAATTCTAAATGTATTCCAAAAAAACATTACAATACCACAAATGCACTTTTTGTACGCCCACAGCAAAATAAATCATTTGTAATCAACATTGTAAATCATCATTTAAAATGGCTGAGTGGTGTTCCAGTTAAAAGCTAAACTCACTAATGGACTCCATTGGTCCATTGTCTGGCTCTGCTACCACTCACACCGCTGGACGACTCAGTGCGTCCCCCTCAGGGAGGGGTTAGTAGGTTCACTGCCAATAAACCACACCCCCTTTTACCTCTGGTCCCTTCATCCATGATTTCCTTGATCTTGGGCTTCTCAACCGTGCTCTTGCGAGGCTTCTTGGCCGGAGGGGGCGTGTACGCGGCAGCCTCTGGCTCCGCCCACACGTCGGGGAACACCTCCTTATAAGGGTTGCGCTCCTCTGTGGCGCGGCGGGTCGAACAGTCGGCAGTGATGGAGGAAGGGAGACTTTGGTCACGTGACTGGCGATTTAGGGTGTTAAATGACATTAGTTGTTGTTTTGGTGTTTCTATTACAAAATATTATCAATACAAAATACCTAGTATTAATTGTAATTAGTGATATTAGTAATATTATATTTAAATAATGCAGAAAAATAACTTAGTAAATAGGACCAAGTCTCCATTGCTCTCTTTCTGAGGCTAAACAATCCCTCTTAAGCAATTCAAATTCCTAGATCCCGTATCCCAATATTTCCCTGAACGTTCATAAATCGGAATCAGCATTCCACATAAACCCTTACCAAGTTTTGTGCAAATATGTTAGTAACTTTGTGAAATATAACAAACAAACACATAGACACACAAATAGACAAACAAACAGACAGAAAGACAAACAGACAGACAAACAGACAAACAGACACACAAACAGACAGACACACAAACATACACACAAACAGACACACAAACAGACAGACAAACAGACGGACAAACAGACAAACAGACGGACAAACAGACAAACAGAGGGACAGACGGACAGACGGACAAACAGACAAACAGAGGGACAGACGGACAGACGGACAAACAGACAAACAGATGGACAGACAAACAAGAAACAGGGGTGAAAAGATAATCTCCTAAAAACATGGGTCGTTTGTGTGCGGCTGGCACCTTCGGGAGGCTCCAGGCCTTTGGGTCCGGAGGGCAGGAAGCCTGTCATGGCCCACTCCACCATCTGCTTGTTCTGCAGGTCCACCGTCTTGGACGTCTCCGTCTCGTCCGTGTCGGGGCACACCATGAAGACCTTCCCCGCCCGGGTGGCGGCCGCCTGGCGAGAAGGACCACAACAGGAAGGGGAAGGGGTCACTCACGCCCAACTGTCAGAGTCTTCCCAACGCAACGCAACCATGAACGCGGTCGGTCGGTAAACGATACAGATAATGTAGCGATGGCGTCACATTATGTACATAACTTGACCCATTTGACAAACAATAACAACATGTTTCTAGTACATAGTCGAGCTAAACAATAGATATTGATCGCTTGGGAGCTAGCGCACAAAACTATGCAGAATGTATCTGATATTTAGACAACTTACAACAATCAACAATCCTTCCCAAGCTAATTGAATGGCATTACATCATCGCTGTTGGTCTGCAAAACACAATTGAATCACTAATATTTTTCTAATAATAGCAAACCAGCGTTTTCTTTTGAAAAGTATTACTTGTTAAATAATGCTTGCTATAATAATAACGATAATTATAATTAATAATAATAATAGCTATTAGCTATTATTGAGCTGTACATACTAAAAAGGTTGTTATTGTTAAACGGGTCAAACCTAAATATCAAAGAAAAAGCAAAACAATACAAAACTTTGGCAACACTATCTCTACATGTTCCACCATTCTCTTGACAAACCGACCAACAGAACTACAACAACAACACCAACAACAAAATGAGCGCAGCGTTAGCCACCGCAGCTAGGTGGTCACCTGCAGCACTTCGAAGATGGCCTTCTTGTACATGGGCTGCTTGTTGTAGGTGGGCTGGTGGAAGGCGTTAGAGAAGGAGCTCAAAGGCATTAGCTTCTCCACACACACCTGATGGGGAAGGATACATAAAATAATATAAGGATCAAATAAATCAGAATATATTTGCCATTGAAGAGTAGAGAGGAAGAGATCTTGCTTTGGTTTTGCAAGGAACGGAAAGATTAGGCATTCACTGAGGGGTTTTGTTATATAATAATGCCATGACATTCTATGTCCATGGGGCTTCATCTAAAGAAAAATCGCAAAACTTTTAGAAAAGCAGTTTCAACCTAATATAACCTTAATGGCATGATGTCTCATTCAATTAAGACACAACATTATATTGAAGCAGAAGCACACACAATGCTGAACAACAATATGGTGTGAAAATATCCTGTCATCATCCTAATAAAAACATTAATCATGATCCGAAATGTGAACGTGAACGTTTTGTCTTTGTCTTGACCAGACAAGTCAAGACAAAGACAAAGACAAAGCCATCTCTGTGAATCGCCCACAGCCCCCCACTCACCACGGAGAACTTCCCGTCTCCGAACCACATGACCCACCGGGTGCCCTCGGCGGCCCGGCTGCGGCCGGTCATCCACCAGGACACGATGCGTCCGGGCCACCAGGAGAAGCCCCGCAGCTTCCCCCACGCCAGCTCCCCGATGCCGAAGCCTCGTCCGTCCTGGAGACCACACACAACAACCACCACAAGAACAACAACAACACAGAGAGGTTTAGTGTCGTCGTAGTGGACTCTCGTGCAGCGAGGGTTTCAAAGGGGGAAGGCTCCAAACCGTTTTTTTTGAGGGGAGGATTAGTAAATGGAAGTGACAAAAATATGACAATAGTCATCGTAAAGGAGATCACAGGTAGAATAGCCTAAAAGTTCTGAGATTTTACTGTTTTCCCCACTTTCCCAGAGTCAGAAACTAATAAATGCCTTATTAGGACAGACCTATTTGGTGTAGTCTGAAGTTATGTCATACAGCAATATGTATATAAATCACTGCAATATGTACAATAAAGGCCTTCTGATTCAGATTCAGATTCAATATTAGGCTATCCTGGCTCAATTGTTCAGTTGGACTGTGGCAAAGCCCTGGTCTAGTGGTTAGGGTGACTCCCGGCTGAAAGGTGCCGGGTTCAAACCCCAGCGTCCCGCTCCGAACCTCTACCCGCTCCTTAATGACACGCAACTGAGAATAAATCCACTGTAATCCACTGGGAATAGAAGTGCCAATGGCTTAAATAGTAAGCATGGTACTATATATATGGTCAAATCGGGTGGAAAGTCATTTTTGTGAATTGGTTGTGTCTTGGCTCATGGGAGATATTGGTATCATGTATTGTATTACTATAACGTGTCAGTGTCCCTGTTTGATGTGCTTATTGTGTAAAATCCAGGAAGCCAACTTATCGTACTTTTATCTGAGCACTGGTTCGGTTCTTGGAGGTTTATTAGGAAGGAAATGCACATATGACTTCTGGTGACTAGTAGTTATTTTGTTTACCGATGTTGAATGACCTTATTGTAAGTCGTTTGAGACAAAAGCGTCTGACCAATGACTGTAATGTAATGTAATTACATTATGTGTACAATATGTATAACAATATGTATTATAGGATAGCTGTGTTACGATGAGGAGGTTGTGGACATGTTGTAGGGGTAAAACAGCCTTCTTAATCATAACAAGCAAGGGAGACCAAACAAGAAGAAGAATCCAACTAAAGCAGAAGGAAGACAGCAGGAGGACCAGGAGGACTAAGTCTTTAATCCCGCCTCAGACAGAAGACGACCGTACCTTCTACTGAATGAATACTATTGATCCCTTCACCCTCCACAGAGCCGCCATTCATCCACTACCCTGTTTGACGTCCTGTTTGACGCCCCTGCGACCCCTCTTTGACCCCTCTTTGACCCCTCTGTGGGGGGGGGGGGGGGGGGGCCTCCCTCACTCACCTCGTACTCTGGCTCAGTGTCCGCAGACTTGGAGAGGTCGGTCTTGGCTTCTTCCCCCGGCGCCACCGGCTCAGGGGTGGTGGCCACGGTGGGGGAGGCGGGGTCTGTGGGCTGCTGCTGCGGTTGTGTTTCTTGTGGCGGTGGTGGAGGTTTTTGTTGCGGCGGCGGCGATGATGATGATGATGAAGATGATGACGTGGGAGGTGGCGGCGGTTGGTTTTGCGGAGTCTGTGACGTGGGCGGGGCCTGCGCCGCCGCCGGCGGCTTGTGGTGTGGAGTCTGAGACGTGGGCGGGGCCTGTGGGGCCGGTGGTTTGGAAGGCGCCGGGCGTTTGGTGGCCGTCCGCGGTGGATCTCTCTCCGGCGCGTCACCGCGGTCCCCTGTGGCGCTCATGGCCGACACCAGTTTGGCCTTCCTCTCAGCCTGAAACACACGAGAGGCGGACACGGTGTGAGCCAATCACAGCGTCGATGACACCTCAGTCGATCACATGGATCACACTATTTTCACTTGCTTTTTGCACCGTTCACCGTATGTATATACTGATCAAATGATCATCCAACACTTTATTGTTCTTTTCATTGTGTATAGTATTGTTATAGTATAGTGTTGTTAATAGTATATAGTAGGTAGTATATAGTGTTGTTTATAGTATTGTTTAGTATTGTATTGTATAGTTTAGTATAGTATTGCTGTTGAAATTCATACTGCAGGAGGTCAATGGGGGGTAAGCATTCCATTGTACTTGTGGCACATGGCAAATAAAAACATCTTGAATCTTGAACCTTGGAGGCCCAATCCATTAAAGAAACCTATTGGCCAACCCAGAGAGTATAACAGTAACGGATCACAGTTGTTTCTCATGAAGGGCTCTGCGTTGTTCATTCCCTTATTCTGTTGAGTTGTTGTGTTGTCTGTCTCCCAGCATGTGTACCTGGTGGCGTCTAGATTCCCTTTTTAATATTAGATTACAATAGATTAATAAAACATATTGGGCTGCAACATTTCTTGCCCACCTATGCCATGACATGAAATGCAATGCAATAGACACCCCACCATTTCTATTTATGCACCAAAACAATGCTACCACAAACGTTTAGTGTATTCTTTTGGAATATGTGTATATTTTTATTATAGGTATATTTATTATCGATGCAGTATTGTTGCAGTTGTATTGTGAGTATTTTCACAGAGTGAAAGGAGCAAATGTGACAATAATAATTTGGGATTTCTCCAGTATTTTGACCCAGTCTAAAACAGTGTTTCTGGTGATGATATTTGACCTCATGCTTAGCTTGATAGGAAGTCAGAAACAGAGAGATGAGAGAAGACAGCGATGCCAACAGAATAACTACAGACAGACAGACAGGGGTATGTACTGATCAACTACAGACAGACAGGGCTATGTGCTGATCAACTACAGACAGACAGACAGACAGACATTGCTATGTGCTGATCCAGCCGCTCATGTAAGTTCACCGTGACACAATCTGAGGCACGATATACATAAACAAATAGTAAGAAAATATGTATTTGTAAAAATATATATATTCCAGTTGTTATTGAAGCTGTATTCCATCTAGTCAGAAATCCTCCCAGTTATAGGCCCTACAAGTGCGAGTGGCGGTGATGCATTATTAATATGAATAATTCCTTGAGTAAACATACAGCAGTAGCCTTATCTAATTAACATGCTTGCACGTTCAATTACCTCACACGCCGCAGACGGACATCTTTATTATAGGCCCATAAAATATTAATGTGCACAGATCAGTCCCGAGGCCAGCTGACAACCCTGGTAAGGTTTAACCTCCTTCCGCTAATCCAGACCACGTGCCTTCAGACCATGAATGAACCGCTGAAGTGTTTCGACATCTTTTGTTGTTTAGGTGCTATGTTGTCTTTCACTCGCTAGTTCCGCTTTTACATATGTGGCCAGCAGCATGTCCCATTGAAAATGACTTACATTGACACCCAGTGAGACAGAATAACAACAGCAAGCAAACAAGCGTCCTCGGTCAAAACATTCACCCTCCGCAAGGTCAACTGTAGAGAAGCAACCGTACATTGGAGACACCTTCAAAGCTCACACACACACACACACACACACACACACACACACACACACACACACACACACACACACACATACAGTATATGTGAGAGAGAGCGAGAGAGAGAGAGAGAGAGAGAGAGAGAGAGAGAGAGAGAGAGAGAGAGAGAGAGAGAGAGAGAGAGAGAGAGAGAGAGAGAGAGAGCGAGAGAGAGAGAGAGAGAGAGAGAGACAGAGAGAGAGAGGGCGACCCCTCTGACCCCTTGTGGCTGACACCTCCCTGCTAGGTCAACGAGGAAGGACAGCAACCCTGCCACGACTCAAGCCTCACTCACAGTAAATCCACAACAGCTGCACCAGCCGCGCTGACACTCGCCTGTCTGCATCTAAAAGCACACACACACAGACTGACTGGCATGCAGGCACACATGACAGACACTCACACACACACACACACTCACTCACACACACACATGCATTGCATGCACATGTGCGCACACTCACTCACACACACACACACACACACACACACTCACTCACTCACTCATTCACACACTCACACACACACACACACACACACTATAAGGCTCATCCACTTGTATATATGCACCTCTTGTGTGCACACATGCACATGTTCTCTCACTCACACACACACACGCACACACACACACACACATACATACATACATACATACACAATGCACACTTATCACCATTTAATTCTGTCCCACCCATTTAATTTGCTCCTCCGTCTCCCTCTCTCTCACACACACACACACACACACACATACACCCCCCCCCCCCACACACACACACACACACACACGTACAGTATTTACACCCATC
>CM051016.1:8801254-8806254 GCA_027704905.1 Muraenolepis orangiensis | reverse complement strand
GGTAAATAATGATGATCGTCTTTTTTTCTTTCTTGAAATGCTCGGTCAGCATTTCGGCCCATTTTCTCATTCTGTGTATTCCATAGGTGCGAGGGGAACCGTTGAAGCTAAGGACATTGGCTGTTTCTCAGCCAGCGGTGGTGGGGAGCTGGCTGCAGAGAGACAGGCCAGGTCTCACGAGGCTTATTAAATTAACTGGTGATCTCGGGCCACTGACAAATGATCAATAGCCCGGGGTGTATGGGGACAACAATATGGTGTTTTTTTTTCCTTTTTCCTTTCTGAAATCCTGAGCTGAAACACGGGTCAATTGTCAAGACTAAATGTCAACATAGCTGGATTCCATTTTGGAATTTGGTTGACTCCGGCTGTGTCCGAAATCATTACCTAATTTCCCTACTCCCTCTCTAGTAGTTTAATGTAGAGGACTATATAGTGAAATCCTTCCCTCATTCCCTCATTTCCTACTCCCCCTCTAGTAGTTCAATGTAGAGGACTATATAGTGAAATCCTTCCCTCATTCCCTACTCCCCCTCTAGTAGTTCAATGGAGAGGACTATATAGTGAAATCCTTCCCTCATTCCCTACTATATAGTTAAAACACGTCGGGACACTACTGGAGTCTCTGTTAATGACGTCATTGCTGTCATCATAATCAAAACATGCCAGAACTACACGTCGGTAGATGTTGCTTCTTGTCCCGTTTGCCATTTTTTCTTTCAGCCGCACTGCATGATGGTCCATATGCTGC
The DNA here is from genome assembly GCA_027704905.1 of Muraenolepis orangiensis. Lineage (NCBI taxonomy): Eukaryota > Metazoa > Chordata > Actinopteri > Gadiformes > Muraenolepididae > Muraenolepis > Muraenolepis orangiensis. The sequence goes on along the minus strand of CM051016.1, from coordinate 8,805,503 downwards.
GCTAGTGACCATCGGTGGTACACTACTTCTCACGATGCACTGTGGGATACGATAAGTGCACTATATTGGGAATAATCATTCTCTCTATACATTCGGACAGCAACAACTAAATGGGCACACTCACTATACATTAGTCACTCTATAGTGAGTAACTATATATTAGTCACTCTATAGTGAGTATATATTAGTATATATATACTCTATATATTAGTCACTCTATAGTGAGTAACTATATATTAGTCACTCTATAGTGAGTATATATTAGTACATATATACACCAGTGGTGAAGCGTCAGGGCCTTCAAGGTATTCAGAGAAGACCCTGGAACTCTCAGATGAAACAAAAAAAAATCGAATTAATTGTATTAATAAAATGTAATACAATTTAATACAATTTTAATAAAATGAATAAATGAGAATGGTATCTGTGTTGTTATCTGTTATATTACAGTGTTACGTTGATTTGTTTGTCTTTCTCGGTCCATGCACGACGCATTTGAGTGGTTTTGTGTTGGAAAAACAATGCAACCAATCAGATATTTTTGTAGGTTGCTGGGAAGAATATCCTTCAAGCAAAGTATTCCCGATGACTTTGGCCCTTAGACTGAATGAGAGCGTACGTTTGGATTGACAATTTGATAAGCCAATCATATAGTGATTTGTAGCCAATGGGCGTATTCTTTCAGATTTCCCCACAGCTCAATAGGGAGCTAGAAGGTATACTGGCTGGAGCGAGAGGGGATCTAGCGTAGTGCTACGTTGTTTCTACGTAGGATTTTACGTCAAAATGGCGAAGGCGAAGATGGTGGGCTGTTACTTCACTACATGGAGACTGCTTTACCAACTATGGTACACTTGGAAATTGGCTGCGACAATCTTATCTGCCTAAATGAGATAAGGCATAAAGTGACTCCTCCGTGACGTCCGTCTGACTAGAACAAGGGGGGGGGGGGTCTACAGCAGGGGTTCCCAAAGTGGGGGTCGCGGGACCACGAGGGGGGGGTCGCGAGATGATTTCAGAATCCTCTGATTTCAGAATCTGTTTATTTGATTACTCATCACTCTATAGTGAGTAATATATAGTATATATATATACACTATATATTAGTCACTCTATAGTGAGTAATATATAGTATATATATATACACTATATATTAGTCACTCTATAGTGAGTAATATATAGTATATATATATACACTATATATTAGTCGCTCTATAGTGAGTAATATATAGTATATATATACACTATATATTAGTCACTCTATAGTGAGTAATATATAGTATATATATACACTATATATTAGTCACTCTATAGTGAGTATATATTAGTCACTATATATTAGTCACTCTATAGTGAGTATATATTAGTCACTATATATTAGTCACTCTATAGTGAGTAACTATATATTAGTCACTATATATTAGTCACTCTATAGTGAGTATATATTAGTCACTATATATTAGTCACTCTATAGTGAGTATATATTAGTCACTCTATCGTGAGTAACTATATATTAGTCACTATATATTAGTCACTCTATAGTGAGTATATATTAGTAACTATATATTAGTCACTCTATAGTGAGTATATATTAGTAACTATATATTAGTCACTCTATAGTGAGTAGGGAGTGATTTCGGAAACAGCTTTATTGTTGGAAACTGGTGCTCCGAAATGGCAGAACTTTTACTGGGAAGTGGGATAATAAACTCCTAACATCCTGACTTCCTCCTTCCTGCTAACTTCCTAACTTCCTGAATCCCACAGTGCAAGAAGTAAAGCACCATGAACGAGAAGCACAGCGGCCATGCTCCAGCGATCCACAATAGAGCAGAAATCTTACCTCGGTCCTGGGTCGGTCGGCTCCGTTCTCCTCCTTGTGCTCCACATCTAGAGGAGAGAGAGAGAGAGAGGGCAACAACACAATGGCTGGTGTGAATCTTTCATGGGGTCCGGGAGGAGCAAAACAACAACAAGCCATAGTAGGGTCATAGTGTAGACGTCACAGCCATTCACGGCCTGTATCGGTGTTAAAGGAGTAACCGAACACTAAAAGTCTCTCAGCGCGGGGTGACAAATGCCCAGAAAACCGGCAGAGGTGATGACGGGTAATGGAGTCGAATACGATAACATACGATTGTTACCTCCGCCATCGAAGATAGAACGGAAGCTATGGTCTCGTCCCTGTTTGTCTGTTTGTTTGTCTGTTAGCAAGATAGCTCAAAAAGTTATGTATGGAATTGGACAATACTTGTTGGTTAGATTACTTATGGGCCAAAATACTGTTGATTGGATTTTGTCGCAGATCCAGGATCCGAATACGGATCCAGAGGACTCTTTGGTGTGGCGGAGGTATGTGCTCCACTGAGGGCCCTCTAGTTAATGATTGTTCGTCCTTCGATACATTGTTAAGCCATCAATGATGCGTGAGAAACAGGAAGTTTTAGAAGCAAGTTATGGAGAACATACCAGGCCTGAAATGGAGAAACTTCAGCCATCCGTTCGAGAGAGCGATATAAACTTCCTCAGGAACTTCTATCCAACAATGTGGTTGATTCTGTTTTTACTTGGCGGCTACACTTGTCCTTTTGCTTTTTATGGAGTTCCTAAACACTCCAGACCAGAGTGTCTGGAGAGTCAGGCGTGGGGTACAAATGAAAGTTCCCAATTCAAACTCTGATTGCAACCAATGTAGCCTGTGGGGGGGTTCATTTAGCTCACGTATGAGGCCGTTTGACCCAACCCAGGCATTTAGTTAGCATGTGAGTGGTCAGCGCTGCCAGGTTTACTTTGGCAAACGTCCCACTTTAAGACCTTATATCCCCCCTCTTCACAGAGGAATAGGCCCACGGCAAACAGCTATTAGCCTAGCTCCACCTACCACCTTGACAGAACGCAGCCGGCGGTAGCGCATACTGCTTCACTTGTGCGGGCTTCGTGTAGCGCTGGTGTCGGCCGGAAGATCAAGCTCGCTTCCTATTTTTTTTTTTTTGGGCTAATGTCGAATTGATGTTATCCATATGGCGAAGCCACAGATGCTAATACGCTAAAACGCTGCCAAACTCATGTCAACTGACATGCTATGTGGCTGCCAACATTGGGAGTTGATGTGTCGGCTATATTCTGGAAATGTGAAAATTACAAACGCCTGCCATTAAAGAAGGAACAGAGGTTATTTTTTCCAAGACTGTTTGTTTGTTTGTCTGTTAGCAAGATAAAACAGTTCTGTACGGAATTGGACAACACTTGGTGGTGAGAATACTTATGGACCAAGGAACAGTTGATTTTGGCACAGATCCGGATCCAGGAGAATTTTTGGTGTGGCGGAGGTGTGCTCTCTACTGAGGGCCCTCTCGTTAATTAATGAATCCATTAATGAAATATCCTACAGTAAATCAGTGACTAGACTATAGTGACACTAAAACTACTACTAACTAACTACTGCCCTCCATCAGCTAACAATGTGCTTCGGCATATTATCCGTGCTATGACCTCACCGTTGCCGTAGCCTGCGATAGCCTAGCATGCAATATGTGCAGCACTGCACACACGGAATGTGCAGTGAAAAACCGCAGTCTCATAAAAAAAAATTGTAGTCTACACCTCGCCAGTAAAAACTGTAAATGTGTGATTTCCTATTAACCCGGGGGGGGACCTGAGGTTTGATTTAAGAGCATGGGGTCCTTAACAACAAAGCCACGTTATTCATTGTTAAACAGCGGTTGTTTTCCTTTGTTCAACAGAGCGGCTCGGGGTTAGCCAAGGAGCGCAGAGCTAGCCAAACTGAAACAGCGGGGTTCACGGCGGCAGGTAGACGAGTCGTGATCTGAGAGGCCGGGGGATTACCAACACAGAGACGGCACCGCATCCCAGACAGTTCCTCATCTGGAGTCAACGCAAAATACCACACATCGGATCACACATCCCAAACCACTAAACAATGTCCAGTGGAAAAACATTTCTAATTTGCATAACCGTGTATATAGGGCCAATGCAAAATATGTATATACAGTTTTATATGTACAGATCTGTGATTTTTGTACCTGTTTATTTTGTATAGCTTAGTTTTTTTAAATAATATATATTTTTCAATTGTTTTTTAAGAGTGTCTTGGTGTAACGGATGCCAGCCGGTGGTGCAGTGCAGTGAAGTGAGCCTCACTCCCCGGAGCCTAAAAGACCTTCTAGCCATGAAGCTATAAAGCGCAAGGGGCTTCAGCGTCTCACGTTAGAGCGTCGCCTCTCATGCC
>CM051016.1:8773754-8798754 GCA_027704905.1 Muraenolepis orangiensis | reverse complement strand
GATGGTCAACTTACATTTGGTCGGGCGAGCCAGTTTCCGCCTCCCGCTCTTCTTGTGCGCCGCAGACAGACCGTCCTTCTTCTCCTGCTCTGCCCCGCCCGCAGCCAGGGGCTTCAGACCCCGACCCCTGGACCCGGGGCCCTCCGGTCTCCGGACACTATTCTCGGCATCGCTCTCCTCCTCGTCATCCTCCTCCTCCTCTTCCTCATCCTCGTCATCCTGGTCCTCATCCTCCTCGTCATCCTCCTCCTCGTCATCCTCCTCCTCCTCCTCCTCCTCCTCCTCTTGCGCCTGCTCCTCCTTCTCCTGTTTGGGGAGACAGGCGAAGCCGCCGGGGGCCGCGTGTCGACGGCCCCCCGTGTCTCCGTTGGGGGTCTGGGGCGCGGGGGGTTGCTTCTTCTCCGGGGGGGCCGCCACGCTTCCCCTCTCCCCGGCCGCCGCCGCCGCCGCTCCTTCCCTCAGGGATCCGCTGCTCTGGAGCTGCGAGGCCGGAGGGGAACGGATGTTAGCTCATAAACTGTACATCAGCTTGGGGGGGGGGGGGGCGGGGGGGGGGGTATTTGTCTGACAAATTGTTATCGCTGCTTGGTGTTGACAAGACGCATGGTGGAGTCTCCCAGGCATCATTAAGTTATATGGCGTAAGCAGCGAGCATAATACGTAATACATATTACATTACATAATACATATTACACATTACACAGTACACATTACACAGTACACATTACACAGTACACATTACACATTACACATTAAACAGTACACAGTACACATTACACATTACACATTAAACAGTACACAGTACACAGTACACATTACACATTACACATTACACAGTACACAGTACACAGTACACAGTACACATTACACAGCTCACATTACATATTACAAGACAGCAGGTTTTACGACGATCACAGGACTGTGACGGAAACCACCGTGTGAATATCAATGTGTTCCAAATATGTTGCTCTGGTCAAATCCAAAATGTGTTTAATATTAAGCTAAATGAAATACATATACAAATCAAAAATACAACTGCTTCAACTTTTCCAGATGACCCGTATATATATCTACAAGCTGAAATAATAAAAGGAAAACATTTTGGGGGGAAGGGATTGGTTTGTGCAGTCCGTGTCTCTTGCTAGATCTAAATACATACACAAAGGGAACAAAAAATACAGTCCTCAGACAATCTCATAACTGGGTCACTGGCAACTGAACATGGGAGTGTATCCTTTGATAACACGCGGAAGGTGTGTGGTTTACCAATTCATTAGGTTCTGTGGCTGTCGGCTGACTAGAAACCTTTCTTCTGCTGTTCTTCTGATGTAAAATAAGCAAAAAGCTCAGTCCTTAAAACGGTGAACCACACTACCGGCTTTGACTATGCTTGCAACATGGAAAGTTGTCCGATGACAGTCGTTAAAAAATAAATAAAAATACAACTTTGTGACGATGTGGCCCATCTATTAGCGGACACCGTCACACCAAATGACACCGTTGTGAGAAAGACGGAGAAGAATTTCGTCTTTGCCGACCGAGCAAAGCATTCCTGTGCTTTGACACTGGGTCAAAGCAGTAAGGGCACTGTTACGATCCAACCCCTATGGGACGACCCTGCAGCTGAACCAGCTGAGAACACATGGAGTGGTTCAGCAGTTATATCACCGCAACGTGTGAACGCTCAGTGTCCTCCGCTTGATAAGAAGGATCAACAAGACATCCCAGTAAGCTGAGTGATTTGTGATATTCTGTCTTCATTTGTAATGGGGTGGGAAGTGTGCGCACACACACACACACCCGCACGCACACATACACGCACGCACGCACACACACACACATGCAACACACACACACACACACACACGTGTGACTTATTATGCAACAGCCTTACTGACACAGTGAACTACATGCAGCCTCTGCCAAAGGGTCAAAGTTCACAGCCAGTCAATCAGGAAACACAGACAGGCTGTGTGCTGAGACTAATCCAGTGAGCCGGCCAGTCGACCCGCACCCGCACCACCAGCTCCACCACCACCACCCACCCACCACCACCACCCTCCCCCTCCCCCCTCCCCCTCCCCCTCCCCCTCCCCTCTCCTCCTGCCACCCTGTGCGTGTGTCTGGCTTCCACTTGTTGGTTCTGCAGCACTTTTTGCGATGATGCAATGTAGTGTAATGCAGCGTATCACGACGCACGTCACGCATCTGTCCATCTAACGGAGGGTAGGAATATATATATATACATATATATATATATACATATATATATATATTCCTATTGTGCTGTCATGTGTGTGTAATGTAATGATGCAAAGTGATGTAATGCCATATAGGGTGGTGAAATGTAAGGTGTTGTCGTGTCATACGATGTTTGTGATGTCATGACGAGGCTAATAAGCAGCCTCAATACGGTGATGACAAATGGTGGATTAGCACTATAGCCCTATATATATATATATATACACAGTATATATGTATACATAGGTATACATGAGGTTCTCCTCATTCGTTCAGCCTCATTTGTACTCACTGAGAAATGCTTGCGTTTCCGCCCCGGTTTGCTGCCAGCTTTGCACGATGAACCACTGCTCCCTTTGTCGGGCTTCTCGTCGGCCATGACGGGGTCCCTGTCCTGCGTGGTGCTCTCGCTCTGTCCGTCGAAACACAAACAACAACAACAACAACGACAACAACGACATCATCAACAACACATGTCCACGTTACACATACATACAGACAGACGTAGGCAGGCAGGCGCCGTAAGTACCGACACAAAGGGGCGAGGGAGAGAGAGGCAGAGAGAGAGGTGGGTTAAGGTTAGTGAATGTTACACAATGTATTTCATTGGGGCAGGGGTAAGTTAGTGTATTGATTGACTTCATCGTCAATGAAGTCTTAAGGCTGAGTTCTGGCTTTGTTCATCTGCATTACCCACAGCCTCGCGGGAGCCCCGGCACAGTGGTAAAATGGTGTCCAACCACAACCCTCATCCTCATCATTCAACCATCCCCACGTGTTGTGAGCCACTTCCTATTCCCCTTTAAGGCCACACACACACACACACACACAGAACACACACAGAAACACAGACACACAGAACACACACAGACACACACACACAGACACACACACAGACGCACACAGACAAACACACACACACAGAAAAACATACACACACACACACACACACACACACACACAAAACACAGACACACACAGACAGACACAGACACACATACAGACACACACAAACACACACACACACACACACACACACACACTTCACCCCACACTCTCCTCTCGTCAATTAATTATTGAGTCCTCAGTGCGGTTCCAATTTCATCCCAATAAGAGCCATCCAAAGCTAACACACACACCTAAAGGCTGACCTAATCTACACCTGTGTGTGTGTACGGTACGGTAGACACACACACACACACACACACACACACACACCTAAAGGCTGACCTAATCTACACCTGTGTGTGTACGGTACGGTAGACACACACACACACACACACACACACACACACACACACACACACCTAAAGGCTGACCTAATCTACACCTGTGTGTGTGTACGGTACGGTAGACACACACACACCACACACACACACACACACCTAAAGGCTGACCTAATCTACACCTGTGTGTGTGTACGGTACGGTAGACACACACACACACACACACACACACACACACACACACACACACACACACCTAAAGGCTGACCTAATCTACACCTGTGTGTGTACGGTACGGTAGACACACACACACACACACACACACACACACACACACCTAAAGGCTGACCTAATCTACACCTGTGTGTGTGTACGGTACGGTAGACACACACACACACAGAACTCTTCTGTAAACACATCCATGAGGTACACCAAACGTACCTGTCCTGAACTGCTTTTGTGTAACGTGCGATTAGTGTTGCGTTCTGTATGTTTTTAAGCTGTTGTTTCCACTTGAATGTAATTACGTATCCACAGTATGTACCGAATGATTAGACTCATGTAAAGTGTCTTTTTTTTTGGTTTGTAAAGTGCTGTATAAAATAAACGTATTATAATTATTATAATTATAATATCATTATTGTTATTATATAATTATGACTTCCCTATAATTATTAGACTAGATAATTAGATCATTATTAAACTTGATCAAGCATTAAACTGTCTGCACTGTGACCTGCCTGTACTTGTTTCATGTGTGGGGAGTGGAGGGGTGTAGAGCTGGGAGGTTATCCACCTGATATCAGCTATTCACAGGTTTTTAGGGCAGTGTGTGTGTGTTTAGGATGTTCAGAAACCCTGGTTGGGTGGGGGTCAAGGTGCGATGTGGCCTCCGGTGTTTTCTAGAGAGGACCAGATCATTCAGGATGGGTTACTGTGGATGAACAAACTAAACGCTCCTTGACTGACTACTATGTGAATGTTATTGTGCAATCTCTGTAGCCAGCAGCGTGGAATCATAACGATCTAAGCGTTTATAACTCAATTAGAGACACCTGCACGATGCCAAATAGGCATGGAAATTGTTTGATTTGCACCCACCTGGTCTGATAAATAATGCATTTAAAGCCAATATGTTCTGAATGTTGCCTGCCAGCGTACAACAACATATTGTTTTATTAAAACAAATGCTTAACGTCAGGATTTAAGCGCACCTTTAAAAAAAACAAAAGCAAAAAAGGTTGTTGAGAAAGCGTCAACTTAACTTAACAACGCTGTAGTTTGGAGGGGGGGGGGGAAGAGGACGAGCATGAAATCTGAATTACAACAGTCTGTCACTGAGACATCCCTGGGGGCTGTTCGTTTGAAAGGGGAATCTATTACAGAAAAACTAAAAGACAAGCCATTTTATTTTGTTTTGTCTTTCGAACAGTAAGCACGACGAATCCGTGCGACAGCCTTTTTTGTTTGTTTAGTTTGTAGCCCAGGAGCATCTTAAGGTCATTCACGTCAGTGCTTTAGTCTTTATTCATTCTACACGGCGAACAACACAAACCATACGGAGAGACAGCCCACACATCATGCCTCATGTCTGACGTTACCGCTAGCAGCTCATTCATTTATTTGGGGGGGGGGGGGGGGGGTGGGGAGACACCATGTACACTAATAGGTGTGTTTTTCCCCCTTTTTCTGCTCTCTCTCTCTCTCTCTCTCTCTCTCTCTCTCTCTCCTCTCTCTCTCTCTCTCTCTCTCTCTCTCTCTCTCTCTCTCTCTCCGTCATTCCTCTGAAGGACATTTGGAGGAGTCGGTACCACGTGAGCAGAGATGTGGAGCACCTCCCTAAAAATATCCCAACCGACATGCGGATGGCGTCCGCGGCGCTCTCGCCTCCCAGTTCCGCTCGCCTCCTAAATCCACGCCGCTTTTCCTTTCTGTTTTTTCCCCTCTTTATCAGGACTGGGGGGGGGGGGGGTAACGGGCGGGGGGGCTTGGAGAATTAGCATATATAATAGCATGTTTGGCGAGCACCCCGAGAGCAGGGAAGAGGAGGAGGAGGAGGAGGAGGAGGAAGATGGAACAGAGGAACACAGGAGTCTGTTCTTCTTCCCCCTCTCTCTCCCTCTCTCCCTCTCTCTCTCTCTCTCTCTCTCTCTCTCTCTCTCTCCCTCTCTCCCTCTCTCTCTCTCTCTCTCTCTCTCTCTCTCTCTCTCTCTCTCTCCCTCTCTCTCTCTCTCTCTCTCTCTCTCTCTCTCTCTCTGTGCGACTAAAGCCAAACTGTCAGTTCATCATCCTGATCCCTGCCCAGGCGCTCCCAATGGAAACAAAACAGCATTTAATCACGCACACACACACAAATGTACACACAGACACACACAAACACACACACACACATACAAATGTACACACACGCACAAATGCACACACACACACAAATGTACACACACGCACGCACAAATGGGCACACACAAATGCGCACACGCACAAATGCACACACACACACACACACACACACACACACACATACAAATGCACACACACACACACACACACACACACACACACACACGTTTGTCCACAGAAAGAAGGTATCTAATGAGGAGCTAATATATTTGGTTGTTGCCCGGTGTGAACCCAGCAGCATCGTCGATATCTGGCCGACACATCCGCCCGCCGCTCGGTTATTTAAGGGGATGGCTGTTGCCAGGCAACAGGGATGAGGGGGGGCTGTGTAATGGAAGAGGAGAGGAAGAGGACATCGCCTGTCCCCCCCCCCACCCACACACACACACACCCACACACCCCCCCCAGTACAACAGACCTAGAGCCACGTTGGCTCCAGATAAACTCGGCCAACGCCCACGTCACCCCCACCTCAGCACCATCACACCACTCCACCACCCCCACCACACCACTCTACCACCTCCACCTCAACACCACCAGCACAACCTCCATCCTCCATCACCATCACCTCCTCTATCACTACTACCACCCCCACCTCAACACCACCGGCACTACCTCCATCCTCCTCCCACACCACCACCACCACCACCTCCTCCTTCATCACCACCACACCCCTCTACCACCCCCGTCCTAGCACACTGTAGTGAAACTAAAAAATGACTTAAAGATGCTTCAGCTCCAATTAGATGACGGTTACGACACAGCGTGTCTTGAAGTGTGACAAGATTATTACAGATAGTTTAGAATGTTGTTACTGACTGTGATTTCCATTTAAAGACTGCCTGCATCACCAGGGCGTGTGGATATAGCATTTGATCCCACACACACACACTCTCACACACACACACACTACTCTCACAAACACACACATACACACACACACACACACACACACACACACACACACACACACACACACACACACCAGCAAATCCCGTCCTTCTAAATCATCAAGAATGTGGTTGAAATTGAACTCTGTGACCCTTAAGTGTGAATCCCCTGAAATACCATCAACCACCTCCCCCCCCCCCCCTCCAACACACACACACACACACACACACACACACACACACACACACACACACACACACACACACACACCACAAAAGGGGAGCCTCTTGCTGATCTCAGGTTCACTTCCTTACCGGTCTGGTCCCATGGGGGCCACCACAGCCCGCGGGGCCCTTAAACGGTGCTGAGGAGCTGGGGTTGGACGGCATGGTGGTGGTGGGTGGGTGGTGGTTGTTCTTATGGTCTTATGGCCAACGTCAAAGGGCCAAGGTCGTTGAGGTGGAAAATGTTAAAAGCGATGGATGATCCTTCTGTCCGTCCACAACGCCTACCTGGAAAACGAGAGACAAAGCGCTGTTTAGTTTGGATGGACTGCACTGCTTTTAAACTCAATGTCCCTTGGGAGGCCATATGTGTATTTTTAGTTGTAGGTTTTTTAATAGCGATCTAGCCATTCATCCGTCTTCGTTTCCTCATTGCGTCTGTGTCATACGGCTGTGGGTCGCGGTGCAACAGGCAACACGTGGAGCAGGCAGCCCAGGCCTTGAGTCTCTAGCCTACTTGAGTTGATATTGATCTTTTAAGTTTCATAATCCATTGATTTTGAACATCGCAATGCGCGACTCCTATAGAACCCTATATGGCTTGTTTACCGACCGTGGGGCTGTAGGTGATCAGTAGCCTACGCAACGTTGGGCCTACACATCACTATTATACATTTAAATGAAGAACGCACTGTACAACCGGATGGATTTTTGGGTCAATTTAATTGCAGATAACTGAACCTTTTGAGGTTCAAGGCCTGCTGCTGCTGCCGCACCCGTGGCTCCAGGAACCCGGACACCGTGCTCCTTATGAACCCGGACACCGTGCTCCTTATGAACCCGGACACCGTGCTCCTTATGAACCCGGAGCCGTCAGAATGGAAGGTTCTCGTTCAAACACCGTAATGACCTTACAACAGGACGCACGACTGAACCGCTCGGATCTCCTTCATGTGATGCCTGCCTAATGGAGGACGCTTCCGTTGATAACACATTATTGCGTTATTGCATGGAGCCGTTACAACGGAGCTATAATCTTTATTTGAAAAAAAATGAAATATGATGTTGTGAGGCCTCCACACGGCTCCATTTACATGCATATTCTTTGGGCGAATTATCCAGGTGTTTCTAGTGCATTACGGCAATGCATGTAGTAGCGTGTGCATTAATGACTCGATAGACAACGAGTTAAATGGTAAAGTTGTTCGTTATTTTTGTTTAGTTGGTGTGTGTGCGTGTGTGCGTGCGTGTGTGCGCGTGCAGAGGAAGTCTGCTCATGACCCTAGGGAATGTACCTCTTTTTACAGGCCACGGTCGGCGAAGGATAACACCCCCCCCCCCACACACACATACACACAGTTATTTATCATAAGGCGGCTATTACGCATCACCGATCCGCTGCCCCCCCCCCCCCCCACCCCCTTGTGATGTGAATCCTGGTTCAGACGCACATCGCGGTGATGTCTGATCGCCGCGGGGCTGCGGAATAACGCGTCAACATCTCCCCCCCGGTATGTACCGCTGTCTCTCTCTCTCTCTCTCCCCCTCGCATCGAAACGCCTTCCGCTTGAAAAGCACCGTCGTGAAACCGAGCGAGAAACCCTCCCCCTTTGCGACTATAGTGTGCATGTGTGTGTGAGTGTGTTGGGTTTTAAACGGCGGAGTGTGAATCACGGTGCTCGTTACCCCGTTGGTGCCAAGTCCCAGGTCAGACCCTTCAGGTTCCTCTCTCTCTCTCTCTTCGCTCCCGGAGCCTCTCCTTCCTCTTCTCTTTCCCCGTCCTCCGCCTCCCCAGCCCGGCCAGCACTCCTCCAGATGCTCCGCTCTCACTGCAGGGGCCTGCGGGCCTCCTCTGTCTGTTATTGTGTTTCCACATGGTCCTAAAGCTAGTCCGATATTACTGTTTTCCAATCAATGCATATTATTGGCTTTATTGGAACTATACGAATATAATATAATTGTGCTGGGCCTATATCATTAGTGAATCATGTTTGTTTTAATTTTAAGTTTCGTTTTCATTTTTAAACGTGCAGGCCTCTATTTATAAAAGTAACACGGTCAATGTGAACAGTTATTTGGAAGCATGCATCCCCCCTTAAGTAAAACTGAACGTATACAACGTCGGCTAAATGGAACCTCCTTTGAACACAACTTATATGTCAATCTCACATGCACACAAACTGTTTCCTTTCGTCAACGCCGGCCAAATGATAGCACTGAAGATCATTACCTGAAGTAACTCTGTTATTTGTTTTTACGTCCCGTGTCTAAGGAGGTGTGTGTGTGTGTGTGTGTGTGTGTGGGGTGGGGGGATTATATCTACAGATAACGTTTAGCGTGTAAACAACACATTTATTGGTTTTACTGTTCTCTGTTTGCTCCCCTGCCACCTGCACAGCCTATACTCTGTATTGCCACTAGAGGGAGACACAGTGAGTCCCGGTAATTCCGTGTGTGTGTGTGTGTGTGTGTGTGTGTGTGTGTGTGTGTGTGTGTGTGTGTGTGTGTGTGTGTGTGTGTGTGTGTGTGTGTGTGTGTGTGTGTGTGTGTGTGTGTGTGTGTGTGTGCGTGTGTGCCTGTGCTGCCTGTGCGTGTGTCCCAGTAAAAGAGAAGCACTGTACTGTTACATGCGGATGTGTTGATAGATGTTACGATATTGACAAAGCGTCAAGTTATAAAGCATACATGTAGGAATGGGGATGGCAGGGATTTGTATGTAATATGCAGTTCACAGGGCTTGGTGAAAGATTGGTGAAGCAAGCATCTCTCTGGCTCTCTCTCTCTCTGGGCTATCCTTGTTTTGAGTCAGAGGCAGCGAGCGGTTCAGATGAGGACAGCTGAAGGACCATGACACAACCAACAGATGATACTGGAGTACTGCAGGGGTTCTGCCACTCCCTCCCTCCTCTTTCTCTCTCTCCCTCCCTCTCTCTCTTTCTCTCCCTCCCTCACTCCCACTCTCTCTCTCTATCCTCCCTCTCTCTCTATCCATCCCTCACTCCCTCTCTCTCCCCCTCTCCCCCTCTCTCTCACTCCCTCACTCCCCCATATCTCTCTCTCTACTTCACTCCCCCTCTCCCCCTCTCCCTCCCTCCCTCTCTCTCTCTCTCTCTCTCTCTCTCTCTCTCTCTCTCTCTCTCTCTCTCTCTCTCTCTCTCTCTCTCTCTCTCTCTCTCTCTCTCTCTCTCTCTCTCTCTCTCTCTCTCTCTCTCTCTCTCTCTCTCTCTCTCTCTCTCTCTCTCTCTCTCTCTCTCTCTCTCTATTTTGTGTAGGCAGATGTTATCGTCTTATAGGTTATATGCCTTCAGACATGAATTAACAGCTGAAACTACATTGTGTCTTTGTTTTCAGCATCGATTCAGAAACAGTACCACAGACATCAAATGATTCAGGTCATAGTTCAGCTGATTTACAAAATCAGGTAAAACATAGAAAGCAGTTCCCGGTAATAATCACACACAAGGTCATAGGTCATATTTTAAATCTCTTTTAATATAGTTCACAATTTATTTATGTATTTACAAAAGACAGTGGCCATGTGACATTAAACTATGATTCAGTAAAATGAACACACATGGAAACACACAAACATGCACACACATACACAGACACACACATACACAGACACACACACACATACACAGACACGCACACACACCTGCACACACACCTGCACGCATACACACCTGCACACACATATATATATAAATAACATCAGGAGGGAGAGCGGCGTTCGTCCCTTTACACGTCGTCTCCGCAAATCAAATCAATCCATCAATCAAATAAATCGATAAAACACAACAGGCTCTGAGTACTTAGTGGAATGTGTGTAGTATCATGCAGAATTCTGTGCATACTGACAAGAGGCATACAGTGTCGCCTTCTTGCCAGCAGCAGTGGTTGTGGTGGTGGTGTTGGTGGTGGTGGTGGTGGTGGTGGGGTTGGGCGTGTGACTCCAGCACAGAGGGAGCGGTCACACTCTGGTGCAGTTCAACATTTTCATCTCGGGGACCCCCCCCCCCCCCCAAGACAATTTCAGTCTGTTCAAACCGTCGAGTACATACACCCTGGAAAACTCTGTGATCCCTTTAATGCTCAGAGCGTTTCCGGAGTGTTCTGTGCGCGACCTACACATCACCTCCAACTGGATTGCGACCCATTCCCCCCCCCCCCCCCCCCAGGGTCCCGAGACCTTAAGTTGAGTTAAGAAACGCTGCTCTCATGCTAAGCCGTGGGAATGTTAGCTTGGAGGCATGTTTCCCCAGCAGGTTAGCTTCAGGCTGTTCCGTGAACACGTCGGCACACACGAATGCGGTTATACTCTTAAGACAAGTAAATTGATAAAACACACACACATAGCCACAGATTCTGCATACAGTTTTTGGCACAAACGGACAAAAAAGGCCAAATAAATGTGTCACACCCCATCATAACACCCCATCATCTCCCTCCCGACCTCCCTCCCCCCCCCCCCCCCCCCCTTGGTAAAACACAACAAATCAAGCCAAACACAGACGGGAAACCCAGGGACACCCGGGGAAGAGGCAGGGAGGCGGCGGTACTATCCACGGAATGGTTCCGCCAAACACAGCGGAACATTAACACAACATCTATAAAAGGGGAGCACAGGTTAATCCAACAAAAGGTTGCATCGCATTCCTATGAGTTGGCCAGCGTGAAAGGGGAAGACAGGAATTCACAACCTCTCTCTCTCTCTCTCTCTCTCTCTCTCTCTCTCTCTCTCTCTCTCTCTCTCTCTCTCTCTCTCTCGCTCGGTTTTTCTTTCCTTTTTTCTACCAACTCAGTTTCGGAAATTAATTCATTTCTGACCTTCACGGTTGGAGGGAAACCCCATGCCCCTACCACCCCCCCCCCCCCCCCCCCACACACACACACACACACACACACACAATGGAACAGTATCGCTCCCAGAGTTTTTAGAAATGCTTGAGCTCCCATAAGCTCCATCCTTAAAACTCTGCTGATTCTGATTCATAACTCCACCAGGAGGGAGGAGGTGACGGCGATGGGAGGGGGGCGTGGGTGGAGGGCGAGGGGTGTGGGGGGTGCGAGGCAGGGCGAGCGCGCGGTTTGACGGAACGGCGGACATGGCAATCCTACGACACATAAGCGGCGTGACGACTAAAACGCAGCGACACAGGCTAAAAGACAGCTGAGCGGGGGGGGGGGGGAAGCGTCACATGGGCGATCAGCGAGGAGACACGCACTCGACTTCTTGTTGTTGCTTTTGTGGTTGACACAGTGTAAGAGGTTTATTCAGACCTTATACTTTATTAATATTGAGCTTATTATAGTGCACACATCTGGGCGGAGAAGGTGGGAGACGAACGTTATTTCCTTTCGTGGAAATCACGAAAACACGTGTCTGAACATCTCAGCTCGTACGATGTTTTGTATCACTACCAGACATTATGCATATGTCTCCAACAGCTACTCTCCTAGAGTAACACACAACAAAAAACATAACCAGAAAACAATTATGGAGGACTTAAGACAGGCCCAATTGCTCTTGTGATTCAAGTAGATATCCTTTTTCATGTGGGATAGTTTCGCAATTGTGGCCAGATAGCATTCCATATCCATGCCAGGCACAGAAACACCAGACACACACGCACACGCACACACACACACACACACACACACACACACACACACACACACACACACACACACTAAACAACAAACTAAACTATCCACAACCTTCTATACTCCAGTGCTTAAGAATATATTTCCATCATCTCTTTCACATTCTCAGTCCCTTTAGATATATACGCCTCAAGAGTTTCAATCCATAAATCCAGATACTCACAATTCAATGAAAGCGACACAAACTGAAAATAATACTAAATCATTAAACCACCGAAAACATTTAGGTCCAACCGAGGAACAACAGTACTTAATACGTCCAAGTTTAGCAAAGTAGACCTTTTTTGTTATAGTTGTTGTTGTGGACAATGTGTTCCTCTAGTTGCATTTTTATTTTATTGATATAGATATATAGGATTCTGGATCGATACTGAACCGTTTTAACATCCCGTCTTATATAATGTCCCGCTGCCGGCCGGTCTGTCGTGACCATCACCGCTAGGTTACACACAGACAGTAGCTCTAGTCCCTGAGTGGCTACGTTCATTGCACATATCGTCACCAAAAACCTTACGCTAAAACTACATAAAGCTATCCTTACGTCTTAAATCGACTTACTTATACTTTCTTCACTTCCTCTCTCTCTCTCTCTCTCTCTCTCTCTCTCTCTCTCTCTCTCTCTCTCTCTCTCTCCTCCTTTATAGTTTCTAGTTAAGCTAAACATTGTTGAGGTTGCACTTTCAGGAAAGGAGGCACCATGCTGTGGATAAAGTTAAGAGGCCCTTCAGGGTTGATGTTTACTTGGTTCTATGGAGTCAGTTACTGGGACAAAACATGGACGCCTTAGTGGGTGTATTGTCGAATATGAACCCCACTCTAAACACCACCGCTAACCATACAGCCCGCGGTATTTTGAAGCTTGGCTTGGCGAGCACACACTTGTTGAGCCCGATACCGCCATGCTATTCTAGATAGAGTTTCACTACGTATAGATAGTATGGTCTAGATATTCTACATCTAGAGTAGCTTATATTTAAGTTCAGTTCAAGAGAGTTCTTTCTTTTTTTGTTAGGGAGGGGGCGGGATAAGCAGTTTCAAACCTATTTTAGTGGAACTTGGTATCCAGTCACAGGCAATCTTAACAGATTTCAGACTTGTTTTGCTTATATTGGCAAAAAAACACATTTTTCAATTTTCACGCTTTTTCCCAACCGAATGCAATACGCTTCCGTCGCAATCCTGTTTTACGTCTACAATCAATATATGCATATGTTATCCTGTCCCGTGAACAAAGATGTCAGGACAGGCCTCCGACAGGTCTACTCAAAGCGCCTGCCTAGCGGTACACAGGAGATAATACACTGTACATGTGCAAGTTGAACGTGAGCTGGAATCCCCAGGCTGTTCCCAAGAGTCTCCGGTAAGCCTACGTCAACCCACATAGAGCTGGTGCCACATGAGTGCAAGTTCATGCAAAAATAATCCAATCAAATTAAATAAATAAATAAATAAACCAAATAAACACTACTACCCACTAACCGTACAAAAAGCAATGACCGGAAAAAGTGTCGTGAAAATAGCTATTTTCAGGCAAAGGGGGTGGGGGGACGATACTGGCGCGAGTTCCGGTGTTTACAGTAATATTTACAAATCGGTCTGCCTCGACGACGACGAGAGAAAGTTCGGGGGGAACAGGGGAAAGCACAGTAAAGCCATTCCATAGCAGTCACAAATTAAAATCGTCGGGTAAATGACAGCTCGTTTGTTTTGTTTTTCTTTTCCTTTTTGTATACACAACAATATACACTCGCTAAATGTAGCCTTGTCATTTAATTTTATTTCTTTGTTCTTCTCTCTCTCAGTAAAGTTGCGAGGGTATACCTGTGGTGTTAACACAGTGAAGTCCTGGAAGAGTACAGCATGCATCCACTCTATGTGCTAACGCCAGGGAGAGACGGGTGGTGGTGGGTGGTGGTAGGTGGTGGTGGTGGGTGGAGGCGGTGGGTGGAGGCGGTTGGAAGCCTTAACCAGGGGACCACCGGTGAGTGGAGCTTCGGGTTTCCTGTTTCCTCCTCAGTGCTTCTGTGCTCTCCCTGTGCATGGGTGGATGCAAGGACATAATATAAAGACATAAGAAGATAATATTGTGTTCAGAGTTTAGGAGAGCAAGAGAGAAAAACAACCGACTAGCTAGCGAGCCGACCGTAAATATCCAAACATGCACGTTTAACGCCGATGCACATATGCGCCTAGCAACCGGGGGTTTCTGGGTTATTTTGGTTCCACTGCGGTCTAAATGCAACGGTATGCTTTCATTGTTCTCAGCCTCGCTGAATGTCATATTCTGCTATTGATAGTTGTTGTGCCAGCCAACAACAACAAGTTGTGCGCGGGTGATAAGCTTCTGGCTGTAGCTCCATTGTTTTCTAGACCCTAAGACACGAGTGAATGATCGAGCCATTTAAAGTTTAACTTTGAAACCAAGGTTAAACTTTAAACTTTGACTCAACGGGACTGAGTGGTTTGTTATGGTTAGACGTTAATCAGTGTTTTTTAGACTGGAAGGTGTGGACTGATGTGACCTATCCATCCAACAGAAGGTTTAGATGTGAGGAGAGACACAAACTAAACTACAAACTATGTTTTAGTTTCTTTGCCAAACAAGCGATTAGTATTAACGTCAACATTGTTGAAACAATAGTGTCCCTGATATTGGACTCAGGGTAAATGAAAGCAGCGGTTGAGGCCCGGCTAAGCCTACCTCTCTCCCTGCCGTTCCTCATGTTGGCCTCCTCTTCTTCTACGAGGTCGTCGACTGTGAAGAAACAACAAACAGAAACTCAGTCAAGATGTGCTGAAATACCCCCAAAGCACATCGGCACATCATCAGTGGAAACCGTGAAAAAAGTTGTTCCACAAAGACACAAGCAAAAAAGACACAGGGAAGCCATCGCTGGAGTTTTTTTCGGGGTCGACTCAGAACGGCTTCATCAAAAGCACAAAAGGCAAATGTATCATCGGATGAAAACATAACCAATTCTGACGTCTGAAACGTGAGTCATGGTGTTCCACTTGGAGGGGATGATCTCAGAGTTGACACCCTGACGTGGGGCGGCCATTCTGAGCACAATGACGCCGGTGTCAAAACACGAAAAAATTAACCCTTCAAAAATTGTATTGGCTTCACATGCCATCTGCTTCAGTCACACTACGGAAAACAACAACTAGAAAAACAGCAATCGAGGAGGCTGAGGACACATCAATAGCCCCAGAGTACAAAGACACACAAACAACTAGCCACTATACTACTGTACTGCATCAATACCACAACACTTAGTGACCTGTTTACATCCCACCGTACCTTTCTATGTACAGTATATCGATTTAAAATGTGCACTACTTGTACATAGGACCACTGCAATATGTCTCATAGGTTACAGCAACAAAATATATATATATATATATATATAAATATATATATATAATATAAATTATTATATTATTACACTAAACAAAAAACAATGATTTAAATTGCTATTTAAATTAATTTTGGCAAAATAAATAGCCAAATATGAGTAATATATATATAAATATATTTATATATATTACTCATAGATTAAAATAGCCAAATATGAGTAATATATATATAAATATATATATATATCATATTTGGCTATTTTAATCTATATAACATATATCTATCTATATCAAATCTGTATTTTGTTGAGTGTAATAATATAATAATTAAGTAATAATAATTAAATAATAAAGAAATAATAATTTTCTATTGCTGTTATGTGTGTAAAGAGTGCACTGTGACACAATTCCGTTGTACTTGTGTGATAATGACAATAAAAGGCATTGTGACATTGTAACAAACCGATTTAGATAGACTAGTACACAGAAGGTGACGGAGGACTCACCTGAGTGGAGCTCTTTCACCAGCGAGGACATGGTGTTGGTGATGGAGTCCGCAGCAACTAACAGGTCATTCCGGAGGTTTCTAGGCACACCTGTTGGGGGGGGGGGGGGGTTGGTTAATATACTGTACATTTGCATGATAACAACTGCAGAAGAAAAACATACAATTTGGAGTTCCGTTTTTTCAATTCACTATACGGAAGCGCGATTGAGAATCATTAAATTGGCCTATTTTATCATAATATAATATAAAGATACAGGTTTTGGGTACATAACAAAAATACAGGTTTTGTAAAATAAACCAAAAAAAGAACAGACAAACAAACAGACACAAAAACATCCGGTCCATCTTTGATGTCGGACGTAAAGATTGTTATTCATTTTTCTAAAGTGGAAGCTGTGAAAGTCACACGACTGCGACTCACTATCACCCAAACTACTCATCATTGCAGTCACTTCTAGTTGCGCTTTTCTCGTGGTGTCACATAGCCATCTGGTCAGTTTTGGGGATGGGCAGGTTTGCGTGTTTAGCGTACTAGCACTAACACTTAATCTTAATCTAACACAAACTAGAGGGCACTCAGTAGAGAGCATACCTCCGCCTCACCAAAAAGCCCCCTGAATCCGGATTCGGATTCGGATCTGCGCCAAAATCGAATCGACTGTTCCTTGGCCCATAAGTAATCGAATTACTTGTTAGATTCCGTACATCACTCTTTGAGTCATCTTGCTCACAGACAAACAAATACATACAGGGGTGAAAACGTAACCTCTTGGATGGCGGAGGTCATAATAGCGGTAGGGACAGTGTTTTACGGCATACCCTGAGAGAAGGCGTCCAGCACGTCGCCCCCCACCCCGGCCAGGCAGTCCTGGGGGGTGTGGGTGGGCGTGGAGCCGGCGGACGTGGACCGTATGGGCATGGGCATGGAGCAGCCCGCCCCGTGGCTCGGGGAGGAGTGGGGGGAGCCGCTGGACTGGGACTGAAACAACAACACCAGAAGGAAAAAACATTTAAAAACGCCATTTCAAACCGAAATCAGTATTGAATTCAACCCAAATGTTTACACAATCAGTGTTCAGTTCAAATGCAACATTAAAATGTATTCCCCAATTCAAGTGTTTAAATGAAGGCATTGTAACGGAAGCCGTGAATAAACCTCACTCGACAGCAGTAAATGGTGTTAAAAGATGCAAAGTCAATGTTGGCCTGAATTGGCATTTCAACCAATGGAGGCAGAAGGGTCGTATGAGTCAGAGTCTGAAATGCATCAAGTGGTGGAACTCTCACCATTGGAACGTTTTAAATGAGGCAGCATTGCCTCACATGCTTCTCTCCTCTAAGAAAAGGGACCCGCCAAGCTGGGCTCTGAGGGGGAGTTTCATTAAAGCTACCATATGGAAAACATCACCTCACACAACTTTCCTATAGCCGTCTGGAGGCCTGGAGCATGGACACACATCCCCCCACACCACTCTCTCTCTGTCTCTCTCTGTCGTTCTCTCTCTACCTCTCTCTCTCTCTCTCTCTCTCTCTCTCTGTCTCTCTTTTCTCTCTCTATCTATCTCTCGTTCTTTTTCAATCTCTCTGTACTTCTCTCCTTCAGTCTCACTCTCCATCTCTCTACCTGCCTCCCTCTCCTTCACTTTCTCTCCCTCTACCCTCTCTGCTTTGCTCTTCCCCCTCTCTCTCCCTCCCACTCTCTCCCTCCCCCACTCTCTTCCTCTCCCTGTGTGTGAGAGAGTGTGTGCGTGTGTTAGAGAAAGAGTGTGTGTGTGTGTGTGTGTGTGTGTGTGTGAAAGCGGTGCAGGTTCCAGGACCCGTGGCAGCCAGCGCCAGGCAGCAGATGGCCAGCCAGAGCTCAAGCCTTATAGCGGCAAGGTTTAGGGATGTTTTACACTGATGAAAGGAGCAGGTCCAGGACATTTGGGGCCAATGAAAAGCTCACTCCAGACTAGCCTGCACCGGATGTCCAGGTCTTTAAAGGGCCACGCCCCCCCCCCCCCCCCCGGGCCCCCCCTGTGGTTTGAGAGACTATAGCGTACCCCAGTGGTTCTTTAAGGAGAACCAAACACCAACACATACTACAACATGTAACCCGCTGATATCAGATGACCCCAAGTACCCCCTGATGAGAACATGGTGTTGTCAGGGTAACCACAGAGTGGTAATCACCTTCATCACCATCATCATCAGTATCATCATCCTCACCATCATCACCATCGTCATCACCACCACCGCCACACCGATTATCATCATCATCACCACCATCTTCATCACCACCATCATCATCATCACCACCACCACCACCATCATCATCACCACCACCATCATCACCACCTTCATCATCACCATCAACATTACCACCTTCATCATCATCATCTCTTATATAAAAGAGGAGAAGATCCCATCATGAGTTCCTGAATCCAATCCAACTGGTGAGCTTACAGCCAGGATCAAGAAGTAGGGCTTGAGGGGGACGGGGCAATCAGCGGGTTACTGGTGATGAAGATGGTGGTGATGAAGATGATGATGATGATGGTCGGTGTGGCGGTGGTGGTGATGATGATGAGGATAGTGGTGGTGATGATGATGATGATGGTGACGATGAGGATGATGTTGATGATGATGCTGATGATGATGGTGATGATGGTGATAACCACTCAGTGGTTACCCTGACAACACCATGTTCTCATCAGGGGGTACTTGGGGGTCATCTGATATCAGCGGGTTACATGTGTTGGTGTTTGGTTCTCCTTAAAGAACCATTGGGGTACGCTATAGTCTCTCAAACCACAGGGGGGGGCCCTGGCCCTTTAAAGACCTGGACATCTGGTGCAGGCGAGTCTGGAGTGGGGGGGGGGGGGGGGAAGGGCTGAGAACCCGAGAGGGGGGGGGGGGGGGGTTCAGCACAGACCGTGAAACTGAATTAAGGGTCTCACTTACGGACTGTTTCTGCTCCTCGTCCTGCTGGCCGGCCAGGGGGGAGGGGGGAGGGGGGTGGGGGGTGGGGGTGGGAGTGGGGGTGGGGGTGCGTAGCAAGGAGAAGGGGGGAAAGAGAAGAGAAGAGAGCCAGAGAGTGACAGACTGAACGGCATCACCCAAAAACAACATGCACAATGAGGGTTGGAGAGCTCCAGACACGTTGGCTGACGTCGGTGGAATCTGCAGAAAGCTGAAAAGCTTTTAGAACGGAAGGTGGAGCCGATCGATAAGGGGAATTGTAGGTGGGTGTTGGAGTCAAGTCAATTCAAGTCGATGTTATTCGTATAGACCTGTATTTTGCAGTCTCACAGGGCTTCTGTACAGGCCTGTATCAGGACACCAGGACAGCCCCCCCCCCCCCCCCCCCCCCCGACCCTAAGCCAGGGTCAAGGAAAGACTCCCCAGACCCAACGAGAAGAAGATGAGAAGAAACCTCGGACTTGAGGTTCTTCTGCCCCTTCCACTTGGAACCATGCCCAGGCCGAAGTGAAATGAATGACTTTTATATCCGGTAAGGACCATTTAGAATTTCAAAGATGTGGAGGTTTTGCTTGGAGAGCATAAAAACACGCATTGTGAGGTGTTTCAGGCACACTTAAATTGACGTGGTAAATACAGCATAAGCGTCAAACGTAGCCAACAGAAGTGTACTTCTGTAACTGACTGTCAACGTGTCTGGGCCTAAAACGTACTCCATTATCACAGTGTGAAATAGTTAGGAACTGAACTTGGAGCCTAGATGTCGTGGCACTTGATTTTGAAAGTATAATTGTATATATTTATTTATGTTAGTGCTGCTTTCTTGGCCAGGTCTCTCTTGGAAAAGAGACGTTAATGAGACTCGCATGGTATAATTGAAGTTTAACTAGAATAAAAATAAGGAAAAACACTATATATATATATATATATATATATATCGGTACGACATACAAAATGTATTCAATCATAAATAATACAAAAATAAATATTTTTTTGTAGGAGTGTGCAGGGAGTTTCTGCAGGGTCAGTAGGTGGTTTACCTTCAGCAGCCTCATGAGTCCCTCTAGCTGGACCATCAGCTCCCGTCTGCTCTCCTGCAGTGCAGACATGCGCCTCTCCAGCTCGTCCTTCCTGTGTCTGGACAACGGCAACGACAGGACGCTACGTCAGGACACGCTACGACAGGACACGCTACGTCACGACACGCTACGACAGGACACGCTACGTCAGGACACGCAACGTCAGGGCACGCAACGTCAGGACGCGCTACGTCAGGACACGCTCTGTCAGGACACGCTACGACAGGACGCGCTACGTCAGGACACGCTACGACAGGACACACACATCCCCCCCGCGCATCTGTTCTTACATCTAGCGAACCGTCAACCATCACTGCTCTGATGACAGACGACCTTGTATGTATTGTTGTTTATATTCTATGTGCTATATTCTATGTTCTGGGGGCGGCAGGATAGCTCAGTCTGTTGGGACTTGGCTTGGGAACCGGAAGGTTGCCGGTTCAAGTCCCCAAAACACCTGGGCACTGCCGAGGTGCCCTTGAGCAAGGCACCAGACCCCTACACTGCTCCCCGGGCGCTGGATGTGCAATAGCTGTATATAATGTGCATAGAATGGGTTAAATGCAGAGAAATAAATGTCACTGTGTGTTTACATGTATGTAAATAAAGAGGATTCAATCCTCCAGATTTAGATTTATATGGTCTGCGCTCTTCAATGTATCCAATTTTAGGTTCTACGTTCTGGTCTGAAGATCTAAGGAACCGTTTACTAAATAAATGAGAAATGCTAAAGACTCACAATTTACCCAATACTATAGTGAATACATACAAAAGTTTTAGTTCAATCTTTTTTTCTTAAGTATAATAAAATTGCTAGTTCAATTATACAGCATACATACAGTATACATGGAAGTAACCAAACTCTACAACAAAGTCGATGGCTGTATGATGGTGAAACATAATGCAGATCACCGCCCTCTGGTGGTCACACGCCACATCACACCTGGACTAAATCCAAGACACAGAGCCAGAGGAGCCTGCGCTCCCCTGCCGGGGCGAGTTGTCCCACTCACTCAGAGCCAGCTGCTACCTCGAGACAACCTATCGCCACACATTCTGCTGCGCCCGGAGGCCAGAGGGAAAACCAATACCAGACCCCATACACATTCCTCTCCATCATAACAAACAACCTGGATCCATCCGCAGATTACGCTGTCATAAGTCTATAGGGCGAATGCGCCCGGGTCTAAGCTCTTGGATTGCGAGCTGTGGCTGGGTGGAATGCAGATATCCTATCCATGGAGCCTATCTCAACGTATTCTCACTCAGAGGAATCCACCGTGACGGAGCTGGTCTCACCCGAGGGTCGTTGGGCCAATCATGAGGAAGGATGATGGCGGAAAATTTGTGCTTGGACCATGTGTTACTTATTTTCAGAGGTTTGGAATGATGAATTTGTCATTTTCTTATTATACCAAATCCTATACGTTAACATATATACGTGAAGTTGTGTTTTATATACATTGTTTGTTTGACTCATACACTCTGACCGAGGTTTTAACTTTCCAACTATTCCCTGCAATTCGTTTTTATACATTTCATTATTTGGTTAAAATCCTCATTTGTAGGGCTCTGCAGTGGAAGGATTGCAAAGTGGTGCGTTTGTTTCAGTGTACCTGAGAAGCCGTAGCTCAGCCAGCAGGGTGGGGTTCTGCTGGGCCTTCTCGGGGGTGGGCTGGGAGGCCTGCTCGTGTTCCAGACGCAGACGCTGGATCTCCTGGAGAATCTCCCTGGAAACAAGCCACCACAGAGCAGTCAGGAAAACACACCAACACAAACCTCACCCTAAAACCAACTACCCTAACAAACCACTTAGTGCTAACCCTGAGGAGGTGTTCCAGGGCAAAAAGAGTCACCTGTACTATCAAGAACCTTCTATCGACTTCTATCGTATTTATGCTGTCTTTATTTCTCCTTACCTTATCTTATCCTGTCTCACCTAAACATATCTTAATGTATTTTGTCTTTACAAATCTCAACATGGCTGATTTTGATATATCTTTATTGATCTTACCTTCAAATATCTTATAATTTCTCAACTTTTCGTATGTGTATCCTATCTCCTCTTGGATCTCATCTTAAGATATCTTAACATTGTGTGAATCATCCTCTCTTCTGTCCTTTTCATTTATTTAATCTCATCTTATCTTCCCTCTCTCTTAGTGTATCCCGTCTCATTTTGATCTTACCCCGGCGCCTGCAGCGAGACACGCTTTTATTTTGGTAAATGCAGTGTATTTATAGAGCACTTCTCTGTCCGGTACTGACACTGAGACAGAGAGAGCTGGAGGGGAGACGGGGGAGACGGGGGAGAGACGAGGTGGGAGACGAGGTGGAAGGGATGTTGTTATCCAGGAGCCTACAGCCAGCCAGACTCTTGGTTTATTTAACCACTAAAGACCACCTCTGGATTTGCTATTTCTAAAAATTGGACACCTCAGGAGCCAAAAATAGAAAGCCCCCAAAATCTCAAAAAGCATCACATCAAAACTGCACCACCACTCTGCATCTGTATCCATCTATAGACTGACGTCCTGCATCTGTATCCATCTATAGACTGACGCCCTGCATCTGTATCCATCTATAGACTGACGCCCTGCATCTGTATCCATCTATAGACTGACGTCCTGCATCTGTATCCATCTATAGACTGACGCCCTGCATCTGTATCCATCTATAGACTGACGTCCTGCATCTGTATCCATCTATAGACTGACGCCCTGCATCTGTATCCATCTATAGACTGACGTCCTGCATCTGTATCCATCTATAGACTGACGCCCTGCATCTGTATCCATCTATAGACTGACGCCCTGCATCTGTATCCATCTATAGACTGACATCCTGCATCTGTATCCATCTATAGACTGACGTCCTGCATCTGTATCCATCTATAGACTGACGCCCTGCATCTGTATCCATCTATAGACTGACGTCCTGCATCTGTATCCATCTATAGACTGACGCCCTGCATCTGTATCCATCTATAGACTGACGCCCTGCATCTGTATCCATCTATAGACTGACGTCCTGCATCTGTATCCATCTATAGACTGACGTCCTGCATCTATATCCATCTATAGACTGACGCCCTGCATCTGTATCCATCTATAGAATGACGTCCTGCATCTGTATCCATCTATAGACTGACGCCCTGCATCTGTATCCATCTATAGACTGACGTCCTGCATCTGTATCCATCTATAGACTGACGCCCTGCATCTGTATCCATCTATAGACTGACGTCCTGCATCTGTATCCATCTATAGACTGACGCCCTGCATCTGTATCCATCTATAGACTGACGCCCTGCATCTGTATCCATCTATAGACTGACGTCCTGCATCTGTATCCATCTATAGACTGACGTCCTGCATCTGTATCCATCTATAGACTGACGCCCTGCATCTGTATCCATCTATAGACTGATGTCCTGCATCTGTATCCATCTATAGACTGACGTCCTGCATCTGTATCCATCTATAGACTGACGTCCTGCATCTATATCCATCTATAGACTGACGTCCTGCATCTGTATTCATCTATAGACTGACGTCCTGCATCTGTATCCATCTATAGACTGACGCCCTGCATCTGTATCCATCTATAGACTGACGTCCTGCATCTGTATCCATCTATAGACTGACGTCCTGCATCTGTATCCATGTATAGACTGACGCCCTGCATCTGTATCCATGTATAGACTGACGCCCTGCATCTGTATCCATGTATAGACTGTCAGGCTGGTTTGCCGGTGGGTGATGCTTCATGACAGATGCAGTGTGTTTGGAAAGCAATTTCAACTGAAAGCAGGGAGGAGTGGCTGAAGGCAGGCTTCAGATTTAGTCAAACAGACAAGCAGTCAGTTAGTGAGTCAAGCAGTCAGCCAGTGAGTCAGTGAGTCAGTCAGTAAGTTAGTCAAATAGTCAGTCAGTTTTTTAGTTAGTCAAACACTTCAAGATTCAAGATTCAAGAGACTTTATTTATCCCGAGGGAAATTAAGGTGCAACAGGGGGAATAAATGCACACAAAAAATACTAATACCTAAAAACTAAATAACTAAATAACAACAAACTAAACTAGTATAAACAAAATATAACTAAATGAAGTCTAAATGAAATCTAAATGTATAGACAGATGAATTGCACAATTCACAGTATTATTACAGAAATACGTAGGTATATACAATATACAACAATGCGTATAGTGCAAATTGGCAGTAATAAAATACTAATAAATAATTCAGATGAGTACTGAAAAAGTGACGTGAAAAGTGAAAAGTGAAATTGAATTTACAGTGCAAAATTACAGTGAAGGGATTTACTTAGTCAGTTAGTTAGAGTCAGACAGTCAGTCCATTAATTAATCAAACAGTCAGTCAGTTAGTTGAGTCAAACAGTCAATCAGTCAGTCAGTTAGTTAGTCAATGAGTCAGTCAGTAGGTCA
>CM051016.1:8766254-8768754 GCA_027704905.1 Muraenolepis orangiensis | reverse complement strand
CAGCAGCAGCTCCATGTCCTGCTCTACCCCCCCCCCCCCAACACACCACTGCCACCTCACAAAGAAAGTTAAAAACAAAAACAAAAAATAAATCTTGGCGACAATTTAAGTTATAAGTGGCTCAAAAAAACCCCCCTCCATTACCCCATTCCTGTTGAGTGTCTCAGCTGTGTTTCTCTGGAGTGTTTACGTATGCAGAGAAAGATCTAGAGAAATCCCGGCCTCCCCCCCCCCCCCCCCCACAGGGCTGTTCCCAAAGCACTCAACGGATGATGTCCTGGTGGATAAGAGTCTGGCCCCAAAGGAGGGGGTAAACATTTCAACTGGACATTAAAACCAGGGGAAAGACAGCATGACTCCTAACTCCTAACCAACATCGTAGCAGAAGCTAGTCAGCCGGTTCATTAGCCGCTGAGCACGGATTCATCATTATAATAATCATAATAATAATAACAACAATAATATCAGTTTATTTCGTCATCAAGACGGCGCTTTTATTTAAACGGGTAGGGGTTAAGGTGTCTTGTTCCAAGGACGCCTACAGTCTACCGAGAGCGCTGCCCTCGGCTGGCTGTGGACGGCGTCGGTTTGTCACACGAACCCTCAGAGTACGAGTCACTGATGCTCCTCGACGTGCGGAACAGAATTCTCTCCTTAAATGGACCCACGGCACGGCCTCCAACACGCCAACACCAGACACGGCAACGCCAAACACGGCAACGCCAAACACGGCAACGCCAAACACGCTAACGTCTAACACGCCAACGTCTAACACGCCAACGCCAAACACGCCAACGCCAAACACGCCAGCGCCAAACACGCCAGCGCCAAACACGGCAACGCCTAACACGGCAACGCCAAACACGCCAACGCCAAACACGCCAGCGCCAAACACACCAACGCCAAACACGCCAACGCCAAACACGCCAACGTCTAACACGCCAACGCCAAACACGCCAACGCCAAACACGCCAACGCTCTAACACGCCAACGCCAAACACGCCAACGTCAAACACGCCAACACCCAACACGCCAACGCCTAACACGCCAACGTCTAACACGCCAACATCTAACACGCCAACACCCAACACGCCAACGTCAAACACGCCAACACCCAACACGCCAACGCCTAACACGCCAACGTCTAACACCCAACATCTAACACGCCAACACCCAAACGCCAACGTCTAACACGCCAACACGCCAACACGCCAACGCCTAACACGCCAACGTCTAACACGTCAACGCCAAACACGCCAACATCTAACACGCCAACACCCAACACGCCAACGTCAAACACGCCAACGTCAAACACGCCAACGCCAAACACGCCAACGCCAAACACGCCAACGCCAAACACGCCAGCCTCTGACACGCCAGTGTCAAACACGGCAGCCTTTAACACGCCAGCCTCAAGGCCAAACACGGCAACGTCTAACACGGCAACGCCAAACACGCCAACGTCAAACACGCCAACGCCTAACACGGCAACGTCTAACACGCCAACGCCAAACACGCCAACGCCAAACACGCCAACGTCAAACACGCCAACGCCTAACACGCCAACGTCAAACACGCCAACGCCTAACACGCCAACGCCAAACACGCCAACGCCTAACACGCCAACGTCAAACACGCCAACGCCAAACACGCCTACGTCAAACACGCCAACGCCTAACACGCCTAACACGCCAACGTCAAACATGCCTACGCCTAACCCGCCAACGTCTAACACGCCTACGTCTAACACGCCAGCCTCTGACACACCAGCCTCTAACACGTCTTTAACATGCCAGCGCCTAACACACCAGGGTCTTACACGCCAGCCTCTAACACGCCAGCGCCTAACACACCAGGGTCTTACACCGCTCTAACAGCGCCTACACACAGGTCTTACACGCCAGCCTCTAACACGCCAGCGCCTAACACACCAGGGTCTTACACGCCAGCCTCTAACACGCCAGCGCCTAACACACCAGGGTCTTACACGCCAGCCTCTAACACGCCAGCGCCTAACACACCAGGGTCTTACACGCCAGCCTCTAACACGCCAGCGCCTAACACACCAGGGTCTTACACGCCAGCCTCTAACACGCCAGCGCCTAACACACCAACGTTTTCACACACCAGCGTCTAACACGCCAACGCCTTCACTTGCCAGCGTCCAACGCGCCGGCGTCCAACGCGCCGGCGTCCAACACGCCAACGCTTTCACGCGGCAGCGCCTCGGATGTAAGGGTGCGTGGGAAAAGTGTTGTACGAGAACAAATGACATGTGTTCTTTCTGTCTGTTTTTATTCCTGTCAGTTGTTATTTCAACCCCCCAAAAAAAAGAAGACTTTCCCACCAGTTGTTCACCAGGCTGTGATATGCTGCCACATGAAGCGCTCTTTGTAAGAACTCTAACACAATCTTTGATGCCTCTGGAGCCTGGGATTATAGCGCTATATTCTTTAGCGTTCTCCCAGATGAGAAGTCGGATGAGACGTGACGCTAATTG
>CM051016.1:8753754-8761254 GCA_027704905.1 Muraenolepis orangiensis | reverse complement strand
CCGCCGACCCCCGTCTGTCGATGGCCAGGTCGAAGATATATTCTCCCCACCCACACCCTAACTGTCAATAACCCCACCACCCTCCTCCTCCTCCTCCTCCTCCTCCTCCTACCTCCACCGCCATTAACCCAGCGGTTCGGGGCCGCTATACGCCGTCAAATACGTCAACTGCGACAGAGGGGGGTGGGGCGGGTGGGGCTGGGGGGGAGGGGGGGGGGGGGGGGGGGTGTGCGCCCTCTGGTTTTAATGACAGATGGAATGGGCATCGACCGGTGTGATGTGGATCACCGGAGACATCATGAGGGATATGTATCTCTGAGTACCAGGAGGACCAGGAGGCTGCATGCTGCCGCACATGACTGTCTTCACAGAGGGCTGGACGGATGTGTATAATGTGTAATACATGTTTTATAATGTGTGGTATATGTTTTATAATGTGTGGTATATGTTTTATAATGTGTGGTTCATGTTTTATGATGTGTAGTACATGTTTTATAATGTGTAGTTCATGTTTATAAGGTGTATTTAATGTTTTAGAATGTGTAGTACATGTTTTATAATGTGTATTTAATGTTTTATAATGTGTAGTAAATGTTTTATAATGTGTATTACATGTGTTATAATGTGTATTACATGTTTTATAATGTGTAGTACATGT
The DNA here is from genome assembly GCA_027704905.1 of Muraenolepis orangiensis. NCBI lineage: Eukaryota > Metazoa > Chordata > Actinopteri > Gadiformes > Muraenolepididae > Muraenolepis > Muraenolepis orangiensis. Next base: position 8,760,596 of record CM051016.1, on the reverse strand, counting down.
TTTATAAGATGTAGTTCATGTTTTATAATGTATAGTTCATGTTTGAATAATTTGTAGCACATGTTTATAATGTATAGTTCATGTTTGATAATTGTAGTACATGTTTATAATGTATAGCACATGTTTATAATTTGAAGTACATGTTTATAATGTGTAGTACATGTTTTATAATGTGTAGTACATGTTTATAATGTGAAGTACATGTTTTATAATGTGTATTTAATGTTTTATAATGTGTAGTACATGTTTTATAATGTGAAGTACATGTTTTATAATGTGTAGTACATGTTTTATAATGTGTAGTAAATGTTTTATAATGTGTATTTAATGTTTTATAATGTGTAGTACATGTTTTATAATGTGAAGTACATGTTTTATAGTGTGTAGTACATGTTTTATAGTGTGTAGTACACGTTTTATAATGTCTTCTACTTCTTCTTCTTCTTCTTCTTCTTCTTCTTCTTCTTCTTCTTCTTCTTCTTCTTTTTCATTTTGGCTCTCAGATGCGAGTAAATATTTCAGAGTGCCATCAGGATAGTGAGTGCCTTCGAGGCCTGGAGGGGGCTGTCTGGGAACCACCATCTCCCTCTCCTCCTCTCCCTCCCTCCGGCCCCCCTTTACCTATCTCCCCCTTCCCCCATCCCTCTCCCTCTCTCCCCCCTCCCCCATCCCTCTCCCTCTCTCCCCCCTCTCTCGCCTCCCCCCGGCTCAGACGTTCTGATCAAACCTGACGCCCTGCCCTTATTCTGCCATTGTCTTTATATCTAGAGGAGAGGATGACTGACACACACACACTCATATAGACACACACACACACACACACACACACACACATACACAAACACACACACACACACAGATATATTACACACACACACACACACACACAACACACACACACACACCACACTCATATAGACACACACACACACACACACACACACTCATATAGACACACACACATTCATATAGAAACACACACACATATGTATGCTTACGAAAACACGTAAACATGCACCGACACATAAACAACACACCACACACACACCACACACACACACACCACACACACACACACACACACACACTGTCAACACACAACATTCATATTGTGTTAGAGCTGATGCATATATAGCTTGAAATATGCGAGGGCTTTTTAGGAGGCTGAATAAAGAGCAAAATAGTTAATCACACTGTCTTGTCTTCATATATGTAACATCAGATGAGAGGTAGAGAGGGTACACCGAAGGAGGTTCAATGTTTGAGGGGTACAGGACCCCACTGCTGCTAAAGGTATGCTGATCTACAGTACAATAGGGAAGTGAGCTCTGTTGTTTTTGCCACGCCCGGTAGCAGCTGAGAAAAAGGGGATTGTGGTTTAAGTCGTGATTGCAGTTAACTTTGGGAGATACATTTAAATATCCTCCTGAAAACGTGCTACACAAAATATATCTGACAAAAAACCCCTGAAATCAACATTCCAGTATCAACAAGACGAAAAGGCCAGCAAAATAATAATAACCCAGAATCTAGGATGTATTAATAATAAATAACGTATCAACACACAAGTTTGTTTGTTGAACTTCGAGGAGCTCTTTGTGCTGAAGGTCCCCCTGCCTCTGCTGTCAGATAACCAGATCAAGAGGAGGAGAGGGGGGAGAGAGGGGGGAGAGAGAGGGGGAGAGAGGGGGGGGAGAGGGGGGAGAGAGGGGGGAGAGAGAGGGCGAGAGACGAACGAGACGGCGAGGGGGGTGACGGACGGACGGAGGAGTCTGTTTGTTGTGGGGTGTCGTCCTCACGTCGGGACAGAACCAGTCAGACACCACACGGGGGACAGAGGGGGAGAGAGAGAGAGAGAGAGAGAGAGAGAGAGAGAGAGAGAGAGAGAGAGAGAGAGAGAGAGAGAGAGAGAGAGAGAGAGAGAGAGAGAGAGAGAGAGAGAGAGAGCGAGAGAGAGAGGGAGAGAGAGACCCAGAAGAGAGAGAGAGAGAGAGAGAGAGAGAGAGAGAGAGAGAGAGAGAGAGAGAGAGAGAGAGAGAGAGAGAGAGAGAGAGAGAGAGAGAGAGAGAGAGAGAGAGAGAGAGAGAGAGAGAGAGAAAGAGAGAGAGTGTGAGAGTGTGAGAGAGAGAGAAAGGCAACACTCATTGCTGGTAATATCGTCAGTATACGACATGGAAATAACGACGTAAGTAAAACATAATCTTGATGTTCATCTCGATCCTGTCGGCGGAGGGGAGGGGGGGGGGGGGGGGGTGGGGGGTGTGGGGGGTGGCGGAGGGGGGGAGGGTGTGGGGGTGGGCGGTGGGGGGGGGTTCAACAGTGATGTCTGATTTTGGACTTTGACACAACTCACCCACCCGCGAAGAAACTGTCTCAACGCAAGATGCATCTTGGGAAAATAAATGGTGTCAAACATCTTAACCGTGTCAGACGAAAGACACTGAATGTTCTGTGTAACTACATTACAATACTGTTGGACTGTGTAACTACAGTACTGTATTGAACCCTGTCAAACAGTGACACTGACTGTTCTGTGTAACTACAGTACTGTATTGAACCCTGTCAAACAGTGACACTGACTGTTCTGTGTAACTACAATACTGTATTGCATCAATCCTACAATACTTACACACTTACGTTACATGTTAACATCCCACCCGCCTCTGCATGTATATACATTTCTAATTTGCACTATTGTACATAGGGCCTTACACAATATGTATATATACGATTTTATATGGCAATTTTAAACCAGTTATTTAGTTTAGTTTAGTTTTTTAAACACTTCATATTATTGTTTAATGTTGTTTGTAAGGAGTGACTGTGACAATTGCTATTTGCTGCACAATTTAGTTTGTGTAATGAGACAAACTTGTGCCATGACAATCACAGCATTCCAGTTCCAGTTCCGATTCTGATTCTGATTTGGTGCCGTAAAGCAACAACAAACCAAATGAAGGACTATCACCCAGAGAGCCAGACTCCCAGGCTCTGGGAGTTGGACTGGCAGCCGATCCATATTGCATAAGGCTATGGATTAGCGGTGGAGGGTTGCGGGGCCCCTTTGTGGAGACACTCTGGAAATCGTTTAGGCCCCAAACGTTTTGTTAATCAAGATGAATCTGGTTGCGTAACACAATTTCACGGTACACAGCCGAGGTGCCCGGGGCTAATCCAATCATCCCCATCCGTCAGAAAAGATCATAATAAAAATAAATATATATATATATACAGTATATATATGTATATATATATATATATATACCCCGACCCACTGGCGAAAAAACATTCAGGGGTTTTACCACTGGTTTTTGCGAGGACTGTAATGAATTGTAAACGTATGTAAATTGTTTTCGCTTCATCTAAAATGCAGAACATGAGAGAGAGAGAGAGAAAGAGAGAGAGCGAGAGAGAGAGAGAGAGAGAGAGAGAGAGAGAGAGAGAGAGAGAGAGAGAGAGAGAGAGAGAGAGAGAGAGAGAGAGAGAGAGAGAGAGAGAGAGCGAGAGAGAGAGAGAGAGAGAGAGAGAGAGAGAGGAGAGAGAGAGAGAGAGGGGGAAAGAGAGAGAGACTGAGAGAGAGAGAGAGAGAGAGAGAGAGAGAGAGAGAGAGAGAGAGAGAGAGAGAGAGAGAGAGAGAGAGAGAGAGAGAGAGAGAGAGAGAGAGAGAGAGAGGAGAGAGAGAGAGAGAGAGAGAGAGAGAGAGAGAGAGAGAGAGAGAGAGAGAGAGAGAGAGAGAGAGAGAGAGAGAGAGAGAGAGAGAGAGAGAGAGAGAGAGAAAGAGAGAGAGCGAGAGAGAGAGAGACTGAGGGAGAGAGAGAGAGAATGAAGCCGAGAGGAGAGAGAGAGAGAGATAGATTCTGTGGGTAAATATGGCCGCTTAGGGCCTCTTTCAAGGGGAGACGCAGGGATGATATCAGTCAAGCAGCAAAACGGAAAATTATGCCAATGTGTTTACGGTCTGTCTATTTCTCCTGGCGTTTGCAGGGTGCCCCCCCACCCTCCCTCCCAGCCTATGGTGTAGCTGCCGATCAGTTACACAGCCAGCGTCCCGCCGCCAAGAGCAGGTCGTAAAGTCGACGCATCATCAACATCATCATCATCGTCATCATCATCCATTTACGGTCGTGACGTGACTACGGACGCCGCCCTGCTGTTGGGGAACAACACCGGCAGAACTTTGGAATGAGTTATGAGACCCGATTTAATTTAATTTTTTCTAATAATTTTTTATTTATATTATTATAATTGTCTTTAAGGAGGATGCCGCGGGGCGACCTGCCGGAGAAACGTGTCGCTGGTGTGTGGAGTACTTATTTTAATATTTTTAAATATTTTTTATATATATATATATATTTTATATATATATATATTACATATATTTTATATTTTTTATTCTATATTTTATATTTTTATATTACTTACTTAGTTATTTGTCTCTTCAGAGGGAAGGGCTGGGTCAACATGAGTCCTCAGGACGACCCTCTTTGAGGGAGTGGATCATGCAGCCGACCCCACAAAGACATGTCTCATCTCGTCATTTTTACAGCATCGTCAGTTGCCGAGGGTTACAGAACCGGCGACGACGGAAGCCAGCCGGGGGCAAAAACCGACAACAACAACAACAACAACAATGACAACAACAACAACATCTCAAAATGTCCGCTGAGTGTCAGGTGAAGAAGGGTCACTATCAACAGATACCAACACACAGTCTAACACATCCCTTCCTACACGCTCAGACCATCGATGATGCGTGTGTGTGTGTGTGCGAGAGTGTATGTGTGTCTGTGTGTGTATGGAGCGTGTGTGTGTGTGCGTGTGTGTGTGTGTGCGAGCGTGTGTGAGTGTGTGTGTGTGTGTGCGTGCGAGCGAGTGCGTGCGCGTGTGTGTGTGCAAGCGTGTGTGTGTGTGTGTTTTTGTGTGTGTGTGTGTGTTTGTTTGTTTGTTTGTGTGTGTGTGTGTGTGGGTGTGTGTGTGCTTGTGTGTGTGTGTGTGTGGGGGGGGGGGGGGGGGGGGGGGGTTGTTAAACTCACACGTTGTGTGTGATCTCCGGCGGCCGGTCCGCCTGCTCGGGGAAGAGGGGGTGTGGCGGTTCACCGATGGGGACGCAGCCCAGAGACTTGCTGATGGCGTGGCTCAACTTCTTGGCCGGAGATTTCTGAGGGTAGCACAGCAGCACAGCAGAGACATGTGACCTGTGACCTGTGACCTGTGACATGTGACCTGTGACCTGTGACCTGTGACCTGTGACCTGGGACATGCTGGACGTACAAAGCGGCTTTGGGTATAATCCTATTTGTTTTAAATGCATGTCGTGAAGGAGCAGGGTTAAACAACAGGAAATATTTTCCGCACTATAAGACGCACCTGTGACCTTAGTCACAGGACCAGCCAGACACCTAAAATAACGAGCGACTTATAGTCCAGAAAATACAGTAGATACATTTGCCGACAATGGGTTTCAATGGGTTTTTGCGATACCTTTTGGCTGGGAGTTGAACACCCTAACCACTACACTAAAAATATGTTTATATATATTTAATATAGTTTGGAAAAGCTTTTATTGTGACATGACCCAATTCAATGAAATGCTCCGAGACTCTGACCAAACCTCTGTTCTGTTACAGTTCTGCCCTTTCTGCTCCACTTATTGGATTATCTATGATGTATAGCTATTTTATTTTTATGATAGAGCAGCATGTATTAATTCTGGTCTCCAGTGCTGCTGGGATTTGGAATTCATTGCTCATAACGGCCCTTGTTTCACTCACAACACAGCACAGCGCTTAAGGAGCCCTGAGAAATTCAGTCAATACTATTGAACACGGTGGAATCATCAAAAGCTGTGTAAAAATTAATTTGACCCTCCATCAAATCCTTCAGAAACAATTCTAAATGACCCAGGCTAGGCCTTCTACATCCTCCGGGGTCTAGTCTTACCCAGGACGAGTGCTCCTTCATCTGGTGCTGGTTGCTATGGGGACCGTTGGCGTGGCCGCGCCAGAAGCAGCTCTGGCAGAGCTGGTAGCCGTGGCACTGCTGGCAGCGGTAGCGGAAGCCCATCATGCTCTCACTGCGGCAATAGGAGCATTCTACTGGATGGAAGACTGGAGTGACAGGGGGGGACAGCCAATCAGAAAGCAGATGGAGATTGATCAATTGGGGGGCGGGGGGGGAATTGGATTAAACAATAGGAAACATTACGTATAGGTATACATTATGTATATATATATTTAAATATATATACGTATATATATATATATATATATATTTTTAAAACAGTAGCACTATTTATGCAACAGAAACATTTATGGACAAATATAGAGGCTGCAGATTTGCGACTATGCACAAACTATGAACAAAAATATATATATGTATAAATATACAGTATAATATGAATATATACATCTATGAAACACAATATCGTACCGTTTTCCACGTTGGCGAGTCGGTGCATAAGAGGCAGCCAAACAAGACACTGAGGTGGAGGGTCGGCCATCAGAATATCCAAAAACGTGTTCAGAGAGATCTTCTTCTAGACAAAAACCCCCAAACACAAAGTACACCATCCAGTCAGCACCCACCACATCAGCTCTCACCTGGAACATGTGATCATGATAATCATAATAATAATAATCATAATAATAATAATAAAAATCAACACAATAAAATAAAATAATAACAAATACATAAATAATCAATCATAAATACGTAAAAAATGGAGAGGTAGTTGGAATCGTATTCCATATTTCACTATTTATTCATGCCATGGTCGCTGGTCTGTGAATACATATAAAACAATTATAATTACATTGTTGATCAAATAAACAGAGCACATGAAA
>CM051016.1:8718754-8751254 GCA_027704905.1 Muraenolepis orangiensis | reverse complement strand
TTGGCCACCAAAAAAACATTTGAGTCTTTCTGATCATTACAACGGTGTTAGACTACAGTCATTGACCATTACTGGTCTCACGAGTAGTTCAATAATGTCCAAAAATATAGGACAGAAAAATATATTTAAAATAAAAGATATAAAATATACACCGGTAGTGTTTCATTCATACATACAGACCTATCTACATCACTCCATAATATACAGCGAACAGCCTGAACATGAAGAGGATTAAGTGACAAAAATACACAACACAATTGCGCCACACAATTGTGCGCTATTTTACAACATGAATCCTACATCCAGATTTCCACCTCAACGTGGCACCGCTTGGCGGTTACTACATCCCACTCCTATAATACCCCTGTTTGAATCTCATTCAGCCGAGGAGAGCTTCAGGTTCTTCCGAGGACGTAAGCGAGGGTTTCCTGGCGGGAACCGGGGACTTCCTCTTTCTGATCTTTTGAATACATGTCAAACCCGTTGCGTAATAGAGACACGATCGCACCGCAGAGTAACTGAGAACTTCAGCGGAGAGCAAGAGTAGTAGAAGAAGAGAGTCCTGACGTTTGTATTTAACAAGGGGGGGAGAGACTTTTACAGTTGATACTGAACAAAAACGTCTGTACTGCTTGGAGTGTGTGTGGGCGTGTTGAGGGGAGTTTATGGTATAGTTTTGTTTGGTAAAGTATAGTATTAGTATAGTTTAGTATCGTTTTGTTGTAGGAAATTCATACTGCGAATGGGGGAATGGGGGAGTAGGCATTTCATTGTAATGAATCATCTTGAATGTTGGGGTCTTGAATCTTGAGAACAAAAACGGACGGACGGACATGCGTGAGAAAGAAAGGGTCTTGTCACAGTACAGGCTGTGAAGCCCTGACTTTCTTTTCACTGTAAAAAAAACATGTACATAACATGTACTGACATCTAGGACTCCTTCAAGGTCACCGCGCGCACACACACACCGTATCTTAAAGTGAGCTCCGGTCGAGGCGTATGGCGGTGGTGGTATGATGTATTGTGTATGTATTCGTACGCCCGTGTATTACGTTAACCTCCACACCTCCACAGAAACTGTATTCACCATGCTGCTGCACTACTGGCACTTTAAATGCTTCAAAAGATTTTTGTAAAAAAAAATTAAAAAAATGTACATTCAACACATGTACATGTCATTTAAGTCACTTTGCTGCTCTTTTTTTGTTTATTTTTAACCGTACATATTATTTGTATGGTGTTATTTTGGAGATGTATACTGCGGGAGGGAATGGGGAGTAAGCATTCCAATGTACTTGTTACAAATGGCAAATAAATATCTTGTATCTTGTATCTCTCTTGTATCTTGTATCTTGAGGAACTAGGAGGAGGCTAGGGGTTTTGCGTACGCAGTGGATAGGATTACCGAGGGTTACCAAATATCAATGCTAATGAAAAGACGATTTCATTTGTCGACCGTCAAGGAGATAACCTTCCCCCCCCTCCCTCCCTCCCTCCCTCCCCACAGTGTATTAGTACCTTAGAACTACGTTTCACCGTGAGCTCATGGATCTCCTGGATCATGTTCTCATCGGCTGTGGTTAACACAGGTTCTCAAGGGAGCGGGAACCGGCGAACCCCGGTGTCGGAAGACCCTGGAACACCGGAACGGCCAACCGACTCTCACTACCCTCCTCAAAACTTGAGACAACCCGACTCGGATCCGAGATTTGCACTCTCCACACTTTTGAGTTGATGTTGCAGACCGACGATGTTTCCCGACATGCGGCCCTCCCTTACAGTATATGTACCATGTGTCACTGCGGGCGTTATGCCGTACCTGTCGTACATGGCCACCATGAAGTTGAGCAGCAGGCCGATGGACTGCTCCACGTTGATCTGGTGTGTGGTGGGCAGCCTCTTGTTCAGCTGGTAGTAGATGGAGGACAGGATGGTCTCCAGCCGCGACACGTTGATCTCCGCGCTGTGGTCCAGCGTGTTGAGGCCGTTGTCTCGGAACGCCTCGATCATGTTCCACACGTCCACCAGGTGCACTGTCGGGGGGGGGGGGGGGGGGGGGGCGCACACACACACACACACACACATACACGCACACACGCACACACACACACACACACACACACACACACACACACACACACACACACCACACACACACACACACACACACACACACACACACACACACACACACACACACACACACACCACAGCATAGCTAAGCAACCTTGAGCAAAAAAGGCGTGCTCCTTCAAAAGATAAAAGAAGAAATCTGCAGTATCGCGGGACACACACACACTTGCACAATACGAATTAAAAAAAGAGATAAAAATGTAAAATAAGACCGCAAACGTGGGAGCTGCTGTGTCTAGGGTTGGATAACGGCATCTGCTAAACGGTAAAACTGTGAATCAATCGGGCCTTGAAAGAACAGAACTACGACTCTTATCGGTCGCCCCGCCGGCATCCCCGGGAGACGACCCGGGACGGAGATTATTCAAGGGATGATGTGTGAGGACGAGGTGTTTGGAGGGTTGGAAACGAGGGCTGAGGGTGTGTGTGTGTGTGTGTGTGTGTGTGTGTGTGTGTGTGTGTGTGTGTGTGTGTTTGTGTGTGCACTCACGGTTGCACCTCTTCTGCACAAAGCGGAGCTTGCAGGCCGTCCGATAGGTCGACAGTCTGATAACATCGAAGTTCTGAGCTCCTGGACGACAGACAGACAGACAGGCAGACAGACAGACAGACAGACAGACAGACAGACAGACAGACAGACAGACAGACAGACAAACAAACAAACAAAACAACACACAAGACGATGAGTTGAACAGGCAACAAAGTCACACACACACACACACAAAATAAACCACACACAATAAATCATTGATTTGGATCATCAGACGGGAATGAATCTTCATTCTCAAACATTATATATTATCTCACGTGTATAAATAAATATATATATATATGTGGACATTTTTTACCAGGTAATTTAGTTTAACTTAGTTTTTTAACTAATATATATTATTTTCAATTGTTGTTCCTAAGAGTGCCCTGAGGATTGCTATACAATTCCGTTGCACAATGACAATTAAGGGGTTCTGATTCTCATTCTGATATCAGTTTTTCCGAGTCACTCAGAAGCAGGAGACAGATCCAGAGATCACGTCACACCGTCGTGTACATATACGATGAAAAGGAGAAGGGGTGCTTCTCCTGTTCCACAGGTAAGCGTTCAGCGGTTATCTCGGAGATGAGGGAGACGGTCAGTCCTCAGCTGTCAGCCGACGTGACGGACAGCCCCTGGAGACGACACAACAACCTAGCTGCGTGTGTAGGAAGCGTTATATAGCGTAATGTGCTACGCTGAGGGACATTGCATCAGTGATGCCAGTGAGCCAGCCAGCACCAGAGAGAGAGAGAGAGAGAAGAGTTGCGTAATCCTGAGCTGGCAATGAATAGACGAAGAGACTCATTCTTACCCTTAAGACTCTCTCTCTCTCTCTCTCTCTCGCTCTGTCTCTTTCTTTCTTTTTTTCCGATTCAATCCAATTCAATTCAATTCAAAGCGTTATTGGCAAACCTACATTTACAGCAACGGCGCGCGTACAAAGTCAAATGAGACACATACAAGAATATACGTGAATGAACAGAATAGAATCACAATGCAAAAATGAACAGTATATACAGGGAAACGTATTTAACTGAGAATGGATGATAGGAAAATGATAATCATAATAACACATTGGTAATTGAAGTTTTCAACTTGAAAGAGTAAGGAACGTGTAACAAAAGGGCAACACACTAGAGCAAAAGTGAGATGCTGTTGGATGCAATCGCAATCTCTCTCTCTCTCTCTCTCTCTCTCTCTCTCTCTCTCTCTCTCTCTCTCTCTCTCTCTCTCTCTCTCTCTCTCTCTCTATCTCTCTCTCTCTCTCTCTCTCTCTCTCTCTCTCTCCTCTCTCTCTCTCTCTCTCTCTCTCTCTCTCTGTGGAGCTCACTCACTCATCTCCATGAAGAGCTGTCTTTTCTCCACCATGGCCTTTCCCCGCTTGGTACCCTCCTCGATCATCCTCCTGCCACACATCAAACAGAACAGAAAGACGCACTCACTTTCACCTTCAGAGTTTTACAGACACTCACTCTTACCTTCAGAGTTTAACAGACACTCACTCTCACCTTCAGAGTTGAACAGACACTCACTCTTACAGTCAGAGTTGAACAGACACTCACTCTTACAGTCAGAGTTGAACAGACACTCACTCTTACAGTCAGAGTTGAACAGACACTCACTCTTACAGTCAGAGTTGAACAGACACTCACCCTCACCTTCAGAGTTGAACAGACACTCACCCTCACCTTCAGAGTTTAACAGACACTCACCCTCACCTTCAGAGTTTAACAGACACTCACCCTCACCTTCAGAGTTTAACAGACACTCACTCTTACAGTCAGAGTTGAACAGACACTCACCCTCACCTTCAGAGTTTAACAGACACTCACCCTCACCTTCAGAGTTTAACAGACACTCACTCTTACAGTCAGAGTTGAACAGACACTCACCCTCACCTTCAGAGTTGAACACCCCCAGCTGGGAGCTGGGGGTCACAACCCATTAGTGGCTCACAGCAGAGAAGTCTTGCCGGTTACGGCTCGATGGCCAGATACATATTTCCTTTCAAAAATATATATGCCTGATAATATTGGCCTACTACCCACGTGCCTCGCTATTTGATCATGAGTAGTAGTCGTTTGAAGACTGAAAATTTGGAATACCTTATTCACGAACAACAATATATAGAGGAATTATAGTTTATTATCGCTACGCATGTTGTTCATCAACACAGTTTACATAGGTACATGTTGTTGATCACATTGTTGTTGATATGGTGATGAAAATGCATCACTGTTTGCAAAATTGAGAGGATTTGACACACATGACTGTGAATGTGCAAAGTATGTGTGTATAAACTGTGTGTATAAACCCTGTTTTACCAAATACATATTTCAGAGAAATGGTTGTTATAATGTGCTCGTAAATAGGGGATAGATCCATCCATTGGTTGATTAGATGTTGTGTGTGAGAACACACACACACACACACACACACACACACACACACACACACACACACACACACACACGCACACACACATAATTGACTTTGGGAAAAAAAGTATTTACCTGTTGCTGAATTCAAACAAAGTGAAACACCAAATGTCGACCCTAGGGAGATAAGATCAGGAACAGAGAGAGAGAGAGAGAGAGAGAGAGAGAGAGAGAGAGAGAGAGAGAGAGAGAGAGAGAGAGAGAGAGAGAGAGAGAGAGAGAGAGGAGAGAGAGAGAGAGAGAGAGAGAGAGAGAGAGAGAGAGTGAGAGAGAGATCATATCAATAGAGTTAACATGCTATTTGAATGGTCTCCATTGTCTTTTTAACAAGAGACAAACAAAGGTCCCTGAAAACTAAAAGTGGTCACCTTCAATTCCACTCTCCCAACTTTATATCCACTTCCACACAGTAATTAACACACAACTCCCTCATCTGCCCCACCGGTTCTGCTCTCTAATGTAATGACATGATGCAATCTGCATCGTCCGTACGTCACCCTGGACAGAAGCGTCCCGTGAAATGACATAAACAAAATAGCGAACAGTGCTTGTAATGGAATCTCCCCTTCGGGAGAGAGGGAGAGGGTGGTGTGTTGTTGTGTGGTAGAGGGGAGAGGACACCATGCTGTCAGTATGCTAAGCGAACCTGCGCTAAGCTAACATCCCGTCCGTCCCCCCTCGCCCCCCGCCCCCCCCCCGGAGCCGAGGTTGGACTGGTCCGAGGAACAACACAACACACACACCCTGACCTTTATCGGTGGTGGCTGTTGAACTAAGAGATGGTTTCTTCTTATTCTTCTTCTTCTTCTTCTTCTTCTTCTTCTTCTTCTTCTTCTTCTTCTTCTTCTTCACTTTACGGTAAACGGTGAGATCTGAAACCGGTCACGACAGGGCCTTTCTTTGGCTTACGAAGTTCCTTTCAACTTTGAAACGGCCCTCAGTGTGGCAGAAGGGCCTTTATAACCCACATGCCATTACAGACACACATCAAGAGTGTTATGTCTCCACTGAACGTCCGGAATAGGAGAGGAAATCCATGTCATGGTTATCGCCCTGGTTCCATAAGGCCCACATATCCGCTTTATTGGCTGATTGTCTGCCAAGACCATAATGACATACATGCAGACTGTGCTATGATCCCAGAGGGGGGAAAAGCCAGAGGTCACGTATTTAGTTTCTAACTGATTTGAATCTGCCTTTGTCGTTTTTCTGCTCATGGAGGAAATGTCAAATTGTGGTCTTGATCTGTGAAGGACTTCTGGGGTCAAAGGGACCCGCTCTGGCATTTGGGGAAAACGGTCAAAACCCGATTGAATGAACAAGTACAACACAATGGCCCATTGTGAATATATTCTCTCATGAGCTCCACTGTATGGGCAATACGTAGGCAGCTCAGGACTCTGAATGAGTGGGAACATTTCATTGAAGAGAGGAGCAGTGCCGATGAGAGGAAAAGTGCGAATGGCAGTCTGTCGTGGGCTGGAAATATCATGACATATCTATCTCTCTATCTCTCTATCTCTCTCTCTTATAGCGATAGCTCTATACAACACACGGCGCCGGACGACATACACAAGACGGGACAACGCCTGCGACGCGAAGTTATCGAGCAATAATAATAATAATGACAATTATAATAATACATGTCAAATTCTTGGACATGACCAATACATGTCTTCGATTTTAGACAGGACAGGGCCCGGGCAAGGTGCACTCTGTACTGTAACCGCACCTTTCGGAGTGATGACAGCATCCTTTAGACGCGTGTCAACACGGAGGAGAGGAGAGCGTCCGTCTGCTGCAGTGTCTCCACACGACTCGCCATCCGTCCCTAGGTCGACGCTAATGGTGTCGTTACGGAGCAGTGCTGTATGAAGTCATATTTTGCCCCAAAAATATAACATGCAAACCTAACGACAAACGCGGCCATGTTAGTGTCATCTATGGGTAATCTCCGCAATGGGAATACTAGTGTGCCGTGATGCGAGGAGGAGGGGGGAGGAGAGGAACTCTCTCTTATTGACCGGACATTCATTGCATTGAGCGGGTCGTTTTTATTTCCTCCTCCTCTTAAAATAAAAACTGTCTCACTGTGATGAGAAGATGAGAAACCCAAATGGCCATAGATGGCCCTTACCGTGCGGGGTTGCGTTTACAGCATCAGATGAACGGCCATCCGTGGTTCACAAAGAGTGAATAATAATAAGGAGATGATTTTTTTTTTCACCCGTGATTCATCGCCGCACTCTCTCTCTCTCTCTCTCTCTCTCTCTCTCTCTCTCTCTATCTCTCTCTCTCTCTCTCTCTCTCTCTCTCTCTCTCTCTCTCTCTCTCTCTCTCTCTCTCTCTCTCTCTCTCTCTCTCTCTCTCTCTCTCTCTCTCTCTCTCTCTCTCTCTCTCTCTCTCTCTCTCTCTCTCTCTCTCTCTCTCTCTCTCTCTCTCTCTCTCTCTCTCTCTCTCTCTCTCTCTCTCTCTCTCTCTCTCTCACCTTTTGGGATGAATTCACACGTTCACCCCGGCGACGTCACTACTGCTGCTGCCCAAGGAACGACTCATGATGATGATGATCCTCCGTCATGTCATGGCACTTATACTTCTGCGTTTTTCCCCCCCTTCTCTCCACCTAAAACTCCGGTTCCTTCAACCTGGTATACTGAACCGCTGCGGTTGTGGCAGCGAATACAAAACAGAAGAAGAAGAAGAAGAAGAAGAAGCGACTCCTCTCGACTCCTCTCCTCTCATCAGCACCCGACGGCAGAGGACGGCAAAGCGCAGGCACGCAACCGAGACGCCATGCGCGCTACACCTACAACTACGCGGACCCCCAGTGCGCATGCACGAGGGTTAAAGGTGTAGCAGCTCCTCGCGCCCCCACAGACCACAGTGCTGTTTAAATAAGACTAGCCACACTAATAATAGGCAGAAATGATATAAAAAAATAACAATGATAGTAAGAATGTATATACCTTTATACACAATGGTGTATATACATGTGTATATATATTTATCCTGTTTTTCATAATTGCATACCCCTGATCTCTATACCTACTAAGTAGTGATCAGGGGGTATGCAATTATATTAGTTAAATACTTGTATACTTACCTGTATATATTATATATATATATGTGTATGTGTATAAAATACACATGTGTGTGTATGTGTGAGATATGTGCATAATAATAAGGTATAGATATTATATATACCTATTATTATGCACATATATCTCACACACACTGTATAAGTAATCTTATAACTGTTTTTATACCTAGTAGACTGTATTTAGTAACTGTAAACTGTAAATGATATTATATTACCATGCACTTTACTGCAACATTTGCACTCTGGTTAGATGCTAAATTATTTCCGCTGTACAATGACAATACATGTGAATTTAATTTAATAAATAATAAATTGATAAAGTCAAAGTTTATTAATAATATTAATAACACATTTTCATATAGGCCTCCATTGATCGTTAAGCTTTTGAATGAACCGTATCCCAGTCACAATATAGATCAGGTATTAAAAACAAAAGAGTCCGAAAGTTGGGTTTGTGTTATTTATTCATAATAAGTCTATATCCTTTGATAAAATACACTTTGTTTACAAGTGCTGATTACTATATTACATTCACCTGTGTTTTAAATTGAAACTTTAAAACGGTCCAACGACAGCAGAAATTATTATGGACAGAAAGGAACTCATAGCCTTGACAATGACACATATTTTTGCCCCCCAGAAAAATGTGATGGACCAGTTTTCTACACATAGACACACACACACACAGCACACACATTGACACACACACACACACACAACATACAGTTACGATGAAGGGAAGAGACAACAATATATTGTCTAAATTACATTTCTACGCTTCCCACAAGTTCAAGATCTCAGCCGCCTTAAGTGGCTGATGTTACATTGATACACGATCTTTCAATTATATTCTCTTTTATTTACAGTGCAATGAAGTACTGGGCACAGACGCCATGGTATCAGTTCTACCAAAATAAAAGACCCCACCACGTTTGGCCATCTATGCCCCAACTGTTTATACTGTTTAATAACAGATTTCAATGTTGCACCAAATAACTACTCTATGGAAGACAAACTATATAGCCAAACAGGTCCATCGGGGGAAAAACCTGGGGCATAGAGATATATTATATAGATAACTATATATATAACTATATATATATCTATATAAATATAGATATAGATATACCTGGGCAATTTGAAAAACCGAAAACACATACATGGTTTCTCTAAATATGGTGGTATGTCCACGACAAGACAAACATCTGACGACTAACAAACAGCTGACATTATAATATATATATAGTACATACCCTGTGGATTTAATAAAAACAATTAGCAAATCGATTTTCTATCCAAATATATTAATTCAAATATATTAACTTTGTTTAGCTAGTGAGACATGGAAAACAAGCTCTAATTGTGTTTTCTTAAGGTGACTTTGGCATGTTACCATGGAAGTAATATATATATATATATATATATATTATATATATAGAGATATATACTGTCTGTATATAGGCCTACATATAAATCATACATCTGCTTCGTACCTCTAACTTCTGAAAATATAACAGATATATTATCTTGCAATTAAGACGAGTACACACACACACACACACACACACACACACACACACACACACACACACACACACACACACACACACACACACACACACACACACACACACACACACACACACACACACACACACACACACACACACACACACACACACATAGCCTGCTGCTATAAGACATTACTATTACAATTACCTAATTTTCTGTCTAAAACATTTCCTTTTTAAAGGAGATTGAGAACATAATCTTTTAAGCACACAATGATTTTGTGACGTTGCCCAGACTATTTGATTGGTGTTATTCAAAAGGAGGAGGTAAGGCAATTTTTGAATAAAGTGTTGCGCCTGGCATGTGAAGCCGTGATCTGGAGTACCTCTGACTTGTTTCAACAAACAAGTGTGCAAACACTGCATCTACCATACAGATACCCCTTAGTGTTTGATCAAAGACTCGGACTCTCTCTCTCTCTCTCTCTCTCTCTCTCTCTCTCTCTCTCTCTCTCTCTCTCTCTCTCTCTCTCTCTCTCTCTCTCTCTCTCTCTCTCTCTCTCTCTCTCTCTCTCTCTCTCTCTCTCTCTCTCTCTCTCTCTCTCTCTCTCTCTCTCTCTCTCTCCAGTAATCAATCATCCATAAATTCAGTCATAAAACCTGGCCTATACAAAGCGTGGTGTACTACAGGAGTCGAAAAAACGTTAGGAATATAAATCGGCAAATATTTACAGTGCAGAAGTAAAAAAAAACAAAAAAAACTAAAAAAAAACATGAAAATAAACCTCTTGGATTTTCCTCTCCTTTAACAGTGAGTGTTTTGACCGTCCCTCCCACTAGCAATGTCTCTCTCCCTTAAAAGAAAATTAATGAGAAGCAATGCATTGTGGGGTAAAAAAATGATCTACAAGCCCGTCTCTGACCTGGGCCACACACACACACAGAACCACACAGCGTGCTCTCCGTGTTGTGAGGGCTGCACCTCATAAGTGCAGCTGTTGCACTTGTATTTCCTCTGCTCATTGCATTGGTCGAAAGTGTTACTTCCTCCTGTATGTCCCTACCAAATGGGGTGGGGGGGGGGGGGGGGGTGCAAGGTGTGTGTGTGTGTGTGTCTGTGTGTGTGTCTGTGTGTGTGTGTCTCTGTGTGTGTGTGTGTGTGTGAGGCGGTGGGGGGCGGGGGTGAGAGTATGTGTGTTTTTTCTCTTTTTGTTTAAAGTATCGTTGAAAAAACTTTCTTACGCAGGAAGTATGGAAGTATAGATGCTATAGGTCTGTTTATTGTTAACTTTCGAGTGCTATATGTACTGTACGCAGTGCACAGTGGTTTCTATTTAAAAAAAAACTAAAACAAACGGTTTGCCGAGAGTTTTACTTCCCTGCCTCTGGTCAGCTACAACACATGATTATCTTTCGCCCCTCAATTTAAGCTCTTCAATCCGTTTAGGTGTCATGATAAAAAAAAGTGTCTGTCTACCACATATATAATGTCATCCTACAAAAATAACAAGAAAATTATATTTTCCCTCCTTTTTGTCTTTTAAAAACTATACGTATATCTCTTTATAAAATATATCTATATATATATATATATATATATATATATATGTGTATACCACACTGACCCTAGCCGAGTGCAAAACATTGCCGGAGTTCTCTCAGGTCACACATTTCTCACAGATCTACTGATTGGAACCAAACTAATTGGCGGCACTACCAACATTGCACAGAACAAGCGACTTTGACGCAACACAGTGGATCTTCCAGTGTAATTTCTTACCCTTCTACCAGCCACCCGGTGTGCCCCATTCAGGTAACCGATTCCCAGTCGGTTTCAACCTAAGTTTCAGTTTCTCTGGCGGAAGATTCTCGATTTCATGAAAAAAAAACAACCAAACAAACACAGAGGAGGAGGAGGATGACGACGAAAAGGGTGACGGCTTCAGTGTCACCGCACCACCAAACACGAGACGCACAGTTTGGAGGGTCCGATGCAGTCGTCGTGGCAGAAGGCGCCGCACCCCTTGCACATGATCATGGCCTTGAGGCGGCAGTAGCACTTGGACTGCACGTCCTCCATGTCCGGGCCCTCGGCGAAGGCGCGCTCCGGCGAGGGCTCCCCCCCCGGGTCACCGCGGTCCAGCGAGTGGCCCGCGGGTATGGTGGTGACCGTCACCGAGAACGACATCACGCTGCCGTGGACCACGCCGCCGCCGCCCATGTCGGCGGGGGAGCCCGCGGCGGCGCGGGGCTCAGACACGTCCACGGTGCCGCGGTAGCACGACCCCACCGTCGCCCCGTCGCGGTCCGGGTTACAATCGAGTGTTCTCGGCGTCGGGGAGGCGTGCGTCCGCTGGCGGCTGAGGTCCGTTCCCGTGGGGTGAGGCGCGGTCACGTATGGCTCGGAGTTTCCTTGATTGCTATTGCTGTGCTGGAGGTTCCCCCGGTTGGACTGAGGCGAGGGGCCGCTGTCTTTGGCTCTTTTAGCCTCGGCCGGGTCCCCGTGGGCGCCGACCGCCGTGTCCGCCGATCCGCAGCCCAGCCGGCTGGACTCGGTCTTAAATGTTAGGCGGTGCTGAACGCTGGTGGATTCCTCTTGCTTGGCTACGGAACATCCCCACTGCTCCTCCTGTACGCCAGAGGACGGAGAGGTGGGATCCTCGTCCTTCACGCCAGAGGCTAGCGAGTTTAGATCCTCGTCCTTCACGCCAGAGGATAGCGAGGTTAGATCCTCGTCCTTCATGTCCTCGTGACCTTCCTCCCGCTTCACGACGGACAGCGGGGGCGGCACAGCGAGAGCGGTGGGGCGCTGCAGCCTCCTGCTGCTCTCTGACCCGCAGCCGTACGTGGACACGTTGAGTAGGTAGTGTCCGGTCATGGCCGGTCTGGCCGCCCTCTTGCGGTCCAGGAAGCCCACGGCGAACCTGGGCCGGGCCGGGCTGTCCTGCCGGTGCTCTTCGTAACGAGGCGGGGGGGGCCCCGTTCCCTCCGGGGTCTGGCCCTGCTGGGACCCTTTCCTCTGCATCACCGCCTGCACGATCTGCTCCTGGGTCTCCTTGTCCGGCGCCTCCCTGTGGAAGCGCGCCCGGTGATCCGGGAGGGCGGCGGGCCGACTGGCGAGCCTCGGTGGCGTGGGGCCGTGCTTGACGGGCCTGTGCTCGTGAGACCCCCCCGCCGCCGGATGCCACGTCTTCCCTTTGCTCCCCGGATGCACGGCCGACCCCTTGGCCTCCCTGGCCAGCGGCTTCGGGAGGATCTGGTCTATGGGAACCTCCATGCCCTGCAGGAGCTGTGTGACCAGAGGGTTGTTGGCCGGCGTGCAGGAGCTCACCCTGGTCGGCAGGCCGGCGGAGGTGCTGGGCATCTCCGGCAATCCTTTCCTCCCCCGTGACGACGGGTCCGACGGCTTCTGAGGGCAACGGGGGCCGGCCGGCGGCTCCGCGGCCGGGTGACCTTTCCGTTTGATATCCTCACCGGCTTTGACGTCAAAGGTCGGAAGCTCCCCGGTCTTAAGGGGACCGGAGGTTTCCGACGCGTGGGAAGGAGTGAGAGGCGCTCTTGTATGAACGACAGCGGTGGGTCGGGAGGGTAGCACAGCCAACGCCGGCTGCAGAGATGTTGGTCCGAGGGTGGGGGATTTCGGTGTGATCTCACCGCCGGCACTCGCCAGCCCTGCTCCTAGCCGCGCTCCCTCGGGTGCCGGCACCGACCCCGGAGCCGTCACGGCTGCCCCCGTGGCCGCCACCGCCGCCGCCGCCGCCGCAGCCGCAGCCGCAGCCGCAGCCCGCTGTGCCCGGGCCAGCTGAGCCTTGGCCTTGATGTCGGCCAAGGTGCGGGCCCCGGTGCGCCCCGGACCGCCGAGGGGGGACGCAGGGAGAGGCGTCCGGGGGGACACGGGGCCGGGCGAGGCCGGGACGTGGAGAATCCGCGACACCGGGATCTGAAAAAATACGGAAAACAAAGGTGAGACAAGCTTATGGACGGAACACATCTTAGGGATGTTCCGTCGTCGATCGAGCGGCCAACCTTGAGCGGAGGAACCTTCTGGTGTGCGTTTGGAGACGGCGTGGCAGGGCTGGACGTGGAAGAGGCCGCTGAGGAAGAGGCCGCGGGTGGCATGGAGGGGGCGGCCGGCGATGCGGAGGAAGCCGCCGTGACGGTGGAGGAAACCACCGGAGAGGTGGAGGAGACCGATGGAGATGTGGAGGAGGCTACTGCTGGAGGGGTGAAGGAGGTTACCGGGGATTTAGAAAAGACCGCCGGAGACGTGGAGGAGACCTCTGTAGGGGTGGAGGGGGCTACTGGAGACGTAGAGGAGGCCGACGGAGAGGGGGAGGAGGCTATCGGAGAGGTGACGGAGGCCGACGGAGAGGGGGAGGAGGCTATCGGAGAGGTGACGGAGGCCGACGGAGAGGGGGAGGAGGCTATCGGAGAGGTGACGGAGGCCGACGGAGAGGGGGAGGAGGCTATCGGAGAGGTGACGGAGGCCGACGGAGAGGGGGAGGAGGCTATCGGAGAGGTGACGGAGGCTGACGGAGAGGGGGAAGAGGCTATCGGAGAGGTGACGGAGACTATCGGAGAGGTGACGGAGGCTATCGGAGAGGTGACGGAGGCTATCGGAGAGGGGGAGGAGGCTATCGGAGAGGTGACAGAGGCTATCGGAGAGGTGACGGAGGCTATCGGAGAGGTGACGGAGGCTATCGGAGAGGTGACGGAGGCTATCGGAGAGGTGACGGAGGCTATCGGAGACAGAGAGGAGACTGCCAGAGAGGTGGAGGACGCCGAGCAAGTGCGGGGCCTTTTCTCAGGAGTCTTCTCACCCTCCGGCTCACCGGGAGACTTCCTTTTCCCTGGTTCTACGGCACAAGGGGGCGGCAAAGGGACAGGCACCTCCTCCGGACCTCCCCCCCGGGGTTTACCTCCAGAGCCCAAACCAGAGACGTCTTTCTCCGCCACTCGGCCGGACGGTAGAGGGCTGGTCCTACCGGGAGAGTCAGGGGCAGGTTCTCTCTTCTCCGCCATAGTGTCTGGTTCCTGCTCAACCGCGAGAGTCTTTGTGTTCTTGGCGTCGTCTGCTGGCCTCTGAAGTTCGACCACCTGGGTCACCACCCGCGACATCGCCGCCGGCATAACCAGGGGCTCGGGTGGCGCCGAGCGGCTGAGCCTTCGGTCCTCCGCGTGCTGGGCACGGCGCGTCCTCATGGGCTCCATGACGGGCACCGTCTGCCTGGTGACCGGCAGGTGCGTTCTGGCGGACTGCTCCTGCGGTGGTGGTCTGGTCTGGTCTCCCGCAAGGGCGGGGGAGACTACCCGACACAGACCCGTGTCCCTAGTGCCCTTGGGCTCCTGTGCTGCTTTGGCTGCAGGTCCTGCAGCAGAGCGCTGCTGGTGGTGAGGAGAAGGAAGAGGAGGAGGAGGAGGAAGAGGGGACTGGGGTTGGTCTGTGGCCACCTGGTCTTGATCAGCCTCCATCAGTTCTCTCTGGGACTCTTGGTAGCTCAGCCCTGAACTACACACCAGGACGGAAGAGAGAGGGAAAATGTAACTGTCGAGGTTAATGCAAAGCCGAACAGTTTGGATGGCCGCAATGGAACTTGTGGCCAAGCTTTTGACAGGAGAACGGTTTCAGTCCCTGTGTGACGGAGGACTTACTTTTCCCCATAATAGCTTTCAAAGAAAGACTCCTTCCACCGCTCCATCCTCTTCTCCTTCTCGATCTCCTGCCGCATTCGGAGCTGCAACTCGGGAGTGAACTCGCCTGGCGCAGGACAAAAAATAAGACGCATCGGTAAAGTGGCAGCAGACAAAAAAAATCTCTTATTCTATTGAGTCGCAGTGACCTGGATATGTACGGTGTTAATAATGACTGGAACTGTGTCATAAGCGGGGGAATGGGGCACTGACCCTCAGCCAGCCTCTCCTTCCAGGACTGTGCCGCCGAGGCGAAGAACTCATTGTTCAACGCAGAGCTGGTGACCTTCAGCAGGCCATCCATGCACGCCTGCACAGGGAACACGGGAGGGTTGTCATAGTCACCATCGCTGAACGCCGCTGGCATCACCACTAAGTCAAGGCTCGAGACCGAATGGCAGATGTAGTGTTTGGATACCGGTGTATAATTTCTTAAAGGAATGCACCGGAAAACTACTTGGGCCGATTGTTTATGGACCAGAAAATCTCGCCCATCCGCAAGTCATTCCATCCAATTTTCTCCGAGAAAATGTGTTTTTAGCATAAGAAGCCCACCTGCTGGTCCAGCTCCGGCAGCAGCCTGAGCAGCCTCTGTTGGCAGTCCGGCGGCAGCACCGAGAAGGTGTGCTTGTTGATGATCGCCCGCAGGTTAGTGTTCACCAGGATGGAGTCTGGCGTCTCCACGTCTATCTCACACTTGGTGCGCTTGAGCTGCCCTGGGATGCAAAACAAACATACGGATGGGTATGTAAGCTTTGGACAACAACAGGCTGTGCGACAGGCTGGCATTGGATCCTTGGTCTCTTCAGTTTTTTTGTCTTTAGTTTAGTCAATTAGCAGATGCTTAAGTGGCTTACAGTTAAAACATTTCATCAAACGTGTCATTAAGGAGCAGGTGGAGGGGCTGCTTAAGGATGACTACAGCTGGACATTGGGGTTGGAACCAAAAACCTTTCGGCTGGGGGTCAGACCACCATACCACTAGATCATTGGTTCCCAACCTTTTATGCTCCATTTCAAGCTGTGAAAAAAATGCACTCTCCGTGACGTGTTCACTCACGTGGGCTGAGTCGGCTGGTCCTCTGGGACATCTTCCTGGGTCCTGAGCCGTGACAGGCGTCTGTTTGGACAGAGGAGGAGGAGGAGGAGGAGGAGAAGCTGGGAAAAAGCGGGACTTTGGTGGGTTTTTCCCAGCACGCCGATCCGATAGGCAGAGTGTGTCTCCTGTTTGAATTTGCTGTGATGCACGATGCCTCAGACCGGTGAGCAAAAGGCCCAGGACTCAGTACTGTTTGTGTAAGCGTCCCCGAAACACCAACATCCCTATTTTTTGATGGCATGACACCTGAAAGTACTCAACTGACTAAAAGGAATGGAAAGAAATTCGGAAAATAACAGCGGCTCCGTAAGACGGACGTGCGAAGCGCTCATTGGCGGTGACTTACCGGTCTTGGCGACGATGTTGTCGGCCATGTCTTTGACCGTCTTCAGGATGAGTCGGGGGCTGGAGGCGGCGGGCACGCCCCCCTGCCTCCGCTGGTTCCTCTGCTGCTGCTGCTTCAAGGCCTGAATGAGCAGTAACAATAGTTAAAACCAATAACCACCACCACGACAACAGCAAAAGCAGCAGTAGCAGCAGCAACAACAACAACACCACCATCATAAACGCATGGGTCGGCCCACACGCACGCACACACACCCACGCCATCATTATCCTCGGGGATGTAAAAACAATAAAAATTGGTTGCAAACAACAGACACAGGGTTGCATAACGCAGTTTGCCAGGAGTCCTCTCCGCGGCGGAGGTTTGTTACGAATCCGTGGTGGGGGGGTGCTGGTGTGAACCTAGTTTGATCGCCTTGGAAACAGCAAAAAGGGGACGGATCGTCAAAGAACGTTCACAGGAGAAGCCGATAAATATTTCCTTTAGGCAATTTTAATATTCAAATTATCTTTCCCGCTCTCGCTCTCTCTCTCTCTCGTTGTGATACCTGCCAAACTGCAGTGTAACCTAACCATGAATTTTTTCGTCATACCCACGCTCATAAAAGGGAATAAATTGGTCTTAGGAGGCATACAATCCCACAGCAACACAGATGGAGTGAGTTATGATACGTGCAATCAAGCTAAATGTAATTAAGAGCCACACAAAAGGCGTCGGGCGGCCAAAAGGGGAAAAAAACCAGGAATTAAAAAGAGGGAATTGTTTTTCTCTTATTCTTCTTCTGTTCCCGCCAGTCAAACCATAACCGGCCACAACCACAAAAACACGTTAAAGAAACAACGAGAGACTGGAGCGAGGTACCTTGTTGTGAGACGATGCCAAGTCGCTCAACACTAAACACTGCAAGAAGAACACCAGCGTCTCTAACACAGCAGGAGTGGAGGAGTATGTGTGCATGAAGCGAAAATGTTGAAATGCGTGCACTGAATCACTTGGTGATCTCTTGGTGTGTGTGTGTGTGTGTTGTGTTTTGGAGGTGTGGTCAGGTTTACGGATCTCATTGTGATGTGTGTGTGTGTGTGTGTGTGTGTGTTGTGTTTTGGAGATGTGGTCAGGTTTACGGATCTCATTGTGGTGTGTGTGTGTGTGTGTGTGTGTGTGTGTGTGTGTGTGTGTGTGTGTGTGTGTGTGTGTGTGTGTGCGCGCGCGCGTGCAGTAGTATTGTCGTTGTACCGTTACATGTCAGCATTGATAGGCAGCCTGGAGGCAAGGTGCTACTACATGTGAAGTCTGAACACTGCACATGTGACTCCAGAATCCAATGAAGGTAACACAATTACATTGAAACAGATTGAAACAGAGCCCCCGTGGCAGGTGGCAGCACGAAGCAGGCCTACCTGTTTGAGGGCTTTCTTGCCGTGCTTCTGCGAGGGAGAGATGAGCTTGCCCGGGGGGACCAGCGGAGACGAACACCGAGGCTGCGGAGACGACGGACGCGTTTCCAGCTTCGTAGGAACTGCACAAAAAAACAAAACACATCAACATCAACAACAACAACAAAGACCACAAAAGCAACACGTTATTGAACACCTGCGACACCTGAGGGCGGACACGACGCACACAAGAGTTTAACCATAGTCTTTTTGTTTGGACGAAACCAAAAACCCGCCCCGGTTGCACAAATACGTGGATTGCGTTACGGTGCGCTGAAAGGGCCCCTCTGGGGGTGTGGGGGGGGGGGGGGGGGAAGAGTCGAGTCCATGACTTCCTGTACGTGTTGAGAACCTGCTGGAGGGGGACTCACACATCCTGGTGGCAGGTGGCGGTGATGGCACCAAAGTTGTCTTTTGTGTCTTTCTCTGGTCGCTGCTTCTTCTCTGCTTGTCCACACCGGTTGCCAGTGTTCCAACTGAAGTTTAGGAAGACGATACAATGCAAAAGCCAGGAGCGGGCGAGAGAGCCTTGCCTTGCCTTTCCAACGTCGCTCGAAGGAAGGGTTGTTGTAACCGCGCCGCTGCTTTTCTACGACACACACACACTCGTTTCTCACTTTGTTCGTTATGAGGAAGTGGTTGCCCGGATCACACTCAGAAAAACACTGCTTCCTGTTCCAACAGCTTGTGATGTTCAAGCGAGGCAGGGGGAAATAATAAGACGGTAAGCCAATAAGTGAGTAATAATAATAATACTTTAAACAAGGATAGAAAAAGACAAGCAACGGCGTGCGGTTGGCGACGGAGATTATGATTCCACCGCCGGTTTGAAACGCAACCAGGTATGAAGCTCAAAGTGGACTCACATATAGCCTGGGGAGGGGGTGCGGGGGGTCTGTTCTATTGAATACCCATGTAATAATTACCAGGCTTGGTCGGTGATAAATTAGGCAAAAATAATAATTAGCTTCATAGCAATCCGCCTCTGCAAACATAACACGAAACATGTTGTGACAAGTGATTTATGGATCAGATTCAGTGTTTTTTTTTTTTTTTTCGCTCAAGTGTATTATGACACATGATCGAGTTAAACAGGTCACTAGCAGGGAACAAAACACAGCCATGATTTGACCCCACAGGGTTTGGTTGGTGAAAACCCACGACGATGTTTATAGTCGTGTCATAACAAATCAAGCATTTGGGGGAAAATACTGTTGAACCGAATATGCAGTGAGTGGGAAACAACCTAGCAAGATAAATGAATGATGAACATTTCAATGAAAACTTCTCATCCGGTATCGTCTTTAAGACTGCGGTGTGATTCTTTTTGTAATTAAATGTAGTCACTTTGCCGACGCACTGCACGTCACAAAGTGACTCATCGTGAATTCAGAAATGTGTAATTAAGGCAGGGGTTGGCATCTTGTTCCAAGGACGGGTAAAGGACTGAGGACATTGGGAGTTCAACCCCTGTAGCTTTGGGCTGTGTGGGTCAAACACCCTAAGAAGTAGACTCTCCAGGCCCCTGGTGTTCTTTAAGACCGTGGTCGTGAGCTGTAAATGTGGTGTGCGGGTTACCTCTGCGTCTCCACCTCCCGCTGCGGCACTCCTGGGTCAGAACCTTGTTGCTGTTGTTCTCCCTGCTGGGCGAGTCGTCTGAGAGGTCGTCGGTGCTCTCGTCAGACCCGTCCTCCTCATCCTCCTCATCCTCCCCTTCCTCCTCCTCCTCCTCCTCTTCATCGGCCTCCCCCACCACCCCCTCCCCTCCCTCCTCCAACAGCTCCTTCACCACGTCCTCCGAGATGCCCTTCTAGAAAAAGGGGGCAAATCATTTTTCACTATCTTGCAGGTCTTTCATCACAAATGAGAAAAAGGCGGCAGTGTGGAATAAACTCAATCAACGTGAAACTCTCCCATCAGGCATTTTACAATATGCAGTATACTTTATTTCAGTTTTTCCATTTAGTACGCCCACAAGCAGTCCACTGTTTCCGTAGCAACCACACGTCTACAGTCAACCCCCCGCACCCTGCCACCCCCTCCCCTCAGTCTTGTCTTTTTTATCTATGATCGGCAAAAATAAGCTACATTTTGAGGTCAACTATGGCGCGACCAAGACCGGAACAAAGGTCCACTGTTATATATATAATATATATATATATATATATATATATATAAATACAAACTTACTTTAAGTACTTTTTCCTATTTAGGTTTGCCATTGCAGTTCTGTATTATTACAGACAATGTTTTAAACAAATTCTATAGAAGTGTGCAAGCAAAGGATGCGTCTGAAAATGTCTTTATGTGGGTGCACGCAGGTAGGGGGGGGGCCTGATATTTTTTTTATCTACAAAAGGGGGGCCCTGCAGAAAAAGTTTAGGAACCACTGGGTTAGAACATCACTATTGGTAATAACGTAGGTTAATTAACTTTGGTAATAACCTAATTAACCTAATGTTTTTCTGGCTGTTAATTCATGTGGATGACAATCTTCTGAGAACACGGGTCTTATGTGTATCATATTATATGTATATATTTATATGTATTATATATATATATATATATATATTTATATGTATTATATATATATATATATATATATATATATATATATATATATATATATATATAATGTATAGTTGGGGACAGAACCCAGAACCTTTGGGCTTGGGGTAAAACACCCCAGCATCATGTTGTTGGGATGATCTGTTCAAACCCCCCCCGGATTTACCAGAGGCAGAAGTTACACCACATGTAGGGGAAGCCTGTTCTGCCTACTCCTCAACCTTAAAACTCACCTTTAGTGTGTAGACTCCCATTCTGCCGGGAACTTTGTAGAAGATGCCCTCGTCTCCGCGGGAGTTGGTGTGCAGCATGGCGTTCAGACACGCCAGCGGCGAGGTTCCACTAGATCACGGCAACAGAAACAGTAAATTACCCATCGGGTTCCCAGTAAGACGGACAGGAAAGGAAATAAGGACCAAAAGGGGGGCTTGCATATCGCATCTCTAGGGAGAGGAGAGGAGGTGAGAGCAGAGAATGGAGGAGAGGAGAGAAGAGTGGGAGAGAGGATGAGGAGAGAGGGGGGGAGGAGAGAAGAGGAGTGGAGGAGTGGAGGAGTGGAGAGAAGAAGGGAGGGGAGAGTGGTGGGCGAGTGGGTGCAATTATCATGCTGAGGAAGGAAACAAGGTTCACACTGAAACAGTCATGTATAGCTGTATGTATAGCTAGAGAGAGAGAGAGAGAGAGAGAGAGAGAGAGAGAGAGAGAGAGAGAGAGAGAGAGAGAGAGAGAGAGAGAGAGAGAGAGAGAGAGAGAGTCAGAAAGAGCTTGTCTGAACTGATTAACGATCAGTACCATTAGTAAAGCCTGCTGTTACCAATTAAATTACTTTTTCATGCAGAACCTTTATTCCTCCATTTCAATACCACACATCAGATTGCTCAAAATCGACCTATGGGTAAAAGCCATATGTTTACTAGGGTTGTCTGTGGAGTCGGGACTTTATGCAACAGGTGGGTTTGAGGGTTTCCCTCGGATCCGAGGTGGGGGGGCGGGGGGGGGGGGGGGGCTAAGTCACACCTCATGTGCTAACCGAAGAAAGCACAGGTTACGGTTAATAACATGCAGAAGCTACAACCAAACATAATCACATGGCGATGAGTTTGTTAAGGGCGAGAGTGCGCTAGCTTTCTCTTACCTTCTGGATGTGACAACAGTGACAATGAAACGACAAAGGAAATAAAACAATTAGAAACCCAGTTCAAAATAATGACGACCGCTCAAAGGAAAATGAGTGATGGGGACAGTGCTATGTAATGCTCTCTCTCCCTCTATCTCTATCTCGTGTGACCCACTAAACCGAAGCACAAGAAGCCCTGATAGGTTTCTAGTGTTTACCTTATTTCTTTGAGTCTCTCTCTTTGGATCACCTGCAAGATCTCTTTATGACTCATAGGTGTGTTGGGATACTTCTCCAGAACCTAAAGATAAGAAAGATACAATTATCATGTAAAATACTATTGGAATATATGGAATACGGTATTGGAATTGTGGATGTGAATTACTATTCTACTATAACTATATCGACCAAATCAACCCTGAAATAATAAGTATAATACTTAAGGTGGCTTAAAAGATTAATCATTATTGCTCATTAAGTGCCCTATCCCTGTCTTGTTATCATCATAGTGTGACTTATGGAGATAGTTGATCCTGTACAGAAGAGCTGTTCCCCTATAATAAACAACTATTACAATAAGATATTGTGATCCGTAAGATTAGTTTGCTATTTCACTTGTGTCTTAGGCTCAAACATAACAACATATCAATAGATATGGACAGTAGTAGACGTGTTGTTGTTGTTGTTTTTGCAGCAACCTCTGGTGTGAAAAGGTAAACAGAGTGACAGTGGGCGAACACAGTGGGTGAAAAACCAAAACCAAAAAAAGACAAAGATGTAAAAGGTAGAGACCATGAACAACCACGAACAACAACAGTGTTTGGATCATACTCATCAACATGTTACGTGTTGTGAGTGTGTTGTAGTGTTTAACTTAGCGGCTAGGCTAGCAGGACCTGACACTACACCTCCAGTGGCAGGTAGCGTAATGCTAAGCTAACCTGGAAGAAGAAGGAGCCTAAGGAGAAGAAAAAGAGGAGGATGAGGAGGAATAACAAACACACTGCCAGCGAGACTGACGGTGGTCGTGGGCTTATATGATTTATTGTGCAACAAAGTGTGTCATGGTTGTCGTGGAAGCTAACGTGCTAGCGGGCTAGCAGCGGCAGAGGCGGCAGAGGCGGCGGCGGTGCGCTTTGACGCGTTGACTCGCGGCGGCTACTTTTGCGCCACTTCCATAGCGCCACCAGACCCCGACCATGGGCACCATGGGACGCCACCGGGGAGACGCGCACACGTCAGAGATACAACAACAACAACCAACAATCCCCCCCCCCCCTGTTGTGTTCGCTGTCCGTTAAACCAACGCTTCATGATGGCAGACGGTCTTAACTAATAGGGGGGGGGGGCTGGGGGTGGTCGGTCTGCGGACGTCAAGCCCGTCCAGACAGGGCCTTGTGGCGCTGTGTGCGCAACGTCTCGTCTGCTGCTGCACCATCACCACCACCACCAGCAGCACCACCAGCGGGTCGTGAACTCATAAACACAAGGGTCGTACAAGTGGCGGTGGCGGTGGGATCGCACACGAACAAAACAAACCATAACACACACACACACAGGCAGATAAGAATGAGGCGCACACACGGTTTACCGTTTTAGCGGCTTCCGCCCACGTCCTGCCCTTCTTTTTCTTCTGTCTTTCCCTCATATCGCCCCCCGCTGTCTTGTGGTGTGTGTGTGTGTGTGTTTTTATTATTAAAGTGTGTTGTTCCGGCGGTGGGGGGGAAGGGGGGGAGAGGGGAGTTGAAGTATTGCTGTAGTCAGCCGCGTAAGACCCGCTCTCCGTCTGCCATGTTGGACTTACTGTAACGGCGTGTCACGTGACCCTGGGAGGAGCGTCATCTTACTGTAAACTTCAAAGCTGTCACTTCAAAGCGCCCCTGTTGTGGAGGCGCGCACACACGCGCACACGCACACACACACACGCGCGCGCGCACACACACACACACACACATTTTGGGTCTCCACAATTCGGTGTACCTCGAATTTACTCTTCGGAGCTGGCAATAACATTTCACTGTACATTGTACAGTGTCACATGTCATACAAATGAACCGAATCGGATTCTGAATCGGAATATACTGTAGAACACGTTCGATTTCGTTTATTCTTGTAAGTGTAAGCGATTTATACAAGCGATTGTACAACCATATGAAAATAAGGCAACTATAATTAAGAGAGAGCATTGCAACCGTTCGTCAGACATTTGCCCTTTACACATAATTCAGCAATAATATAACTTAAAGCAAATTGGTTTTCCCCTCAAAATCCTGTTTTTTAAAAACAAAAATAAAAACAGATTAGACAGATTGTTAACCAGGAACCCGGGCCCCACCCATTCACCCCTATTAATATTAGTCTTTTTGACATTAAAGCATTATTACATAGTAATGCTGACTATGACATATTGATCCAATGTAATGTATTCGATTCAGACATTTACAACTAATACAATTTGAAAAATTCGATAATTTTAGAAGTTGATAAACATTTGATCAACTTAAGTTAACACATTTGCTTTAATGCTTTAGGCAACATCGGATATAAAAAATATATATTAACAGGCAAATGAAGAAGCTCCACGTTCCAGAGCTAAACCGAGCCTTAAGATTGGTAAAAAATAAACACAAATAATTGATCTGGTAACGTCAAAACATGCAGGAACGGAATGGGAAGCCCTGCACAATCAAAACACAATCTGAAATAAAACCAATAAAACAAACAAGTAACACTCCATAGGGAAACACACATCTCCTGTACGTTCCTACTGAGGCAGTGGGGCGTGGGCATCTTGGGGAGAGAGGAGGGAGGCAGTGGGAGAGCGTGGGGGGGGGGGGGGGGGTTTAGCCGTCCGGCGGGAGGGCGGCGGTGGGAGCGGTGGGAGTGGTGGGAGCGGTGGGAGTGGTGGGAGCGGTGGGAGTGGTGGGAGTGGTGGGAGCGGTGGGAGTGGCACCTCCCAGCAGGGACTGGCAGAGGGCAGAGGAGGGCCTCTGTCTCGGGGGCTCGGACAGGCACTGAGATCCGGACGCCAGAGAGCTGGAGGAGGAGGACGAGGAGACGCGGGGCCCTTGAGGCGCTTGGTACCTGCAGGAGGGCGGGGGGTGTAAGGGTTACGTCACGTCGCTAGCGTTCCGTGGGAGGAGTTAGTGTAAGTTAGTTGGTTTTGGTCATGTGATTCCCTCTGGTTGTGTGGGAGGAGTTAGTGTTGGACATTTGTGTGATGTGATGTGATTCTCTCTGGTTGTATCAAACTTAACTTCTTTTTTATTTTATATTTTTACTAAATGTGTTGTTCATTGTTTTGAACAACCATATAGTAATACCTATAGCAGTACTATCAATGAAAGTGAATATGATAAAACAAATTCTGGAGGAAACATAAAAGTATAAGTAATAAGTAATACAATAATAATAACACTAAATGATGCTGATATGATGCTAATGATGTTGATACTAAATGTGTTGCCTTGACTGTGTGGTTCCCATGATTCCAAGAGTGATCATTTTGCTTCTAACAATTACAGAATTACAATAAAACATCATTACTATTGTGTAAAATCTATGGAGCCAACTTATTGGACTTTTAGGTTTGGTACGAAGGAGATGCACTCATGGCTTCTGGTGACTAGTAGTTCTCTTGCCTACCTGTTGAATGATGTTAATGACAATATCATAATGTAATATTTTGTATATTATTTTGTATATATATATATATATATATTATTTATATATTATTCTTTTATTGTAGCTTATTGTACTTTTACCTGAACTTTTGTTCTTTTACTTGGTTCTTGGAGACTTGTTATAAATTAAATGCACTTTTGACTTCTGGTGACAAGTTGTTCTCTTACCTACCATTGTTGAACACACTATTGTAAGTCGCTTTGGATAAAAGCGTCTGCTAAATGACTATAATGTAATGTAATGTTCTGTTATTATATATGTGTATGTATATATTCTATTATTATGGCTTGCTAGGTAGGCAATGCGTATGACGTATGACTTCTGGTGACTAGTAGTTCTCTTGCCTACCTGTTGAATGACCTTATTGTAAGTAGTTTTGGACCAAAAACATCTGCTTAATGACTGTAATGTAATGTCATGTAATTATTAATATTGTATACATACAGGACTACAATCACGCCCGGCAGCCATTACAATCGACCAAAAGTGTAGAAGTGGTGCGGAACACGTCGGAAGCGTGGATCCTACCAGGAGCGTGACTTGCGGACCCGGGAGGCGGTGCCTCTCTCCCTGAGGGTGACCCCGGCGGACCCCAGGAGGTCCCGGGAGGGCCTGGGGGAGAACACCCTCTCCAGGTGAGCTCCGTTCAGGTTCAGGTTATACATGGTGGGAGGAGACATGTCCAGCTCCAGCAGCAGGATGTTCTCGGCCTAGAAAGAGAGAGAGAAAAGGGATTGATGTTGTTAATGAATCTAATACAGATGTGAAATGTGCTATGTCTAACAATAACTGTGTGTGTGTGTCCCCCCCCCCCTCCCCCAGGCTGTGGGGTGAAGAGGATGAGGCTAGAATCTCAGTAATTCAGTTTGTTTGTTTCATATCTGGCAACACAACTTTCTCAAAAAATAGTAAACACATGCAGGCCAAAAAAAAAAATTCATTGGCCTAAACTAAAGTACCGTTAAAGCCTATAACTAAAAATGACTATACAAAATACTAGAATTTGTGTACATTATGTTGAATGAATGGGTCAGACGTAACTGCATAAACCTCATGTCAAGTAGTTAAAAAAAGGAAATACTTGGGTATACGTAAGTCTAATTTACACTCATCAACAAGATGAGGAGACGAAGATGAGTCATCATAAGTTACCACGCTGGTATATATATAAATATATTCTCTGCATAAGGCAATAACGAAAATAACCCTTGAGAACACTTCTCTGGTGCACACTTTGATTTGCTTTCTCAAACAGGTAACATAAAGAAAAAAACTAAACAAACACACACACACACACACAAGCACTGACCTGGTATCTAGAGGGTGCTCCCGTTGCTGTGGCAACAGCCATCTGCGCATACTGACTGATGGGCCTCTTGTAGCCAACGACGGAGGTGGGCCTCCGCTTCACCTTGGTGGGGGCGCTGGGGAGGGGAGGGGAGGGGAGGGGGGAGGAGGAATTCTGAAGCTGTGGTGCGCTCATTGATGAGCGTGGGGGGCCCAAGATACTAGAAGATACTAACAGCCAAGGATGGGCTTTATGGGGTGGATCAAGGTTTT
This sequence comes from Muraenolepis orangiensis, assembly GCA_027704905.1. NCBI lineage: Eukaryota > Metazoa > Chordata > Actinopteri > Gadiformes > Muraenolepididae > Muraenolepis > Muraenolepis orangiensis. The sequence continues at coordinate 8,724,039 of CM051016.1, read as the reverse complement.
CTGTGTACGTTTCCCGTCCCAGTTTCATGTACGGTAAATTAAATATAGTTTTGCACACTGGCATATCGGAATTCCTGTCCTCTTCATCGTTTTATACTTACTTGCTTGCCTATTCAATTAAATATTTATTTGCTGTTAACTTTCAATTCAGTGACAGCTAATATATATATATATATATATATATATATATATATATATATATATATATATATATATATATAGCAGGGGTGTCCAAACTATTTTCATTCGTGGGCCACATACAGAAAAATATAATGAGTCAGGGGCTACAAACAGTATTAAAGCAGCAGTGTTCTATTCGGTTCTACAGTTATCAGTGGTGGTTTGTGAAGGTGTTGCAGGTGGTCCATGAGTTCAATATATGTATCGTAAAGTAGTCGTCTAGCAGCTCCTTCTCACAACAGAAGTTCAGAATGTTGATTCTAACTCAGGATGGTGCTCCCTAATCACAGCCCTGTTTTAAAGGAAGGGGTAAGTAAGCTGTATTACAGGATAGGTATTAAAGTGTGTTGTGTAGCCTGTTTAAATACAATTATCGGGTTTATTAACACTACTACTGGGCTACTGTTGTACTGATATTTGTATTAAATGTAAGTAACTGGATGGCAGTGATGCTGCGCCTTGGAATGAAGAATGCAAACGGGCCATATTCCATTTTAGTTTTAAAATTCCCCACGGGCCACTTAAAAATGGGCCACGGGCAGCAGTTAGCCCGCGGGCCGCAGTTTGGACACCCCTGGGTTACAGCAAATATACTGTATATATATATAAATCTGTTTATTAAAATGTATTTTCAATTGCTTTTGTGTGATTGGGATTGCTACACAATTGTGTTGTTCTTGTACGATCTTCATCTTCAATGACAATAAAGGCATTCTGATTCTGAATCTGAATTGTTGTTATTTTGGCACACTGCACTTTCGCTGGACAATAATGTTTTTTTCTAATGTTTAACCTTGATAATAACACCCACAAGATATGACCCCACACCTGCGACTTATTACACCATGCTGACTAGGAGGAAACAGCTTTTCATATAAAACATAAAAAACACAATTGAATTAATTCAATCAATGGGATTAATTTGTTCTTTGTGTACCCAGACCCAGATGGGACTTTGTAACTGACCTGTCGGATGTGATGACGGGTTGAAACCTCCACTGCTCCTGCTCGCTGTCAAAATACACTCTGTTCATCATCTTGTTCTTCTCCTCCGGCGGGATGAAGTTCTCAATCAGCATGAACCTGCGGAGGGGCAAGGTCGGAACAGGTCAACCGAAATAACCTATAGAACTTGATAACGTGAAGAGATTTCATGAGCTAATCTATTTGATAAGTGCACACAACGGTTTTCGCTCTCTTTTCTATACATGAATGTCATGTTGACAAGCGTCAACATTGTAAACTTTGCTTAGCATCAAGCAAACATGACTGAGTCCTTGAGAAATCACACTAACGATTAATGCTATTTACTTTCAGTCTCTTAATCTCTTTAGTATACTGTAGCTAATTATTATGTCATTAAGGAGCAGGCAAGTGTTAGACGTCTTGCTCAGGCAGACGCCTACAGCAGACATTGGGGTTTGAACCCGGGACCTTTCGGCTTGGAGTCGGACAACACCCAAACCGCAAGACTTTGCTAGTGGTTTGACTTTCTGCTGACCAGTGGAGAAGCTCTCTCCCAGTAAAGGGAGGGCTGTAATAGGGCCCCTGCAGGAGGGCTGGATATATTGATCTCTGAGGATTTTAATTGCAGTAGTCTGGAGTACTTAGGGGACACCACAGCAAGGTTATCGATTAAATCAATCCATGGATCAATGAAATCTTGAGCGGGGGGGAATCTTTGCTCCGTACTCGAAGACACAACCGCAGGGGAAAAGAAGATCCGATGTTGATTTGTTTAACATGGTGTTTAAGGGTGTTTGAGGATTGTGTGATTGTGTGTGTGTGTGTGTGTGTTTTAAGATTGTGTGTGTGTGTGTGTGTGTGTGTGTGTGTGTGTGTGTGTGTGTGTTTTAAGATTGTGTGTGTCTGTTTTTTTAAGATTGTGTATCAGGGTCTGTGTGTCAATTTTTTAAACACTATGTCAAATGTGTACGGTTTTGTGTCTTTATTGAGAGTTTGTTTATGTCTATATTAAGATGGTGTGTATCGAGAGTGTGTGTGTGTGTGTGTCTGTAATGAGTGTGTGTCCATCCATATTGATAGTGTGTGTGTGTCCGTAATGACAGTGTGTGTGTGTCTGTAATGACAGTGTGTGTGTGTCCGTATTGTGTGTGTGTGTGTGTGTGTGTGTGTGTGTGTGTGTGTGTGTGTGACTTACTTGTACTTGAGTTCTCTGGTCAGCTCATTCTGCGTCTGCTCCAGCTCCTGTCTGGTCAACACGTGCTCCTCGATGACGTCACACATCTCTGACCTCACCATCTGCATCTTGGCATAGAGCTGTTCAGATAAACAGACGTCGTCAGATAAGGGATGGTTGACTCTCCACCAAGTACACCCATGGTTCATTTACTGCTGAGGTGGAAACACTGCAATTAGTTTGCTTCAGTGCACTCACACCAACATCTATATGTGTTCAATAAATATTATTTATTGTCCATCTGCCTTATTTACTTTTTTCTATTTTTTTCTCCTATCTCTCTGTGTATCTCTCTGTGTATCTCTCTGCGTATCTCTCTATCTATCTATCTATCTATCTATCTGTCTGTCTGTCTGTCTGTCTGTCTGTCTATCTATCTATCTATCTATCTATCTATCTATCTATCTACCTACCTACCTACCTGTCTGTCTATCCATTTATATATATATAAATATATATAAATATATATATATATCTTATCTTTCTTTCATTCTCTCTTTCTATCTATTTATATATATCTTATCTTTTTTTCTCTCTCTTTCTATCTATTTATTCTCTCTCTCTCTCTCACATCGTCTCTCTCCCTCCCTCCCTCCCTCCCTCCCTCTTTCCATCCCCCCTCTCTCGTTCCATCCCACCTATCTCCCCCCTCCCCATGCTGTTGTGATGCAATGGGCGGGGCGTGGTCCGGACCACGGGTGTAGTGGGAGGGAGGGAGGGAGGGAGGGAGGGAGGGAGGGAGTGAGTCATGTGCGTGTCGTCATCTGCGTGTCGCCCTGGTCCTCACCTTCCTCAGCTTCTTGGTCTTAAGCTCCACCTCGTGGTGCATGGAGGAGAACGTCTCCCTCATCTCCAGGGTCTCCTCGTCCTGCAGCATCACCTGCTGCTTCATCTCCCGCTCGCGTCTGATCTGGACCGCAAGCGGACCGCTTGGTGTCATTATGTGGTTACCAGGGGCGTGCAAGGGGGCCCCCCCCCCCCCCAGCAAAAGACATATATATATTTTTTTGGTTTCTCTATACCATAACATTAGTCTGGATACACCCCTGATGCCTACAGTGTATAGTCTCAAAAGATAGGATAAAAAAAGTAGTACATCATTATTTATTACACTGCATGTTGTTGTCCATCATATTTCCAGGGAGAGATGAATGCATGTTTCACATGAAGTATTTGAAGCCATTTGAAATACTTCCATGCTCCCTCCCCCGTTTCCATAATGGTTTGGATCTGTCGGAAGTGAATTAAATGACCGATGGGTGTTTGAATACCTGCTCTGCGATCTCCTGTCTCTTCAGCTCCAGCATCTTCTGCTGTTCGTTGGTGTGATCAATTATGTTCTTCCCCCCCACCAGGAGTTTGCTCTCCATCGCCTGAGAAACAAAGGAGACACAATGACCAATCAATTATTTATGCATAACAAGAAAAAATATTTTGTCCCCCACCGAAGTGGGGATAATGCGATCCAACGTCATGGTGTGTGGCTGCGCTGGTACCTTATATTACCTTATATTTCTCGATGATCTTCACCAGGGCCTCCTGATCCGACTGGATGTCCTCCTTGTGGGTCTCCTTCTCCCCCCACTCCTTGAACTTCTCCCTGGCTCCCAGCTGTAGACAGGTGCCGTTCACAGACCTCACAACGTTACCAACGCCATCGCCTCCACCTCCACCTCCTCCTCCTCCGTCCTTCCCGGTGGATTTCCACATCTCCCTGAACGCCGCCACCACCACCTCCTCCTCCTCCTCCTCCTCCATGCCGGCCATGCACCTGCTCAGCCGCTTGCTGTCCCGGCGCCTCTTGCGCCTCTCCCTGGCCAGTACCCCGCGCTCCTCCAGCTGGGCCTTCAGCCGGGCGATCTCCTCCTGGAACTCCCGGAGCAGGGCGTCCTTGGGGTCCTCGTTGATGCGGGGCTTATTCTTGATGTTCTTGGCGCGGCTGGCGTAGCGCAGCGTGGTGAGGGTCTCGTCGTGGTGCCGGCCCGACGGCCCCACCGTGGCCAGCATCACCGTCTTGGCGTTGCCGCCCAGTGAGTCCTGGAGCAGCCGGGTGAGCTTGGAGTCACGGTACGGCACGTGGGCGCTCCGGCCGTCCACCAGGGCGGAGATGACGTTGCCCAGGGCGGAGAGGGACAGGTTGATCTTGGCGGCCTCCTTCAGCCGCTTGCCCTTGGCGCCCGTCTTGCTCTGGCGCTCACTGCCCGCCAGGTCCACCATGTTGAGTTTGCCCACGCGGATGTGGTCCTCGCCGTCGGCGCCCGCCTCGCTGCACTCCACCGTCACCTGGAAGATGGCGTGCGAGCGGGAGCTGCGTTCGTTCATGTTGGTGGAGCCCACGGAGCGCGACTGGTTGCCCATGTTCATCACATGCTCCAGCTCCGAGGCGTTCTTGGTGACCACCGAGGACAGGCCTCGGACGTAGACCCCGCAGTCGGGGCTCTCCTTCAGCTCCAGCTTCTTGCTGTTGTCTTTGCACAAGAGATCTCGAATGTCCTCCTGGTAGATCTCCAGGTATGACGCCCTGACCAGGTACTTTTGATTCTGAGTTCTGGATATATGGGTGAAAATGTGCTCAAACGAGTTGGGTACGATCCCCCGGTTCTCTGAATCGTTCCCGGCGCCTTGCATCGTATACGTCTTACCTGTCCCGGTCTGGCCGTAGGCGAAGATAGTTCCATTGAAGCCGCGGAGCACCGACTCCACCAGGGGGGCCACCGTGTCGTAGTAGATGTCTATTTGTTTTGAGTTACAGTCGTACACGGAATCAAACGTGAACGTCTTCTGGGGCTCGTCGGGCGGCGCGTTGGGATTCCGGATGGTTATCTGTCCCAATTTGTCGTTCATCTCCAAAATGTTCCGGCGGTCCGTGATTTCTCTCCGGTTTAACGGGCGACACCGGACCACC
>CM051016.1:8701254-8713754 GCA_027704905.1 Muraenolepis orangiensis | reverse complement strand
CCTAAAGGTGACTTGATCCAATTAAAAATGTGCCGTTTCAGTTCTGTATAAAATTACAATGTTTTAAAATCAACTCTATAGGGGTGTGCAAGCAAAGGACGTGTCTGAGAGCATCTTTACGCGAGTGCATGTAGGAGGAGAGGGGGGGGCGGATATATTTTCTACAAAACGGGGCCCCTGCAGAAAAAGGGTTTGGTAAGCACTGCTTTAGATGATGTCATTAATGAGGCTGTAAGGGCTAAGGCATCCCAGCTCGAGGAGGCCCACAGGTAGAAGACCCCCCCCCCCCTACTACCAGTATGACTCAGAACTGATGTTCATGGAGGCACTGACCTGCAGTACTCTGACAGCCTCTCCCAACATGGGCCCCAGACACCTGGTGGTGTAGAAACCGGGGCCGTCCTAAAGAGAGAAGAAATAAAAACAGAAACCACACAAAACGTATTAATAAAAAAAATATGGACTTCCCAATATCTGATATAAATAAATATTGTATCTATAAAAAAACACAACAACACTGGTTTCTTTCCAACAATATCTAGAAAGGAGTCTGTTGATCCAGTTATTGACAAACACAAGTGACTCACACTAAATAAAAGACTGAAATAAAAGGAAAATGGCACAGGCATTAACGAAGGCCCATGGCGGACCTCAGGGGAAAGCATCCAACACAGTGGTAGCTACAAAGATAAATGGATGTATGGCCTTGAACACATGACGTGTGCGTGGTCCTGGAGGACGCTCACCCCGACCACGATGATGATCTTTCCCTGCTTGAGGCCCACGGCCACAGCGGACGCCGTGGTGTCCTTGGAGGTCTGGTCCGTGGTGATGATCTCCAGCAGCTGCATCTTGTCCACCGGGGAGAAGTAGTGCATGCCAATCACCTGGTGGGGGGAGGAGAGCGAGAGGATGGAGAGTGGCTCTTTATTCAATTAACCTTTATTTAACTAAATAAATAAAAGCAGGACAGGGGAGACAAAGGGAGAGAGTCGACTGACTACTAACCTTATCTGGTCGTTTACTGGCAGCCGCGATGTCCTTGATGGGCAGCGCTGACGTATTGCTGGCGTATATACAGTGGGGAGAAGTGACCTGCAGGAAAAAATACAGTTACATTATTATGATGGTTACAGATGATATTATTGCGTTTTTGCATATATTATTTAGTCAAAGTGTGGAGAAACACATTCCAATTTTTTATTAAGTCATTATAACTCATCTATCGTTTACATTATATGACCATTTTGCAGAAGCTATTACTTTAAAAAAAAAATGTAATGAATGCCAGGTAGGAGCTGAACCTACAACCTGTCAACCCCCGGCATTACATTTACCCCCCCCCCCCCCCCCCCAAGAAGAGCTTGAGGGAGTGCGGTTAGTCATATCCTAGACGTCTTGGACCAGAGCCAAAGAAAGGAGCCGCTCTCTCTCTCTCTTCTACTCACAGCTTCCACCTCCTTCAGGACTTTGTGCTTGATGTGGATGTCCTCAAACACGGCTTCGATCACCATGTCGACCTTCTCAAAGCCGCTGTAGTCCAGCTGGCCCGTCAGGCCGGACAGGGTGGTGTCCCTCTCGAACGACGTGATGTTCCTCTTCTTGGTCTTGGTGTCCAGCCTGGGTGGGGGAAAACGAGGGCATTTGATTGTTTTTATTTATTCAATTGGTCAAAAAAAAGGACAACAGAACATTTCCCCCAAAAATGCTTTTCCTTTCACATTCCCACCACCCATTTAATCAAATCATGACTTTTCATTCCTAAACTAATGCATGGAATAAAATGCAAAGCAGTATTTCACTAGCGCTAGAAACGGAAGCAGAGAAAAGACAAACAGAACCAGTATAAACATGACCAGTAGTATCATCACCTAAATCTGAGCTACAAAACTAAAAACAAAAAAAGTTCTTGTGTCTTGTTAGCTTGACTTCTTGTTTATTAGCTTTTGCTAATGTCTATTTGCTTCATTATTTGTCTTTGCCCGGGTTTGCTGTACTTCAAATCTAGGGAGTCGAACTTATTGTACTTTTACCTGAGCACTGGTTCTGCCCTTTAAGGTTTGTTAGGAAGGAAATGCACTTAAAACGTATGACTTCTGGTGACTAGTAGTTATCTTGCCTAACGACAGTATGACCTTATTGTAAGTCACTTTGGACAAAAGGCAAAGAGACGGACCCTTTGTAGACCTGCTGCTCGCCCCTGGCCAGGCCGGGCACCGTGGTGTCCTTCAGGACGGTGTGGATGCCCTTATCCACCGTCACCTGGGCCACGCCCGCCCCCATCAGACCTGCTCCCAGGATGGCCAGTCTCCTGTTAAAACACACACGAGAGAGAGGAGAGAGAGAGGAGGAGTGGTGTGTTATAATACCAGCATTGCAAAAAGCACTTTAAACTGCCATCTCTAACCACCACTATTTCAGCACTCCCATTAGTATATAGGAAAAGTGTATAATAACCATCTCAAAACACATGTGGTGGTGCGTATCCTCAGACTTACTTGACGGGTCTTTCCGGTGTACCGAAGCGGTTCTTCTTGCAGATGACCTGGCCCTGGTAAAGGCCCACCAGAGCTTGGGACTCGGTCGTTCGGGCCAGCTGACCGAAATTCTGCAATGAAAGACGAAATACGAATAAACCGCCGGCGCTTGCGGTCACCAGATCTGACATCCTACGCTGTGGTAGTAGTAGTAGTAGTAGTGATGATCCATCCATACCTGAGACTCAGCCAAATACCCTGCATCCGGGCCCTGCTCCACTCCAGCCTTCACGCTCTGAAAGGACCAGGGGCAAAATAGTCAACACACTGTCACACCTTTAGGGATTCCAATTAAACCAAAACATTTTTTTAATTATTTTTTTTTAAATATGACTTGGGTGAATGAATCCTCCCCTCCTCACTCACTCCAGAAATCCAAATCAAGCCAACTACAACTTCTAAACGCTACGGGGAAACAAAGCGCTGCTTACGTCGATGATCTTCAGCGGCGCCGGATACAGCCCCTTGCTCTGCTTCATCACTTTGCCGTGCACCGTTTTGTAGATCTGGTTGCGCACCACCGGGTAGCCCATGATGTAGTCAGTCAGCTCTAGAAAGAGGAGGAGATGAAAATGAAGACTTAAATAATAATAATAATAATAATAATAATAATAATTCAAATTTGTCAGTTTACAGCACAAGTACAGTACAGCGATTGGAATTTCAGTTAACCCATCCTAGTATTAGGAGCAGTGGTCAGCTATTTAAACAGCGCTCGGAGAGCAGTTAGGGGTTAGGGTGTCTTGCTCAAGGACACCGACTCAACAACCTTCCGGTTGTGAGGCGCTACCTCCGGAGCTATCCTAGGGCTAGCTATCCTAGCTATCCTAGACACACGAGGAGAGGCAGGCGGGACGGTGGAGGTGTGTGGGGCTTACTCTGCATCAGGCCCTTGTCTTTAGTCAGAGGGATCTTCTTGGCCACGATTCCTCTGGCGCAGTCGATGGCCACCTCCTCCAGGTACTCGATGGTCCTCTCCTCTGGGCTCTTCAGTCCTGGCCCTGAAATACACGATAAGCGGGAAGAGAAGATGAAATAGCATAGAACAAGTGTAATGCGTAAATGAAGACGGTAGCATCGACTAAAAATGGCTTTCGCCGCTGGGACCTAATGAAATGTTTTCACTTTTACATGACATTTAGTATAATCGCCTCATCCTTACAGCGGAGAACAATAAAAATACATACAACCAATATCGGCTCCACTTAGAGAAAAACAGTACGCATGTGCTGCACAACCAAGTTTCACAGAAACCAACTGGGCTGGAGTTAGCAGTGCAAGTCAGAAAATGTAGTACTTAACACGTCGTGCTACGCAACAACAGAATGACACGTCTTACCCAGAGGGTCGACCAGCTGGTGCACCAGTCCCATCTTCTTGGCCTTATCCGCTCTGATATTTCTGCCAGTCAGCATCATATCAAAAGCACTGGGGAGGCCAACCTGCAGATGGCATGAACATACCGACACATTCGTCCAAATCACAAAGAAAAAAAAGAAAACCGCTTTTCCCATTTGCCCTGGCAATATTGTCTCCTATACATTAAAGTCATACCCAGGAGGTAGGATTATAACATGTTTAGAACAAACATGTTAAGATGAATGAATAAGATAAATATAATAATATCAGTTTTGTCTCCGATGACACACTATATAATAATAAAGCCATATAAGCCAACACTAATGCAATACCCATGTAGGCAACATGCGGCGCTTGAGGTCCTCTTCTACATGTTACTCCCTCTCTACTTCAATCCACTCCCTTGTTTATGGCACACATGTTCATTGAAAATATAATGACTAAATAAACCCTACCATCTTGGGCAGTCTCTGAGTGCCTCCGGCTCCGGGCAGGAGACCCAGCATGACTTCAGGTGTGCCCAGGACGGTCTTCTTGCTCTTGGTTGCAACTCTGTACTGGCAGGAGATGGCAAACTGAAAGGGACACAGACAATAGGATTAGAAAGTAGTATTTCTTTGTGATGCATGGATGACTAACTAATGGCGTTGTTACATGATGGCGATGATAGTGTTGGTTTGGTCAAATAAAAAAGCACTTTTATCAGAGTAGTCCAGTTCAGAAGTCTTTTAAAATTAGATAAACAATACTTTTAAGCCTCTTTAACACATAGTTCTCTGTAAATAACTAGATCTATGATGGATAGATCAGTCTGCCAGCCTACCCAATGGACTGTACCAGATAGTAGGCGTCATCTATCCAACATACATGGCGTTTTGAATGATGGTGCTCACCTCAAGCCCTCCTCCTAGGCAGGAGCCATTGATGGCGGCCACAATGGGCTTTGGAGACTTCTCAATCTTCGCAAACATCTTCTGCCCTTCCTGAGAAAGCAGGGTCACCTCTTCCTCTGACGTACAGGCCTGGATCATACTGCAAAAGGACCATTCAAATGATAGCATTGCTTCATATTATTATGTGTATATATATTATTTATATTATTATTATGACGTCGATGCCATCATGTAGCCAGTATTACAACAGAGCTTTTGAGAGGCATGCATCCAGACACATTTCCCTATGCCTATATTTATATGAAGATCCTTAACCACCTCAGAGCAAGCTTGTGACAAACTCACAGAATTTTTATTTCATGCTCATCCTGCCTGTGGGTGCATTTCTGTGTGGAAGTTAAAGACTGATTTGGGTTATTTGTATGAAGAGCTCAAATCAAGCAACATTATGCTATTTTCAGCAGCACAAGGGTGAACACAGAAGAATGTGCGGTGGGCGGTACTGATCAGATACACTGACACAGCCTTCAAGACAAGGATGTTTGACCCCCCGATGAAGAAAACACAACATGAAACAATTTGCTGCCCAACTGATGCCAGTTGCTCAAAATGTCTCGAGTATAAATGACAATGAACTCGGCGTTACGTCACGCTGTCCGCAGACGCAACAGTGTTGTAATAAACGCGCTGTGGCGAACATGAGCCAGAACATGGGGTCTTACTTGATGTCCGCTCCCGCAATGAAGCAGCCGGGCTTGGAGGAGATGAGGACGGCGCTTAACACGGAGTTGTTGGCCCACACCTCCTCCATCACCTCAGACATCTCCTTCTGCATTTGGACTGACAAGGTGTTGACCTGGGTGTGGGGGGGGGGGGGGGGGTGCAAGGGCACAGTTATTTGAATGTGGTAATATTTAGTTGGAGTTCTATTCTGATAATTGAGCGTTAACCGATCGAACCTTGGAATTGGGGTCGTTCATCCGAATGACGGCTACATCTCCCTTGACTTCGTAGCTCACATGGGTTCGAGCTAAGAATAGACAGACAAAATGAATCATGTTTGATGACACATTACGTGGCACAAACCATAAGATATTTCCATTGACAATTAAAAGGTTGTGTAGATTTAAAATAAGAAAAATTACCCATCATGCCGGAGGCAACTGAGAAGGTACGGGAGGAGGACCCTATGGACAATAACAAACAATGATATCGATATATACGTACTTATGGATGTTTATGGCATTAAGATGTAAATGTATTGATAGACGGCATTTGTGAATAAACAAAACAAACTAAACCACGACACAATTGTGCTCCACAACGTCTGGCTGATGCAAGTTATTGGCTATTGTGTGTATCCAATGCAAGTCAAATAAGATCATTTTTCCCCACATACCCTTGGTCCCTTAAAGAGAACAACCTTGACTTGTAATAAAGAGCACATTAAACTTCATCCTTGCCATGTTCCTTGTGGATAATCTTCCCATGACCTCAAAGTCCCAGGTCCACCCCTGTCCGCCCTGGTGTCTCGTATAGCCGAGCCTGACCCCTCACCTACATCCCCGCCTACCATTCATTACACGGGCTCGGGAAGTAGCAAGGCGCGAGATGTCAAGTGAATGACCTATACGTTCACAACCTAGACAATAATGGCAACCAGGCAGTCAACCAACTAGTTACCCATCCAGTTAACCTCAAACCAAACGGATCCGACTGACTTTTCGCCTTAGTTGATCATGTCACCGCACTAAGCCGGTTAGTACTACTATACATGCAAACTAGTACAGCGATAACCAATCACCAATACATGTCGTGTATTGATATGTTGCACATGTATGGCGCAGCTACCCAAATACCCAATATTGTTTTTAAAAAGACGAACTATACGAGTCAAACTTACAAATGCCCTACGATTAGCAACCTCCATACACCAAGCAGGCTAGGACCCAAGCTAGCAGGCTACCAGCTAGCGAGTGTTTCACCCTCACAGTCCCCCTCTCGGTGGCAAGGTCTTCTCTCTGAACTGAACTGGGCGGGACTGCGTTTCTCGAACAAATAAAGGAAGATAACATAAAACATAATAATAATAACGCGTACCAGTCAGCGGAGGGTATCTCCTTGTTGTCACTCTGGAGAGCACACCAAGGGCTCGAACACCAGCCATGTTGGGGAGGGAGGGAGGTCAAAAGCAAGAGCCGCTTGCGGGGAAGTAAGAGGCTTGCTGTCAAGTAGCCGATCGTGACGTCACACCAATCAGACCCGCAGCTGATTGGCCGTCGTCGGGTCCGGGGTTCGACGTGATTGGCTGTTCTAAAGTGTTGTGAGCGACTATTGGCTAAAGCTCATTTGTGGGTAAAAGTAGGTTAAAGTTCACCCTCCTCCGTCTGGGCTGAGAATAAAGTTCATTATAATACAGTTGAATTAACCATGCGTTGTTGTATTATGCATGATGTTTACGAATCTATTGTGCACAGGTAAGGATTCTGATTCAAATTCAGATTTGGTTTATTTGTCTCATGTATGTGAAATGGTCAAAATTACAACAACAAAAAACATTACACAAATGTGTAATAAACTGCAGTATAACTCCTCTGTCTGTAACTGGTTATTGAACTTCATAACCAACAGACCCCAGTCTGTCAGGTTAGACAATCTCACCTCCTCCACCCTCACCCTGAACACCAGCGTCCTGAGCCCCCTCCTCTACTCACTCTTCACCCACGACTGCACTCCTCTACATGGTACAAACACCATCATCAGCTTTGCAGACGACACAACGGTGGTGGGCCTCATCAAAAACAACGATGAGGCAGCCTACAGGGAGGAGGTCCAGCACCTAGTGGCGTGAGGCGTGGACAAAAACCTGGTCCTCAACACCAAGAAGACCAAGGAGCTCATCGTGGACTTCAGAAAGACCAGAGCTGGCGCGCACACCCCATCCTCATCAAAGGGGCGGAGGTAGAGCGTGTCTCCAGCTTTAAGTTCCATGGGGTTCACATCTCCGAGGACCTCTCTTGGACCTTTAACACTGCCTGACTGGTCAAATAGGCTCACCAGCGTCTCTTCTTCCTGAGGAAAGCCCACCTGTCCCCTCAGATTCTGGTGAACTTTTACCAGTGTGCCATTGAAAGTATCCTCACCAACTGCATCACAGTGTGGTACTCTCAGACCGGAAAGCGCTGCAGAGGGTGGTAAAATCCTCTCAACGCTATTAACACTCCCTGCAATAAAGACTACCCACCACAACCGGTGTCTGAGGAAGGCACAACAAATTGTCAACGACACCTCCCACCCCAACCATGGTCTGTTTGCCCTCCTCCCCTCCGGGAGGCGCTACAGGAACCTTTGTTCCGAGTCAAGCAGGCTCAGGAACAGCTTCTTCCCCTCAGCTGTCACCTCTCTGAACTCTGTACCACAGCCGCCCCCCCCGCCCCCCCCCCCTCTGCTGCCCAACATACCAACTCTGAACTCTGCTGACTATACCATCAATGTCTTCAACGGCCTTGCACTGTAATAATCATTACTCCCTACCTCTTCCTATAGTTGTACTGTACTCACTGTATATCAATTCATCTTCAACTATTGATATAACTCACTACCTGTTCACACTTGTATATTTACCTGTGTATATATATATATATACCTATAATTCCGCACATATGTCATACCTACTCTATAAGTTATTGTATACCTTTTTTTAATAGTAGTTTTTTAGTAGACTGTTTTTACATCCTATTTTACCACTGTACATTATATATTACCATGCACTTTACTGCAACATTTGCACTCTGTTAGATGCCTAATTATTTTCGCTGTACTGTACTTGTGCTGTGCAATGACAATACATTAGAATCTAATCTTAAATCCAACAGTATAAAAAGTATACCAGTATAATAGTTTACACATAAAGTCTAGGAGAATAAATGAATCCTGTTGAAAAAGTTATGAATCACGGGTGGACAACAACTGCAAATACACTAAATAGCTCAAATAAAAATAAATTACATCAAATAAGTACATTTACATAATAAAATACTGTCTTTCCTCATTACTATTCTTGAAGCAATGGCAGATCACTGCCACAAGAGGGCGACACGAGCACGTATAAAAAGATGAATTGGATGTTTTAACTTGATCTTCCAATCAGTTCTTCAGTATCTTCCATGTAACTTCAGTGTCGTAGAGAGTAAAACAATTATGTCATTCAGTAAAACAATGCTTGCGTATGTTCTGGTACTTAGTTTTCCTTTTGGCTGTCAATATATATATATATATAAAGTCAATATATTTGTCATTCCCTACAAGGTTTAACAGTTTTGATAAGGATCAGGTCAGATCAGATTTGGTTTATTTGTCACATGTATAGGGTACAGTGTACAATGTACAGTCAAATGTTATAGCCAGCTCCTAATATATGATTAAAATAAGGAATATACAAGTTACCTTGTATATTCACATGAAAAATGTACCTAAAAAAAACTATTATACAAATGTACAAATTACAAAATGTACAAATTACAAAATGTGCAAAAACACAAGTAAGGTTGATGTTACGACCACCGTATATATTTAATTAATCCATAATCATATTTTCATCAGACCTGTGATTTAAATCAAGAAATTCCCCACAAATCAGTATGTGATTGTACGCAGTGTACGCCGTTTTTACGTCCACTGTCGCCCCCTAGCGGACCCGAGTGGACCACATGTGGGTGGCGAATTTGTGAGGTAGAAGGGAATACTTTTGAAGTGGGCGGGCACGACAAATCTACTGACAACCCCAACCGGCCAATCAACGGGGGACATTCTCCCATAGCAACCCCAATCACGTGAGACGGGGAACTCTTGTTGCGAAGGTAGTGGCGTCGGTGTGCGGTAGAGAGAGAAGAAGAAGAAGAAGCAAGTGCTTCCTATTAGGGGTTCTGCTGCTTTGCTGCTTGGGTATAGCGACAACAATTCCGCCCAAATTCAACATTATCCTCAAGTTGTGTTACTCCAACACGCGTTGGCGTTACTCCAACACGTCCACACACGACACAACAACATCCAGATGACCCGATCATAGTCGGAATACCACATTACGATGCCGTCCCCGATGGAGGGGTCTTCAAAGGAAGGTGACCTGTTTACTGTGAAACATGAGCTGAGAACCGGTAAGTTCGGCGGTTGACCGGCTTTAGCAAGCATCACACACACGGCCGACGGGTCGTTGAGGACCAGGGTCCGAGGGGGTTACACGGTCATATTGTTTTCCTTTTGATGACACACGTGTGTCTCGACACACACTGTTAGCTTTCTATCCTCGTTCTCCTCTCAGCGACGGAACGCCTGGCGCGGGGTGCTCCGATTGAGCGTTTTTTTTTGGCGCGAGAGAGGGCGGGACTTTCAGTGTACATTGGGTGTAACGACGAGAGGGAGGGACTTCCGATAGAGAATGATCTGTTTCAGTTACATGTTTCGTTTCGGACATTTATTTTTCACAATACCCGTATGTATCCTCATGTTCGTCGTCGTTGTTATCATTGTTATTATCGCCACGGTGTTAATATTCTCGTTCCTGGGGGACTGGCGAGACGGGAAACTGCGTTGCGGTAACCCGGGATAACGCTACAGGCCAGGAGCCTCTCCCCCCGTCTCAGCCTACTTCGTTAGCTCGCCGTGCTAGTGGTGGACGACTGGGGCGACTGTCGCCGCCAAGGGGGCGTCTGTCAAAAGGTCCCTCACCATCGTTAACCACACTTACGAGACCTCACTTAAACCTCACCCAGCCTTACCCAACTAGTCACCAACATGAGTCAAAATGAACGGTTTCATAAGTTGTTGAGCCCCCTCCCCCCCTCTCAAGCATGGTTCATGACACTTTTGTTATAACTTGTTATAACTAAAACAAGTCAGTGATCTATATTCGCGGACTATTCGTCAGGCTCAAGATGCTTGGATATGCAGATATATGATTGATTTAAAGCCTCCGGTACCACGTCCCATTTAACGTTAGTCGACATTGGGGGCGAAGTCAAGTCAAACGAGAACAACCAGATAGAGAAAACACGGAACCCGTCGCTTTAGTTACTGCTTCCCCATTTATTGTGCATGCCAAACTTTACGACTATTTGACTCAGTTGCAGTTGTGTCAGGACCAGAGTCAGGACCCGTGTGTGTGTGTGTGTGTGTGTGTGTGTGTGTGTGTGTGTGTGTGTGTGTGTGTGTGTGTGTGTGTGTGTGTGTGTGTGTGGTGTGTGTGTGTGTGTGTGTGTGTGTGTGTGTGTGTGTGTGTGTGTGTGTGTGTGTGTGTGTGTGTGTGTGGGTGGGTGGGGTGGGGGTGTGTGTGTGTGTGTGTGTGTGTGTGTGTGTGTGTGTGTGTGTGTGTGTGTGTGTGTGTGTGTGTGTGTGGGGGGTGTGTGGGGGTGGGGGTGTGTGTGTGTGTGTGTGTGTGTGTGTGTGTGGTGTGTGTGTGTGTGTGTGTGTGTGGGGGGGGGGGGGGGGGTGACTATCGCAGCTGTTCGGAGGACCTTGTTATTGAAATAGAGTCATAGATAGTCATAGATGCACGTATCCCTGCACCACCTGAAACCTTCAGTACAAACGAAACGCTTTCTCCATATATCCACTAGCCGTTTGGCTTTTGCAAACCACCTCCATCATTGTCATGATTGTCTTCATTTGGTTTTTGGGTGGATTTGTACCTATCCATGAGAACAAAGGTTGTTGTATACAGTGGAACACTAGTATTCAGGTATGGACATGATCTAGACTGCTGCAGCCCAACCCCCAAATATGTTGACAGTCAAGTTTACGGTCACAGTTGTCTAGACTGGAACTCTGGAGTTGGTCCTGGATCGGACTGACGCAACACAATTTTGACGGTTAACAGTTACTTTACAAGCAAAATGGTGGATTGCATTATTGTTTGAGTAAGATGTCACAACATGGTGTGTGCAACCCGCACGCGTCTGCGCCACACACACACACACACACACACACACACACACACACACACACACACACACACACACACACACACACACACACACACACACATACACAGCTCTATTTAGATCTGACAGTTTTAATGTTCCCTGAGAGTCCTTATTGTCTGTTCTATACAGAACAAAGCTTTCCCCTAACATTAATTAAGGACAATTTTTCAAGCCAAGTTAACGCCATGTCACATGACCAGGCCGGGACAACTCTCACTCTCGCCAGCCTATTAATAAACATCTTTACATGAACCCCCCCCCCCCCCCCCAACCCAAAGGCTGTATCTGCACCAACGTTATGCAATCCGAATCCGTTGGCCTGAGAAATTTGGATCACATCGAAGATGCACACGGCGGGACATTCTCACACGCGATACAATAGTCGTCGTCCCCCCCCCCCTCTCCATTTCCTCTAGTCGTGTCAGAAGACAGGGGCCGGGGAAAATATGAAATCAGCTGTCTTAATTGCTGTGCCGCTTCGCAGCCTATTTTCAGAGTGCGAGATGGCACGCATGCGTTCACTACGGCGAACACATGCGTGTGGACCACCGCTCTAGGCTCCGTTCCACTGGAGCTCTGGCAGACACGCAGGCCAGCACTGGCACGCCAGCACTGGCACGCCATTGTGTTTTCATTAGCTTATTATTATATTGTGTGGTGAACTTAACGTCGACCACAGAACAAGTTCCTGGAAAGCAAAGTTGGCTTTGGCTTTGGATCTTGGGTTTCAT
>CM051016.1:8671254-8696254 GCA_027704905.1 Muraenolepis orangiensis | reverse complement strand
CCGCGGCGTCGATTATTTGAGTTAAGAAACGGTGTGAGCTTTGGAGCCGCCAAGTAACACATTTCAAATATTGGGGCAGAGGTAAAAACTGACATTAAAAGCGGCGGGCGCTCGCTCCGTAACTGGCGTCTGGGAGACTGGGAGACGCAGCCATTGAAGTTCTCAAGTGAAGTTTGTGAGCGTCTGCTGTAAGTCAACACGTGCTTTCCCTGTGTGTGTGTGTGTGTGTGTGTGTGTGCGTGTGTGTGTGCGTCGGTATTTAAATCGACTGAAAGGGGTGGGGTGGGGTGGGGTGGGGGGGGGCTTTTATTGAAGTCCCGTAATTACTGCCATATGTGGCTCTGATTGAGGTAACAGATGTGAAGGACTATTTTTGATGTAGCTTTGAACCGTGGTGTGGCCCACAACACGGTACCAGCTGATGGCGGTCTGCTGTATTCGCTGATTGCCTCCTGGATCCTCGAGCCCCCCGCCGATCAATAGCTCCATTAAGGAGTCTTCTCTGGCGGAATAAAAGGTTACACTTGGGGAGAATCACCATGCCTGTCTCGGTGACGCCCTCTCTCTTTGATTGCCAACTTCATCTCGCCGTTTCCCCCCCCCCCCTCTCCTCCACTTTCCTCCTCCTCCTCTCAGCTGCCATTCACACACCCAGTCTGGGATTTAGTTGGCTTTATAATTTGCCCGCCTTATAGCAATCTCTCTCTCTCTCTCTCTCTCTCTCTCTCTCTCTCTCTCTGAGAGATGACGGCAGCGATCCCAACTTTTGCACAGAGCGCTCAGCTCCTCCTCCTCCCCCCCCCCTCTTTCCCCAGCTCTTCACAAAAAAAAACAACACTGGAGTTGCATTAAGAGCACGCCGAGGTGTAATTTCACATCAGAGCCATCGAATATTCAAGGCCGGTAATTTTGGGGGCACACTCGCACATTCACAAGCGCTCCATCCTTCCGTCCATTCCGCGGCTGTCGCTTCACACCACACAGCTGTGTGTGTGTCTGCCCTGAAAGGAGGGGGCCGGGCTGCCTGGTGGGGGGTAGGAGAGTAGGGAGAGATTAGTGCCCCGTTTTTCAGAGCCACTGTGGGCTTCCCACAGTTGGAAGTCAAGCAGGCGCTGTGCGGACACCACCCCCCCCCCCACACCCACCCCCCCCCCCCCCCCTGGACAATGGGCCCAGATGGACGGCCGGCGCTGACCCGATGCTGGGCAGAATCTGTCTTGTTTCATGCACCGTGTTAAACGGATGATATTCACTAAATGTATATCAACTAGGGATGTGCGAACAGACCAGTTTGGATGTCTGAATAACTGACGTGTGTTAAGATTAGATTAGATTCTAATTGATTGCACATTGCACAGCACAAAGTACAGTAAAGCGAAAATAATTTAGCATCTAACCAGAGTGCAAATGTTGCAGTAAACTGCATGGTAATATATCATTAACAGTTTACATTGACAGGTGAAAAGACAGTCTACTAGTCTACTATTAAATGGGATATGAGCATAGTAATACATTTACATTTACATTTACATTTACATTTACATTTACATTTAGGGCATTTGGCAGACGCTTTTATCCAAAGCGACTTACAAGGTGTACATTAGTTGAAGCTATAGATATATATACATATATATAAGTGATTATTTAACAGGTAGTGATCAGGGGTATGCAGTTATTGAAAGCAGGATAAAAGTATATAAATGTAAATGTACATACAAGTGAGCATATATAAATGTATGTATATACAGGAGCAGGGATATGTAGTTCTATCAACAGTTTGAGATTTAAATATATATGGCAGGTACAGTTAACCGGTATCTTACTAATAAACATGTAAACTATAGAGAGGTAGGTAGTTGTGATACCGTTTTTAACCGACGGTTATCCGGTTATTCGCGTGACCAGAGTACAGTAAACTAAACGAGTTGTAGCCTACAGAACAAAGTAGCCTAGTAGACGCTACATGTATCGGAAACCACTGTTTATCGTTATGGCAATTTAATAGACATTGTGATTGCGCAACCATCTCACGCTGTAGCTTAATAAAAAAAAATGATATATACTTTGGGAAAGAAATGTCACTTAAAGTGGTAGTCTTTCCAAACCATTATTTTAACACTTACGTTTGCATTCAGTGGATTTTTTTTTTTTCTCTTAGAAAAAATTGAGAACAGTGTTTGGGATCATTTCTGAGTTGGTTAACTATATTTGATTTATTTATTGAAGTGGTGATGAGCAGTTGGAGCGCGTAATTCACACATAAATAGCCTTTTAATGTTATATGCTTGCCCGGGTGGTTGGGGACCGTTGCTCTAGGTCAGTCTGATGGTCAACAGGCACACAAGTGGTTGTTATGAGAGTTGCGTACCGTCGTGCATCTGCATTCAATTCCACACATATGCAGAATTCTCTCCTATCAGGAACGTTTTGAGTTCCAAAACCTTCCCCCCCCCCCGGGAAAGACAGCTTTTTCGTGACAGCCGCCATATTTTCTGATGAATTCCCATGATTCCGTGCATTAGTATAATTACTGAATAGCAGTGGCGAACCGTGTCTATCAGTTGTACCCCCGGTTGTTCTAGTCAGACAGACGTCACGGAGGAAGTCACTTTATGCGTTATCTCATTTAGGAAGATCAGATTGTCGCAGCCAATTTCCAAGTGTACCATAGTTGTCAAAGCAGTGTCCATGTCCATGTAGTGAAGTAACAGCCCAACACAGACCACCACACACATCGATGAAAGGGACGGTCTAACGGTCACGTGAAAAGGCTTAACGTAACTTAAAGTTCCAAAACTGCGATCAATAATCACCAAATGTATCTGGCATATGTCTTGTCATTAGCACTTTCCACCTGTCAAAATATCAAAACCTAAATCCTACTATTACGGAAGTTAAGTTACATTAAGTGTTTTCCTCTCAAAGCTGCGTTAAGACTTGTCTTTACTGGCTCAATAGTCCTATCTCACATTTCCTGCTTCCGGAACGTTAAAAATCGCCGAGCAGTGTACTCATACTTCCGGTAGTTACCCCAGATAGGTGACAAACTGTGTCCGCCTCCTTTCCTCTCTGTTATTGTAGTGTACCGGCTGCTCAACGTCCAGCCGAACCTCAGTTTACACGATTTCCCGAAAGACAAACTCCTCCGCAAGTCTTGTGTGAGGCTGATAAGGAGGATGAAGGTCCCTCGTTTCATGTTCTCAGGGGTAGCGCGTATGTCTGCAGTTTGCACTTTGACAAGGAGAGCATATACGTCTCGAAAAGTGGGCGGAATAGGCTAATAATGTTGGGTATGTGTATGATTAAAAGCACTGGTCCTGACCCCCAGACACACTCCATCTCTCATCCGAATAGAGCCACATAATGTCAGTGTGTAAGTGTATAATTAAAAGCACTGGTCCTGACCCCCACACACACTCCATCTCTCATCCGAATAGAGCCACATAATGTCGGGTATGTGTGTGATTAAAAGCACTGGTCCCAAGTAGGGCTGGGCGATACGGACCAAAACCCGGTATTTTTAGGCTGCATCGCGATATACGATATATATCGGTATTTTATACAAATTCGGTTTTAACTCAATGCCACAAGTATGTCACAAGCACTTTGATTTGAAGACAACTCATATTCACAAGAATAACAGGCATTCCCTTTTAGAAAATATACAGCTGCACACTACATATTAACACGTAAATGAAAAGGTACATTGAAATAATCAAAATCCATAAAATAAATAGCCTATATTAAATACATAGGCATACCTCTGCTCCTACACAAAATCACCTTTGTTATATGGCGATATATCCAGATAGAGCCACAAGACACAATGTTGGGGAATTGTATGATTTGGATTTAGACTTCTTCACCGTAGTGTTCATTCACTAGTTGAACCACATCGTCTGGACCGACTTTTGGAAGGTTATGCAGCGATGTTGTCCAGCGATAACTGTCCTCCATGGTGAATGCCAAGGTGAATGCATTTACCGGAACTTGGGATACACTGCTTCAGCGATTTTTAACGGGTACTTCCGGCTTTCAACTGTGCCGTGATATAGGCCTATAGAGAGGAAAACACTCAATGTCACATAACGTTCATAATGGAAGGATTTAAGTTGAGCTATTTTGACAGGTGAAAGTGCTAATGACAAGACATGCCAGAGAAATGTGGTGATTATTGATCGCGGTTTTGTAACTCTTAGTTACGTTAAGTCTTTTCATGTTAAGCGATGCAAAGAAAGATCAAGTCAAAACTCAACAATGCTTAACAAACCCAAGACAGCATTAAGTAATCATTCAACAAGTGTGTGGAAACAAAATGCAACAACCAGCTCAACGAGACGCAACACTGAGACAAAACCAGCAAAGACAAATGAGTCTCACTCACCAATGATGTTCACTTGAAGACGAAATCCATTCTCCTGTCCTTCTGGATGGATCGATAACCCGGTCATAAAGCTGATCACTGCTTTTCAGATCAAAAAGAAGTTGCCTTTCAATAACTATGGAAGCTAATGCAGTGAGTCGGGATTGTCCTGTTCTGTTCCTCCATATGTTTTTATAATATTAAAATGTCCTTTCCGCAGATGCAGTGGTGACGGGGATCGTTAAAACTTTTTTATAATGTCCATCTTTACACTGAATGGTCGTCTTGAAAAGGGTACTAACAACAATTCCGCAACAACATCATCTTCACCTGTTGCCATTTCGATGTAAAAAACCTACGTAGAAAAAAACCAACGTAGCACTACGCTAGGTCTCGAGCCAGTGCACCTTCTAGCGCACTATGGAAATGTTGGGAAATCTGAAAGAATACGCCCATTGGCTACAAATCACTATATGATTGGTTGATCAAATTGTCAATCCAAATAGCTGTTTGGTTGCATTGTTTTTCCAACACAAAACCACTCAAATGCGTCGTGCATGGACCGAGAAAGACAAACTAATCAACGTAACACTGTAATATAACAGATAACAACACAGATACCATTCTCATTTATTCTTTTTATTTAAATTGTATTCAATTGTATTCAATTCACCACTGCTGAATAGAGATACCCGTATTCCAATAGTAATGAAGTAATGAGGTAATATGAAGTAGTACTTATCCAAATCACTAATATTTAAACCACTCGCCACTCGGATGTGGTTGTTTTTTTGTAGATATTTTATCTACATTGTTTTACGTACGCAGCGTAACCCACTAACTCTACAACCATCACTTTTATCTTCTTCCTCTATGTTTTTTGAAAGTGTTGCATTTTTAGAACACCCGACAGGCAGGATATTGAGGTTTTAACCCAAGATTTAGAGATCTAGAGATTTCCTGTTTTAAGGTGTGTTGAGTGTGTGTGCAATGTACATCTCTGTGCTTCATGACATTTCTTGTAAACTCTCTCGCTCGCTCTCTCTCTCTCGCTCGTTCTCTCTCTCTCTCTCGTTCTCTCTCTCGCTCGTTCTCTCTCTCGCTCGTTCTCTCTCTCTCTCTCTCTCTCTCTCTCTCTCGTCTCTCTCTCTCTCTCTCTCTCTCTCTCTCTCTCTTCTCTCTCTCTCTCTCTCTCTCTCTCTCTCTCTCTCTCTCTCTCTCTCTCTCTCTCTCTCTCTCTCTCTCTCTCTCTCTCTCTCTCTCTCTCTCTCTCTCTCTCTCTCTCTCTCTCTCTCTCTCTCTCTCTCTCTCTCGGCCGCCCCAGGGTTACTCCTTCATGGCCCCCTCCATCCTGTTCAAGAGGAACGCGGTGATGGACGACACCCTGCAGCTGTGCGGCAGCTCTGAGCGCCCGGGCTCGGCCGCCGTGGCCCGCAGTGCCATGATGAAGGTGCTCGCTCGCTCTCCCACCCACACTCGCTCACAACAGTGATGGCCATCATCTCAAACCTCGGGTGTCTTTTTCAAAATAGTTGTATTCCCTGTTCTAAGGGAATAAGGTTTTTTTTCTGTTTTCACTGGCGCCCAAGATTCAATTTGTTTTTTTTTTCCCGTTTCAAAACATTCTCTGTTTATTTGTTGAGTCCTTTACCCCTCCTTCTCCCCCTGGGCGCCAAGGTTTAGTTTGTATACTTGTACTTCTCGTACTCCTCTGGTGACGAGTTGTTCTCTTACCGTCCTTTGTTGAGACACACTTATTGTAAGTCGCTTTGACTAAAAGCGTCTGCCAAATGACTGGAATGTAATGTCATGTAATGTCATGTCATGTAATGTAATGTATACAGCCACCACTTGACGTTCTAGGTTTTCATGTTTCTGAATGCACTTTTGTCCATTGGTGTATTTGTTTAGGGAGGCCTACATTGTGGTTAAGCCGTGCACAGTGAAGTAGTCTAAACTGCGATCCATCTCAAATGAATGTTTTTAAAGTGCAATCGGTGGATGTTTACGCAGGCTTAAGATAAGATGCTACTTTGCCTGTTTTGCGCCTTCCACCTCAAATATTTACACAAAGTTACTTAGGTGGGAGGGGGGGGGAGGGTGGATCTGCTCAAGTGAAACGGTATTCCCTCATTCTTCACTTTAATATAGCTCTATAACCGTAGCTTCGCATGTCCCTGTCCCCCTGCCCCTGTGTCCAGGACTCTCCCTTCTACATGAGCTACGCCATCGACCTGAGGGAGAACGCCCTGGGAGAGGGCAGCTTCTCCATCTGCAGGCGCTGCACGCACAAGAAGACGGGCCAGCAGTACGCCGTCAAGATCGTCAGCAAGAGGTAGCCTAACTCTGCTGGGGCCGGGCGTCACATCCAATGTCGGTCCTCTTTTCCCACTAAGGCCCCTTTTGTGATCGCTCACGAACCACAATGAGAATCAAAGCGTTTTTTTTTTTTTTGCAAATGTGTAAGTGCTAAAATTAGCCCCAATATTAGCAGCCAAAATATATTTGGTGGCAGTAACTTGGTCTGTTGGGACTTGGCTTGGGAACCAGAGGGTCACCGGTTGGTTCAAGTCCCCGAAAAGCTGTGAAGCTGCCGAGGTGCCCTTGAGCAAGGCACCAGACCCCTACACTGCTTCCCAGGCAGCTGTATTTACAATAGTTGCCAACTGCTCCTAATACTAGGATGGGTTAAATGCAGAGAAACACATTTCACTGTGTGTGTACATGTATGAGACCAATTAAGAGGATTACAATCCTGATTTAGATTTTGATATGACGGTGACGAAGTTCTGCAGGACTATGAAACATTTTAAAATGTCGTCTTGTGTATATATTTGTTGGAACACCGGGGATGTAATGTAATGTAAGGATGGGTGTTCCTATGGTGAGCCATCTTGGTTCCATGTAAACTAAGAAAAACAAGCCCTGATTCGCCGAAACACTGACGACGCAAGCGTCGACCTGTGTATCTCAACTGGCATCACCACTGCCAGAGTAGAGGGTAGAGAGGGGTTGGAGGGGGGGGGGGGGGTCACTCGCCTATGATGAGAATGTATGCGATCACACCCCTTTAGATAAAAGTATCCAACCAAACGGCATTTAATATGAATGATGATACCATATGATGATACCAAGCAGGGTGTTGAGAGAGAGAGAAAGAGAGAGAGAGAGAGAGAGAGAGAGAGAGAGAGAGAGAGAGAGAGAGCGGTACAGTACTACTGTACTCTATTGTGTGTTTGTGACTGGCTGTCTCGCTCGTCCTGCCGTAGGATGGAGGCCCAGACACAGAAGGAGATCGCTGCGCTAAAGCTCTGCGACGGCCACCCCAACATCGTCAAGCTGCACGAAATCTGCCACGACCAGGTAAACAACAAGACAAGCACAACCGCACAAAAACAACAGCCATGACGGGTGACCGTGACGACGGCTGAATTAGTCTCTTTATGAATTTGTCTTGTGAACCTGAAACTGGGACAGCTTAATGTGGGGCCCCCCAAGGGCCCCTCCTTATCTTTTATTGGCCCCAACACAAACATCTTCTCCACGCCATGCCCATGTTCCAGCTGCTCCGCACAGCTGCACACCCGGCACGTCCTCCCGGTGCACGATACACCTCGCACGATCTACATTCAGTAGCCCAGATCCGGCCGCACGCTTGACCTTAAAAAAAAATAACGAAACATAAAAACACAAAAAACACAGACACACACACTACACACTGCACACTGCACGGCACACGATCAAATGAAAGAAGATGCTTGTGCTATATCGAGACGTCTGCCTGCCCGTGGGCCGGGCGGACCGCTCGGCCGCACCGAGGGCCAGGAGCTCCACTTCAGCTCTGATGAGCTCAGCGGGGTTATTACGGTGCCACACAAGACCCATGACCCACATCAAAGCAGAGACCCCCACCCGCCTCATCCCGCCTCATCCCGCCTCCCCCAACCCTCCCCACCGCTTGCCCGGGCTTTGTTCCCCGGCTAATGAGAAATGCTGTGCTAGAGGCAGATACACCCAATTTACCCCCCCCCACCTGCCCCACCCCACCCCACTCCATCCCACTCCCTACCCCTTTAGTTACAGTTTGATCTCGCCGTGGCGGGATCCGGCCCTTTTGTGATCGTGATCATGCTGCGGAGTACAGAGAATAGGGGGGCTGAACTGGTGATGTCATCCGGGGGGGGGCAGAGTATGAGAGTATGTCTGGGAGACCACGGCACAATAACAGAGAGAGGAGATGAGTGATCTACCTTTATCACTTAGAAACACTGCTTAAATACACAGGAAGTGTTGAGTCGTTTGAGTCATACATGTTTCTCCCCCTTTTTGGAAGAGGATGGAGGAGAGGATGTGGAGTCATGTAGTGTTTGTGTTGTTAAGATTAAGGTATTTGTGTGCGTGTGTGTGTGTGTGTGTGTGTATGTATATATATGTATGTGTGTGTGTGTGTGTGTGTGTGTGTGTGTGCGCGCGCGTGCGTTCATGTCCAGCTCCACACCTACCTTGTGCTGGAGCTGCTGGGCGGAGGCGAGCTGCTGGAGCGGATTCGCAGGAAGCAGCACTTCAGTGAGACGGAGGCCAGCCGCATCATGCGCCGTCTGGTGTCCGCCGTCAGCCACATGCACGACGTGGGGGTGGTGCACCGGGACCTCAAGCCAGAGGTACACACACACACACACACACACACACACACACACACACACACACACACACACACACACACACACACACACACACACACACACACACACACACACACACACACACACACACAGGGGTTGTCACACTGATTTTATTGCGTATTTAATATGAATTACAGGTACATTAATTTTAATGTCCTCTGCTGACACCCACATTTCCCCATCTAATAAAGAACGCCTCATCTTGTTAAAGCTGAAGTAGAATCTACTCATCAAGGTTTAAGTAGAATCTACTCGTCAAGGTTTTAAGTAGAATCTACCCATCAAGGTTTTAGTAGAATCTACTTATCAAGGTTTTAAGTGGAATCTACCCATCAAGGTTTTAGTAGAATCTACTTATCAAGGTTTTAAGTACAATCTACACATCAAATTTAAAGTAGAATCTACACATCAAGGTTTTAAGTAGAATCTACTCATCAAGGTTTAAGTAGAATCAAAGATTAAGTAGAATCTACTCATAAAGGTTTAAGTAGAATCAAAGATTAAGTAGAATCTACTCATCAAGGTTTAAGTAGAATCTACTCATCAGTTTGGATTTGTCCTTTTCGAGTAATGTGATCGTAATGTGTCTCGATTGCGGGAAATCAATTAGAAATGACCAACATCCAGTATCATATCACTGTTGCTGATTGTCGTGGGCAGTGGAGGGTAAATGAACAGCAGGGTTTCCCACACATAGACTTTACTTGGGCAGGCCGCCCAGATATATTAACGGACACCCAAGTATTTTTCGCTAAAAACTTTTTTTTTTTATCCGTCCGAGAGCATTGACGGCATCCGCGATCGATTAACTAGTGATCAATGATCCCTCGCTCTACTTCCCTGTACCTGTTCGCTCTGCTATCGCGTCAAGGGTCTTCTGGCAAGCGTCAAACATACGAGATACATAGGCCTTATGCTAGGTTCCCACTATCACGATTCGCGGCACGATTGAAATCGTGGACTAATCGTGGTGATCCTATCGGATCTTATCAGATCTTGAGGTCAGTCGTGGCAATCGTGTTAATCGTAGAAACTTTTTGAACGGTTCCAAAAACACATCGGCATAAAAGATTGCAGACGATTGCCCGATCAAAAAAGTGTGCACCGGATACAATTTGGAAAAAAGTGTAGATATATCGTTTCTCAAATCTTTGCATTGATATATTATGATTTATGATTTACCAAAAAGCGTCCGGTCGCGATTTCTAAATCGCTAAAAATGTCCGGGATTCGGCTTTTGCTTCGGACAGTCACATTAGTGACATTAGGGGCCGATCCCATAGGACACGTTTTACAGGCTAAAAAACGCCAGGCGCAATGCACCGCTCTTTATCGATCACACGGGACGCGGAAAAGGAGCAGTTTGAAATGGGTGTGCTGTGCAACTCCCAAATCAAGTTTAGGTGATTCAGTCAGTCTAAGTATTGTAAACACGGAAGTCATGTTGCTATGTTAAATATAAAATAATCCTGCTATATTAAATAAAAAATAATGCCATTATAATTAAAAAAGATTACCGGTAATAACAAAGTCAGATGAACTTTAGCCAAGGTCAGACCCAGAAGGATTAAGTGCTCTGACCAACAGTGCCACCTTTGTCCATATTGAATATTGAGAAAATTCAATATTTCAAAATGTTCTTAAAGGTCACGTATTTGTATTTTTCCCCCCAAACCACGCCCCCCACTCCAGCTACCACAACAAGTATATTTTAGATCGTTGGGAAACACTGAACAGCGCACGCTAATAACCTAGCTCTCATCACATCATCATAAGACACACACACACACACACACACACACACACACACACACACACAGAAGTGCATGTCGTTCATGTGAAAATGCCGTCCGCGCTTCCACAGAACCTGCTCTTCACGGACGATAGCGAGAACTCTGAGATCAAGATCATAGACTTCGGCTTCGCCCACCTCAAGCCCCCCGACAACCAGCTGCTGAAGACGCCCTGCTTCACGCTGCACTACGCCGCCCCCGAGATCCTCAAGTACGACGGATACGACGAGTCCTGTGACCTGTGGAGCCTCGGCGTCATTCTGGTGAGTCGCTGTGCTGGTGTAGTGCTGGAGCAGTTGGTGTGCTGGTGGAGCCCCTGGTGTACTGCTGGAATCACTGGTGTACTGGTGGAAGCCCTGGTACTGGTGGAAGCCCTGGTACTGGTGGAATCACTGGTCTACTGGTGGAAGCACTGGTACTGGTGGAATCACGTGGGTACTGGTGGATGCACTGGTACTGGTGGAATCACTTGTATACTGGTGGAGTCACTGGTCTACTGGTGGAATCACTGGTCTACTGGTGGAATTACTTGTGTACTGGTGGATGCATTGGTCTACTGGTGGAGTCACTGGTCTACTGGTGGAATTACTTGTGTACTGGTGGATGCACTGGTCTACTGGTGGAGTCACTGGTCTACTGGTGGAATTACTGGTCTACTGGTGGAAGCACTGGTACTGGTGGAATCACTGGTATACTGGTGGAAGCACTGGTACTGGTGGAATCACTGGTATACTGGTGGAATTACTTGTGTACTGGTGGATGCACTGGTCTACTGGTGGAGTCACTGGTCTACTGGTGGAATTACTTGTGTACTGGTGGAAGCACTGGTCTACTGGTGGAAGCACTGGTCTACTGGTGGAAGCACTGGTACTGGTGGAATCACTGGTCTACTGGTGGAAGCACTGGTCTACTGGTGGAAGCACTGGTACTGGTGGAATCACTGGTCTACTGGTGGAAGCACTGGTCTACTGGTGGAAGCACTGGTCTACTGGTGGAAGCACTGGTACTGGTGGAATCACTGGTGTACTGGTGGAGCCACTCGTACTAGTGGAATCCCTTGTGTGCTGGTGAGATCACATCAGCTGGTGGAGTGATCCGTACTTCCTAGAATCCTAGTTGGTGTGTGTGTGTGTGTGTGTGTGTGTGTGTGTGTGTGTGTGTGTGTGTGTGTGTGTGTGTGTGTGTGTGTGTGTGTGTGTGTGTGTGTGTGTGTGTGTGTGTGTGTGTGTGTGTGTGTGTGTGTGTGTGTGTGTGTGTGTGTGTGTGTGTGTGTGTGTGTGTGTGTGTGTGGGGGTCCGTTCACCAGCAGCCCCATCTGGCCCTTGTTGTTGTTGTAGTTGTTGTGTTAGGTGAGGAGCACTGCTGTGTCCTGTGGTGAACTGACACACTTTATAATATTCATCGCATGGTGAGGACCGGCCAGGCCTGCTCTCCCCCCAGGCCAACAGAGACCCCCCCTGCCCCCTGCTGTGGGGCTGTCATCTGAATTCAACCACACACAGAGGACAGTATAGAGGGCAGTTATGAAGGAGACATGGAAAGAGAGACAGATAGAGAGAGACATGGAAAGAGAGACAGAGAGAGAGTGAGGAAGAGGAAGAGGAAGACCTAGAGGGAAAGAGACCTAGAGGGAGGGAGACCTAGAGGGAGAGAGACATAGAGGGAGAGAGACATAGAGGGAGAGAGACATAGAGGGAGAGGAAGACCTAGAGGGAGAGAGACCTAGAGGGAGAGACAAATGTAGAATAAGAGAGACAAATGTAGAATAAGAGAGACAAATGTAGAGTGAGAGACATGGAGGCAGAGAGACATGGAGGCAGAGAGACATGGAGGCAGAGAGACATAGAGGTAGAGTGAGAGTGAGAAAGAGGGAGAGATAAATGTAGTGAGAGATGGAGAGAATGCAGAGGAGAGAGAATGCAGAGTGAGAGGAGAGAGACATAGGGAGAGAGACATAGAGGGTGGGATAAATGTAGAGAGAGAGAGGGAGAGAGAAATGTAGTGAGAGAGGAAGAGAGACTAAAAGGGTGAGAGACTTAAAGGGAGAGAGACATACAGGGAAAGAGGCATAGAGGGGGGAGAGAAATTAAGAGGGAGAGAGAAATGTAGATGGAGAGAGACATAGAGGGAGAGAGACATAGAGGTAGAGTGAGAGTGACAGAGAGGGAGAGAGAAATGTAGAGTGAGAGACATAGAGGGAGTGAGAAATGCAGAGGCATAGAGGGAGAGAGGCATAGAGGGAGAGAGGCATAGAGGGAGAGAGGCATAGAGGGAGAGACATAGAGGGAGGGCTACATGTAGAGTGAGAGCGAGAGAGGGAGAGAGACATAGAGGGAGGGATACATGTAGAGTGAGAGAGAGGGGGAGAGAAATGTAGTGTAAGAGAGACTTAAAGGGAGAGAGACATAAAGGGAGAGAGTGACAGAGACAAAGAGGACAGAGATATGTAGAGTGAGAGAGGGAGAGAGACATATAGGGAGAGAGACATAGGGGGAGAGAGGCATAGAGGGGGGAGAGAAATTAAGAGTGAGTGAGGGAGAGAGAGACATAGAGGGAGAGAGACAAAGAGAGTGAGATGGAGACATGGAGAGAGAAAGAGGGAGCGAGATGGAGAGACATGGAGTGAGATGGAGAGTTAGAGAGACACATGGAGAGGGGTGTGTGTGTGTGTGTGTGTGTGTGTGTGTGTGTGTGTGTGTGTGTGTGTGTGTGTGTGTGTGTGTGTGTGTGTGTGTGTGTGTGTGTGTGTGTGTGTGTGTGTGTGTGTGTGTGTGTGTGTGTGTGTGTGTGTGTGTGTGTGTGTGTGCGCGCGTGTCCCCATGGTGAGGATGGCTGGGTAATACGCTGCGCTGTGGCGCTCTTGATGAGATGGCCCCTGACAAGCTATGAACACTCACACTCACACACACACACACACACACGAGCTTGGGGAGAGATGAGAGGAGCCATAGAGAGATGAGTGGGCCCAAGGGAGAGAAAGAGAGATGAGAGGGGGGAGAGAAGGAAGAGGGGAAGACGTACACACGAGAGAGAGAGAAAGAGAGCAAAAAGAGAACAAATGCTTGTTCAACCTTTCTGGCTCGGCTCTTTCCAACCTGTATTCAAAGGTGATACATCATCCACAGTGTTGTTGTTGTTGTTGTTTGCTATTATCAGGAGAGAGAGAGAGAGAGAGAGAGAGAGAGAGAGAGAGAGAGAGAGAGAGAGAGAGAGAGAGAGAGAGAGAGAGAGAGAGAGAGAGAGAGAGAGAGAGAGAGAGAGAGAGAGAGAGAGAGAGAGAGAGAGAGAGAGAGAGGAGAGAGAGAGAGAGAGAGAGAGAGAGAGGAGAGAGAGAGAGAGAGAGAGAGAGAGAGAGAGAGAGAGAGAGAGAGAGAGAGAGAGAGAGAGAGAGAGAGAGAGAGAGAGGCTATCTGCTTGTGCCTACAGGGCCATTCTGCTGTGTGTTTAATGAGGACGTGCATAGTTAGGCCAAGGTGAGCCCCCCCACTCCCCCAACCCACCATTCTGACCCGCATGCCGTGGATCTAGACGAGGTCACCGGCTTGCTTAATGGATGGATGAATGGATAAGTGGCCATGTGTGTGGCCACACACATGCGCACACACACGCACACATATTCATGAACCAGGTCTTCTTCCTCCTTGTTCTTGGAGATGTCCAAGTACCCCCTGCAATGCTTCAGCGTACCTCCGCACTGCTTCTAACGTATGTGTCCCCGCCGCCTGTGTTGCAGTACACCATGCTGTCAGGCCAGGTGCCCTTCCAGTGCCAAGAGAAGAGTCTGACCCACACCAGCGCCCAGGAGATCATGAGGAAGATCAAGCAGGGCGACTTCTCCTTCGAGGGCGAGGCCTGGAGGAGCGTCTCCCAGCAGGCCAAAGACCTCATCCAGGGTGAGACCCAGCTCATCCCCCAGGTGGAGACCAGGCAGACGAAGCAGCCCCTGGGTTGACCCCTTCGGGTCGTCACAGCCTTCCGCTGTCGCTGTTTTTATTTTGGCCTGTCTCATGTTTTTCGCCCTTGTTTGTTTGTTCGACTGTTAGCAAGATAACTCAAAAAGTTATGTACAGAATTGCTTAACGCTTAGTGGTTAGATTACTTATGGACCAAGGAACAGTACAGGATTTGAGCGCAGATCCGGATCCAAATCCGGATTCCAGGGGACTTTTTGGTGTGGTGGAGCTCTACCGAGGGCCCTCTAGTTGGTTGACGTTTGCCTGTGGCTGGCTACACATCATGAAGCCGTCGGTTCATCAAATGTACAGGACCCTTTTAAGAGACCTTTTTGTTAAAAACATAAATAAACTGGAGAGCCCAAAGTAGAGCGCATAATATAAGGATCAGCAGTAGTATAATGTTGTGCTCCATGAGAGAGGGAGCTTCCTTTTGCTTAGATCACCATCACAAAGTTGGTGGTTTTGTCACGTATCACGAGATCTTCCTATTGATAGAACGCAGAGAGAGTGACAGACCGATGGAGCCCAGAGACGGCTCATGACAGGCTTTGTGTGTGTGAGTGCACGCGTTCTCGTTTGTGTGTGTGGCCGTTAGCCTCTACAACCTGCATAGCTAAGGCTCATTAGCATTAGCTTATTATCTTGTGTCTATTGGTTTCACTCTTTGTCATTTTGGCCCGGTTTGAGCACTGGTTCTGCTTTTGGGGGCTTATTAGGAAGGATATGCACTTCTGTGACTTTTGGTGACTAAGGAGTTACTCTCTTGCCTACCTACAGTATGATCGTAAATCGCTTTAGTAATAATAATAATAATAATAATAATATTAATAATACATTTGATTTAATATTGCACTTTTCTCGACACCCAATGCGCTTTACAGACATGGTAAAATTGCACATATAGTAAAATAATTGAATAGTTATTAAGATTAAAATAAGACAGAATCACGGGATAGAGGGGGGTTGTTTAGCAGGGGAAAGCCCGTTTGAAGAGGTGTGTCGTGGGAGCCCGTGGGTGGGTCTTGGGAGCCCAGGATGGGGTAGGGTGGTTGCCTGACGGATGTGGAGGCGAAAAAAAGGCGTACTTAGGACAGAAGCGTCTGCTAAATGACTGCGCTGTACTGTACTGTAATTGCTGGGTGTGCGTGTGGCGGTCCTCCTCCTCCTGCAGAGCTCCTCACGGTGGACCCCAACAAGAGGATCAAGATGTGTGGCCTGCGCTACAACGCCTGGCTCCAGGACGACAGCCAGCTGTCCTCCAACCCCCTGATGACTCCCGACATCCTGGGCTCCTCCACCGCCTCGGTGCACACCTACGTCAACGCCACCTTCAGCGTAAGTCACGTGACCGTCGACAGCCGCCACGATTCCCCCCCCCCCCGGGGACGGAGCAGGTGGAGGGGGGAGGGAGATGATTGCGCTTACTTTGTTCAAATGTTTTTATCTAAATCTAATCTGAATCTTATTTTTTGGTAAGTTACAATACGCAGTGTCCTGTAGATGTCTACAGTTTTTGATGATTACTATTTCATTATTTAATGCGCGTTACAATGATTCACCTCGCGATAAACACAATGTTTTACCTGGTTTTACCTCTCAGCGGTTTATGTAACGTGGCGATGGTAGTGGATTTAAAAGCTCAAATACCTCTAAAGGTCAACAACATGCTGAAGCGTACACGTCTATAAAACATCAAATACAACATCAACAAAGCTATAAAGGTGCAGTGGCTCTGTTGGAGAAAGGCTCTCTCTATGTGAATAGCTGACATTTCAAACAAAGACAGTTGGAGAACACCAATCAGTCGACAAACTAGAACCTTTTCAGCCGGTTGTATTTCAATTTTAATATTATTATTATTATATATGTTTTTTAAAGGGCCCCTATTATACCAGCAGTTGTGGGTGCGGTTATCCATTTCAAAATTGTCACATGACTTGTGACAAGTGTCTGTGTTACTTGGTGACGTCACACAGCCACCCAGCTCTACGATGGATAGATCAGGTCTACCGGTCTGCCCAGTAGGTACACTTGCACCTGGTGGTATAGTGATAGGGCCCCTTTTAAAGTCAAAGGACCTCTGTTTTGATGTATAGAGAACAGGGCCTGGGCCGTCGGTTTGAATCTGCATGGCTGTCTCTCACCTCCCCCTCCCCCCCCCCCCCCCCACACCCCCACCCCCTGCCAGGCGTTCAACAAATGCAAGCGGGAAGGCTTCCGGCTGCAGACGGTGGACAAGGCGCCGCTGGCCAAGCGGCGCAAGATGAAGAAGTCCAGCACCAGCACCGAGACGCGCAGCAGTTCCAGCGAGAGCACCCACTCCTCGTCCTCCGGCTCCCAGTCGCAGGACAAGAGCCACGGCGAGGGGGATCCCGCCCCCTCCTCCTCCTCCTCCTCCACCTCCTCCTCCGTCACTGCCGCCCCCTCCACCGCTACTTCTACCACCACCACCACCCCGCCTCCCAACACCCCGGCAAACACGCCGCTCGCCCTGGGGACGGACTCGGGGGAGAGGCCTCACCGGCCACCACCTCCCGCCTTTCACTTCTCCGAGGCCCAGTGAGCGAGGCAGGGAGGGAGGGAGGGAGAAAAGAGCGAGAGAGAGAGGGAGAGAGAGAGGGAGTGAGTGAGAGCAAGCAGGGAGGGAGCGAGCGAGAGGTAGAGTTACTAGGGTGCCGTGACTGAAGGGTTTGGGGGAAAAGTGTATCGGAACCCGGAAAACATCCGTCCGTCCTTCCTTCCTTTTCCTACTGAAACGGAGCGACCGATGCATGGACACACACACACACCGCATGCACTCCCACGCATGGGGGGGGGCGGACGCAGACGCAGACGCCATCACTAGCAATAGTCCCTGTTTCCTTTTCCACTGTAAACATGCAGACCTCTTGAGCGGTTGAGTTTGAGAGAGGGGGGGGGGGCGGGAGTGAGTTGGGTCAGGACGACCGTTTTTTTCGCCAGACGACGGTTTGAGAGGACGAAGGAACCGTGTGGCGGCGTATCATGGGTCCACGTTGCTTCACCAAGAGGTCTCTGCCACCAGATGAGATGCAGGGTATTTAATATGTGAATTTGTCTTGACTGAAATACTATTTATTATTAGCTTTAGTTAACTTATTTGTGGATCTTTTTTTTAACGTTTATTTTTTTTATTTTGATCTTGGTGTGTGGGTGTGTGTGTGTGTGTGTGTGTGTGTGTGTGTTTGTGTTGAGGCAGATTCCCATGCAAACTGCTAAATCTGTTTACTTTTATTTTCTTGTCCGATAATCAAAACATCCCTCAGCCACAACGATGGTTCATGGTGACCGTGTCTTCGTCAACAATCACTGAAATATTCTCAGCTAAGCTCGTCGAAATGGTTAAATGACTCCACTGATATTCCAAATGGATGCTTATTAATATTTGTCATATCGGGGAGAACCCGAACCCCAAGTGCGGGCCATCCTTGTTGGGAAAACAACCAATGCTTCCCGAGAGGATAACGCCCCCGGAGGAATAGCTACATTTAGCTAGCCTGATCTTAGCTATAGCCTTCAGCTATCCTGATATTCCGGCTAGCCTAAATATAGCTAACCCCGTGTTTATTAGCTAACTGCAATTTAGCTGGCTTGAGAATTTTTTCTTTTTTCTTTATGCATGTCTGCTTGTTAGCCTATGTAGCTAGCACTAGCATGGCAGCCGTATCGATTCGTCCGATCTCCAATACCAGTAGCAAAAAAAACAACTGTTAGAAAACGACGCTGTGTCGTGTGTGTGTGGACTGTCTACTGTTTTCCTGCTATGACTATTCATCCTGCCATGACTAGAAGACCTGTGATTGGTCGCGTACAAGACGTGTGATTGGTCAGGGTTTTTCCATTGGACCTTTTTATGGAAGCAGGGTGATTTGTGGGGACCCGACCAGACTGAGGTTCAGCCAAAACAAAACACAACAAAAAACCAAGGGAAGGGATGAATGCCAAATCAAATAGAATACACATATTTATGGAGAAATTATATATATAAAATAAACTGCATTAGGAAATCCTTTGAGTTTAGCCAATTTTAGGTGCAGGAGAGTGGTGCACAAGAGTATTTTTTAATATATATATATATGTATATATATATATATAGATATCTACAGTATATATCTATATATCTTTATATATCTATATATATATAAATGTATAGCTATCGTCCACATCACGAAGATGTCAAGGGAAAGGGAAAATAATGGAAACCGAATTACTCCAAAACCAGACTACCCAGTATATCACTGCCTAAAAGTCACATCACTACCAATGGCCATAGACATGTGGACACCGTGACTCCATGCGTGTGTTCAAAGTGTGTTGTATTCATGTCACCTGTCCATCACACCTTTTGTCTTTCTCTCTCTCTCTCTCTACCCTGAGACCTTTTCCACAACCCTTTTTTTTTTTGTTTTTTGTTATTTTTTGTTTTTGTAACTTGTAAAAAAACCTGTTTTATTTGACTTTATTCACCAAGCTTTTTTTTGTTCTAGCTTTAGCTCCGGGATGCCGGAGGTGTGCTCTTTCTTTCAGGTCAACACCTGACCTTAATGGGGAGGGGGGAAGGGGAAGGGGGAGGCTAACCTTTTGCCTGGACGCTAAAGGCCTTGTGTTCGGCCTCGTCCCGTTAACGGTGTGTGTTTGGAGTTGTTTTGTTTTGTTTCGGTTAACGCTCTGTGCTCCGTTTGTTTCCACACTCCAAGAAAAAACGTAAAAAAGAAATGTATGTGTGTGTGTGTGTGTGTCAAGCAGTGTTTTACCGGCTGTTGCGATCTCCTTGAATCTTAAGCTCGCTGTCGGAACACACAGACCCTTTACTTCGGAATACTGTGGGCATCCAAACACACTCCTCCGCCGACTCCCATTGGGATGCACTTGACTCTATGAGGAAACCAAAGCATAGAAGAGGAGGAAGAAGAAGAAGAAACGACCGCGGTAGCTTCAGGAAGCTGTGCGAGAGGTTTTCCTTGCATGCCAATATGCAAATACTGCTTGTGCTTTTTTTTGGGGGGGAGGGGTGGGTGGTTTTCTCTTCTTTATCCAACTCGTGAAATGTGTCGCCGTTTTGAACGTGTGCGGAAGCAGTGGTGTTTCTGCCTCTTGTGTGAGCTAAAGTATTCTTTGTCGCTGATGTCCGTGTCTTAGACACCACGCGTTAGTTGACGCTACAACTAGGCAAACTATGCATTTCTTTACGCCGTTTCCCTTGTTGCGGAAAAAAAAGCATCCAAAAACCGCTGCCGTCAAAAGATGTCTGGCGTGTTGAGTCTGAGGTGGTGTGAAGCGCTATGCTGCACATAGTCGACGAGTTACCTCGTAAATATCGATTTACCTTTGTAAATACCCGGTAAATACACAGACACAAATACAGCAGAACACGACCTGGGCCCCAGCCCTGTTTTTAAACACGCGAGGCTGGAGAGTTTTGAGCTAAACGAGACGAAAGGCTGTCCTGGAAGCTGGGTGTGCGTGAGACAGACCCCCCCTCCCCCGCCTGCCTGCCTGCCTGCTGGCGGTCTGGTTTAGAGACCTCTCCTGCTTTGTGTTTGGGTCTATTAATAGCCGTGGAGAGAGGCAGGAAGAGGGGAGGCGGAGCGGCCTATATCGAGCTCCGCCTCTCGGGAGACTCTTCCGGTGGCTCTCCTCTCCTCTCCCTCCCTGCCTCCCTCCCCGAGTACAAGGATGGAACATAATCCGTTTCAGAGAGAGACGCTGCCAGGGCTCGCTCTGTGGGACGTGTCCTCGTCTAGCGGTCCTCCTGTGTGACGGGATACCAGTCACCCCCCCCCCCCCCCTCCAAACCCACATGTTGGGCTTGTCTCGGTCTAAAACATATAAGAGTTTCTCACCGGTGACCCTTTTGTCAGTTCCGTCTTGGTTCATCAGCGGTAGCGTTTTTACCGCTGAAACACGTGTTATTGGCTGTGAAGTTGTGGCTGCTGTAGGGATTGCGTAACACCCGGACTCTTGACTAATGGACAGCCAACTGCCTGCCTGCCTGCCTGCCTGCTTACTGCTGTGGTGTAGTTAGGTACATGTTCTTCTCATGTAGTCATGTGACCTGGTGGGGGGAGGGTTCTTGGGCTGGTTCCTACTAGTTTGTTGTAGTCTCCCTGCTGCGGCGTCCGTGGTTGTCCAAGTTGGAGCCCAATGATTCGACTTTTGTGTGGAGCAACGGAGCTCTGTGGATAAAAGCAGGTGTTTTGATTCTCGAATACCCAAGAATGCTTCTTGGGTATTCGAGCTTGTCGAGTTTCTCGAGACTTGTTGCCCGTGGAGCACCCAATCCTTATGTTGATGTGGTGTCTGGAAGGCCCGACCGCAAGGATTTTAGAGTATGAACTTGTTTTTCTCCCGGTGCTAAACAAATAAATGCAATCGATGTCGGAGAATATTCCCCATTACGAAATGCCGCAGAAAAAAAAAGTCGGGTCAGACTTTGAAAGGGAAAAGGTGGAAAAAAAACTATTTTTTGGTTTTTGTTTCTCACGGATCCATGTTGACTTATGTCCCTGGTCAAAGGTGTTATGTTTCAACGTTCTTTAACTTCTGACCTACGTCTCTACCAATGAGCGTCTGTCCTATGTTCAATTTCTCTCTCTCTCTCTCTCTCTCTCTCTCTCTCTCTCTCTCTCTCTCTCTCTCTCTCTCTCTCTCTCTCTCTCTCTCTCTCTCTCTCTCTCTCTCTCTCTCTCTATCTCCGGTGATCTGCTCTATTTTTCCCCATGCATCCCGTTTTTTAAGCTATGCATCCGTTAGCCGCAGATGTGGTCTTGTTTTGTTGTTGTCTTGAGGCTAATGCTAGGCTACAGCTAATTAGCGCAGGTGTGGGACCTTTCGCAGATGCCAAACCTTTGGGGTCCCCGGTCGATGGTTCCCGCCGCATTGCGCCGTCGTTGGACTCCACTGAATTAAATGTTGCTCCTTTCCTTTATTTTCCCTCCCATGCGTCATTTTGGACGATTGTAGCATCGAATCCCCACCCGAGTTCCTAGTTTATTTAAATGTTTTTGTTATATTATTTTTTTTACACCGTTTTATAGACATGCAATCAAGACTAAGGGCACACTTTTGCACTTTTATGTTTCGTGTCCGTTTTCATCGGGTTTTTATTTTTCATTTGACCTAAATGCCGGAGATTCTTTTTTACATTCGGGTCTTTACAGTCTTTTGTTTAGTTTTTTTTCAACCTCGATGACCGAGAATACTTTTACTCACAGCAAGCAGCGCACGTGCGATTTTAGGCCACTGTGATCATCCTCGTTCAGGTCTCTAATCGATCATTTCAGTTGAAAATAACTTTTATCAATTTTCAATCGGTCCTGCTTCACCGCCATGCATCTGAAAGTGGCGGTTTGCGCGCCTATTAGACAATAGTTTCGATGTGTTGTAACGGTTTACATTACGGACAATGTATTTAAACAGACATTTACCCACACGCCTTTGTTGGGACTGGACTGATGCATGTGTTCTGATTGCATATAGTTTCAGGCTTCAACGCTATAATGTATTACGTGTCCGATGATATGGTTTTGTCACTGAAAAATGTGGTATGAAAGGTTTGAAATACAGTACTGTGTGACCAGGACGTTACTTATATTCGCCGGTAGATGGCGGTGTTTCATTACAATTAATGGATAGACTGAGGTAGACATGTTCACACTGGAGCGATCCTTGTTTGCTAAAAAAAAAATATATATATATATATATATGTGTATATTTGAATTCATGAAATTCAAGATGTATTTGTCTTCAGTTGGTCTGATGGACTCAAATGTAAATACCGTTATAATGTCTATCCATCTTGCTGTTTTTACTTTGTTTTTTTATCACCGACAAAAGAAAACACAACCCAGACTCGAAGGCTTGACATGGGGCTTGACACAATTCGCTAAGGAAAAGTTTATTTTTAAAGATAAAGATTTAAAAGTTGAATCTATATTGGTTCAATGTGGGTTTTGTTTTTTTTATGTCCCAAGTTGACAGAAAAAAACGTTTGATTTGGGTGTTAAGGGGGGTAGTAGTAGCTGTAGTAAATAGTTGAATCATGGTAAGGATCGCTTTGACATTCGAGCGTCGGTTGTGAATAAAGGTTATATTTTGTGTGTTCAGTGTTATAGACTTATATGGGTGAAGAAAAGTGTATTCGGTATTTTAAGGAGGAGGTCAAGGGCTTTAAGGTTTTGGGAATTATTTATAGAGAGAGTATACGTTTTGTCACACGTCTGAATACAATTTTGTAAGTTCATAAACGATTGGTGTATACGGATTCGGTGAAATTCCCTTATTTTATTTTTTGTATGTCCTTCTACAATGTACATTTCCTCTGCGCACACTGGCAGACCGTTCGTTTTTTCTTGTGTAAAGGAAAGTCTTCTTTGTGACACTGAAAGCTGCAGTGTCGTATGTCGCCAGTAGAGGGCGCCCTGTGTCTGTTTCGATGTCTCGGTGACGCTATCTCCCCCCCCCCGCCCCGCCCCAGAGATGCATGTGTGAGCACTTCCTCTCGTTTTAAATCAGATGTGTATCAGGAGCGAGGGGGAAAAAATGATAATAAAGAATAAACTTCATTTTTATAACTTAGTGTTTTTTTGTTTTTGTTTTGTTTTTGTGTTTGTTCCCCTCACACACAGAAGGTCCCTTTTTATAACGCAGCAAGATCAAAAAGCTTACATTAAATATAGACCTTCGACATATAAATATATACAATATTAAATATCTTACAATAGACCAACCAACACGTTATGGGTCACCATAACAATAGGATGTGGGCTGTTTTCAACAACCAAATACAAACATATTAAAAAATAATATTTGACCGTATATCCAGACAGTCCATGTTTTGTTAAGTATTAAAGTAAAGACACATTTAAAAAAATGAATGATAAAGTTTTTAGTATTTTAAAATGTTACATTTTGAAAAACATTTCTTAAAGATTTTTCTCGTACTTTGTTCTCTGTTCTGTGCTGTTGTGATGCATTTGATATGTCATTGCAACCCCCCCCCCCCCTCGTCTGCACTGCGGTCTCGGGGATAGCATTAGGATAGCATTAGGATGCCCAACAGGACCATTACCGAACAATGTGGGGTTTTTTTACGCCGGAGAGATCCATTCAGAGTGCTTTCAGCGTAAGACTGAGACTCTGTTTCTGGAGAGGTGCTGAAAGAGGCCATCGCTCAACAGCACACCGGAAGACAGGGTGGAGGTGGTGGAGAGGGGGGGGGGGCGGGGTGGTGGTGGTGGAGGGGGATGGTGGTGGTGGTGGGGGCCAATTTGGGGTCTTTCTAAAGTTGGGCCCTGCGAGAGATTCTGTACACATATATATATATATATATATATATATATATATGGCTCTTTATCAATGACCCATTTCCTGACCGTGAGTCATTCTTTGAGGAGTTTGACTTGTTAATGTTCATACAAGGGAAAATCATTTTGTTATGTATGTAATGTCTTATAATGTGCCCCCCTCTGGTAAACATAAACATCACAGAGAAAATCACATTCAATAATAATAAAAGCATCAACCATTCAGGTCGTTGCTTTTTGGTCCATTTTGTGACAGTTTCCCCCAGCAGGACTCCTCTGGAAACCTCTCTGGTCCGCTTCACCCATATTATCACCACAACACACATATATATATATATATATATATATATATATAGATAGATAGATAGATAGATAGATAGATAGATAGATAGATAGATATATATATATGTTTAGATATAAAACATTTATTCGTGAAAATCCCTCAAGTCCTTAAAGGGTTAAATTACCCATCTTTTTGTTATGGAATGTGTCACATGGAGGTCGTTCATGATGTGTGGCGAGCGGAGGGCTGCGTGTGATTGGTGCTGCCGGTTGTCACGGCGAGGGAGGAGGGAGGAGGGGGGCGGGGTCTCGCGAGGTCAGGCCTGCAGTCTGAGAGATGAATAATAAAGTGGCAGGACATGATGGAGGAGTTCACACTTTGAGCCACACCGTGTGTGTGTGCGTGTGCGTGTGTGTGGGTGCACGTCCTACGCTGATGGTGATTGTCGTCCGTACACATGCGCTTGCTTGCGTTAGCGTGTGAGAGACACACACACACACACACACACACACACACACACACACACACACACACCACCACGACTCGTCCACGCCCTCCTCTGAGTGGACCATTCCAGTATTTCAGGAGGTGGGGCTTAAG
>CM051016.1:8663754-8666254 GCA_027704905.1 Muraenolepis orangiensis | reverse complement strand
GTGTGTGTGTGTGTGTGTGTGTGTGTGTGTGTGTGTGTGTGTGTGTGTGTGTGTGTGTGTGTGTGTGTGTGTGTGTGTGTGTGTGTGTGTGTGTGTGTGTGTGTGTGTGTGTGTGCGCTCGAGTCTAAACTCTTGAGCGGGTCCACAGAGCTCCACCACTAGTTTGAAGTGCTGGCCAGTTACCATGACGATACTCGTGGCTTGGAACAATGGCCAGCGGGTAGCGGTCGGCCCTTTAGCGGCCATGTGACTTAAACGTGGCCCCTCACCCTTCTCAGCATCACATCAGAGGGCCTACAGTAGAACCAGCTTGTATCATCATGTATCAATTGAATTATGTGAATATTCAGGTCAAACTAGTTATATTTATTCACTTTGTTGTGGATTTTACCACACAACAAGCGATGTGGCTAGTTTGGTTGTTAGTTGGATGCGTCATGTTAATGCATTTTATTCTTTATTTTTTATTATTAATAATAATAATTATAATAATAATAATAATAATAATACAAATGTCCAGTAGCGCTGTTGGAGGTCTTAATGCCCGCTAAAGGGATTCTAAATCAATGGCCTCTGGTCGTGCAGGGTTGTAGCATTAGCCTCTTATAGGTCATAGTAACACTCCCACTGACGGCTCAGAGGTATTGATCCAGAATGAATGAATCCTGTATTCCATCTCCATAGGTTGTCTTCTCGTTTTTTTCTCCTGTCCTTTCCTTCCATGTCTCTCTCTCTCTCTCTCTCTCTCTCTCTCTCTCTCTCTCTCTCTCTCTCTCTCTCTCTCTCTCTCTCTCTCTCTCTCTCTCTCTCTCTCTCTCTCTCTCTCTCTCTCTCCTCCCCCCTCCCCCCCCTCTCTCT
The DNA here is from genome assembly GCA_027704905.1 of Muraenolepis orangiensis. Taxonomy (NCBI): domain Eukaryota; kingdom Metazoa; phylum Chordata; class Actinopteri; order Gadiformes; family Muraenolepididae; genus Muraenolepis; species Muraenolepis orangiensis. Next base: position 8,665,396 of record CM051016.1, on the reverse strand, counting down.
CTCTCTCTTGTCACACACAAAAACACTTTGTATTTGCTACTTTGGCTCTATAACTATGTATATATATAACTCTATATATATATATATATATATATATATATATATATATATATATACAAACAAACTACAACTCCCATGGTGTGCACCTTAGCAGTGCTATCTTATAGCGGATCAAAGCCCAGCTGCCCTGTCCTTGTACTTCTTGTACTACGCTCGCTTTGTAAAACCATTGCATGTCTCGTTTAGAGCCCCTCTCCCACCCCCCTCTCCCCCCCCCCCCCCCCCCACACACACACACACACACACACAAAGAGAAAACACAGTCCCAACGCCACATAATACCTCCCACCTGCCGGCCGAGGGGTCCGGGGCTCTGTGGGTCCCACACTGTAGTAGCGCTCCCCCTGGACCCTGTTCCTCTTCCTCCTCCTCCTCCTCCTCCTCCTCCTCCTCTTCATCTGCAATGCAAATAGACACAGTCAGGAGGCAGCTGTCCCCCCCCACCCACCACCCACTGCAACATCAGTGGTGGTGGTGGTGGGGTGTGGTGGTGGTGGTGGTGATGGTGGAGGGTGGTGGTGGTGGTGGTGGTGTGGTGGTGGTGTGGTGGTGGTGATGGTGGGTGGTGGTGGTGGTGGTGGTGTGGTGGTGGTGGTGGTGGTGGTGGTGTGGTGGTGGTGATGGTGGGGGTGGTGGTGGTGATGGTGGTGGTGGTGGTGGAGGTGTGGTGGTGATGGTGGAAGGTGGAGGGTGGAGGTTGGAGAGTGTGGTGGTGATGGTGGAGGGTGTGGTGGTGGTGGTGGTGGTGGTGATGGTGGAGGGTGAAGTGGTGGAGGGTGTGGAGGTAGTGGAGGGTGTGATAGTGATGGTGATGGTGGGTATGGTGGTGGTGATGGTGGAGGGTGGTGGTGGTGGTGGTGGTGGAGGGTGTGGAGGTAGTGGGGGGTGTGATAGTGATGGTGATGGTGGGTATGGTGGTGGTGGATGGTGTGAGGGTAATGGTGGTGGTGGTGATGGTGGTGGAGGGTGTTGTGATGGTGGTGGAGGGTGTGGTGATGGCCGAGGGTGTGATGGTGGTGTGTGTAGTGGTGTAGGTGGTGTAGGTGGTGTAGGTGGCGGTAGAGAAACACACCATAGGGGTAAAAACACGAAAAGTCGTATTTCACCAGCTTGCGACAGGGAGCGACGGCTACGGCTACAGCTACGGCTACGCGGCGACCGTGGCAAATGACATGTGGAAATGAGGGAAAGCTGAAGGACTTGTGTGCGCTTTCTATTTGGCGTGTTTTTGGTTGTTTTGTGCGACGAGAGGTCCTTGTGGCGGCGCTGGCGGCGGCGGCGGCGGCGGTAGCGGCGGCGGCGGTAGCGGCGGCCGTGGATGCGGTGAGGGTTTGGTCCAGTAAAATAAAGCGTTGTGTATATGTAGGCCTGAGAGTGGGCTCTTCATTTGCCATGTAGATGCCCCTCCCCCCACCCCCACCCCCTCCTTGACTCGAGTACGCCCGCTCTGATTACTCAGGTTTAGGTTTTTCTATTTCCGCTCGGAAAAGCACTGGGAACGCTCGCTGGCTGCCATTGTTGTTTACGAGCTCCGCACCGGGGGAGGAAGGAAAAACTCAATTGTTCAAGGGTGCGTTCTCCG
>CM051016.1:8653754-8661254 GCA_027704905.1 Muraenolepis orangiensis | reverse complement strand
CACACACACACACACTCTCTCTCTCTCACACACTCTCCCTCACAAACACTCACTCTCCCTTATACACACACACACACACACACACACACACACACACACACACACACACACACCACACACACACACACACACACACACACACACACACACACACACACGTAAGGGTTGAATAGACACAGTGTGTCTGTACACGGTTCACTTAGCTAAACACCTTCCCATATGATATCATATTCATGTCGCTGTCACTCCTTTGAATGAGTTCATTACCTCTTTCCATGCCATGGAAAGATGGACTGGAGGTTATGTTTCCACCCCTGGCTGTTAGTTAGTTAGTTAGTTAGTTAGTTAGTTAGTCTGTTTGTCTGTTAGCAATATAACTCAAAAGGTTATGTACAGCCTTGGACAAAACATGTTGGTTAGATTACTTACTACACCCATATGTATATTTTATTATCCATTTAGTCACTTTATTGTTCTTCTTATTATGTACAGTATTGTTATAGTATTGTGTTGTTTATAGTATATACTATAGTACATAGTATAGCATAAAGTGTTGTTTATCGTATATAGTATAGCATATCATAGGTCATATCAAGTGTTGTTTATACATTACATTACATTACAGTCATTTAGCAGACGCTTTTATCCAAAGAGACTTACAGTAGTGTGTTTCAACAACGGAAGGTGAGAGAACAACTCGTCACCAGAAGTCCAAAGTGCATTTAATTTCTAACAAGTCTCCAAGAACTGAACCAGTGCTCAGGTATAGCATAGTACAGGTATAGTATTGTTTAGTAAAGTATAGTATTGTATAGTTCAGTATAGTAATGTTGTAGGCAATTCATACTGCGGGAGGGAATGGGGAGTAAGCATTCCATTGTACTTGCATCTTGTACCTAACATCTTGAATCTTGAATCTTCAATGTTGATCCCAATCCGTATCCAGGGGACTTGTTGGTGTTGGAGGAGGTATGTGCTCCACCGAGGGCCCTCTAGTTGATTTATGTATTTACTGAGGGACAACAAAAAAACAACACAATTGTCGACTACAGCTTGAGCAATACAAAGACCCCAGAGTATGTATGACAGTCCAAAGAGACGTGTCCCTGAGGTGGCCCTCAATGGAACTAGAACCGCACACACACGTCCCATCATGACGCTGAACATTATATTACACATTGACACCGATGCTTGGTGGTGCGATTGCTGAAAGATGCTCAATGAATACTCCCTAGAAGATTTATATTATATATTCATATTCATATTCATATTCATATTATACACAGGAGCCAGAGGGCACGAGGCAGGACCTTGGTGTGGTCATTGTGTTGTGTTGTTTCTAAGCCCCCCCCCCCCCCCCCCACAGGAGAGGGAGAGAGAGAGAGGAGAGAGAGGGGAAGGGGAGGAGAGGGGAGAGAGGGGAGAGAGAGAGAGAGGAGAGAGGGAGGAGAGGAGAGAGAGAGAGGAGAGAGAGAGAGAGAGGAGAGAGCGCTGTCAGCTGCCCTGTCAGTAAGCCCCCTGCTTCCCAGGTCAGACCCCCTGTGGTTAGAATACACATATTAGAGCCCTCCCAGCATCACCCAGACGCACACACACACACACACACACACACACACACACACACTGCCATTACAATGCGCCCAATACACACTTGTTCCACGGGGGGGTTTCTCTGTTGCTTTACTCTTATGCTGTTCCTCTGTAACCTTTGAACCATCGCTGGTGGCGAGAATTTCCGTCAGGAGGAATAACGTAACTGTGTGTGTGTGTGCGTGTGTGTGTATGTCTCTCTCTTACTCTCTCTCTCTCTCTCTTTTACTCTCCCTCTCTCTATCTCACACACACACACACACACACACACACACACACCACACACACACACACACACACACACACACACACACACACACACACACCACACACACACACACACACACACACACACACAAAGAACTGGCCTTTTTTTTTTTATGCGTAGCTTGTATGCGTATTTTAATGAAATGCCTGTGATTGTGTGCCGTTTCCCGTGTGTGAATGTGTATTAATTAATTTTTTTTTGTTAAATACAGGTTGTTTTAATGGCGTATTAAATGACCTAATTCCTTCTCAGTAATGAAAGCCAATTCACGGCTGCCTCGACCACACATACTCAGTGACGGCTAATGGTCATAGAGTCCATGTTTTCACCTATCACACACAGTGATTTCTTTAATGGCCCTCGGTACCTCGGTGAAGTGGCTCGCAGGAGGGTTCTTCTCGTATTAGTGTTCATGAGATTTTCCGCTCATATTTAAATGACCTATCACTATAGGCTACTATTATTTTTACTACCATTGTTTTTGGAACATTTCACATTCTTTTGCCATTTTCCCCCCCCACATATCTCTCCAAAATAAAGCCTACACACACACACACACACACACACACACACACACACACACACACACACACACACACACACACACACACACACACACACACACACACACACACACACACACACAACAGTGAACTTGGCGACCGTTGTGTTTTTACGTTGGCGGGGATTCGCCATGCAGTGACGGTTAACATTTGGCACGGCTCCTTATGCACACAATGGCGTTCCGTGGAGAGGTGAATTCTACATTTATCCGGGGGGGGGGGCGGGGGGGCGGGAGGGGAGAGGGGGGGGGCGCCGTGTTCTCTCTTTCTCTCTTTTCTCTCCCCTCTCCATCCCGCTCTTCACCCTATCCAATTAGCCGGGCTCCAGCTGTGCTCCAGTGAGGATCAGAGGCTCCGTCTATTAGCCAAATCCATTTGTGCGGCGATTGAATCACTACTCAATCTTCTCTTCATTCCCCGGCCCCTGCAACCCCTGAAGCATGCTCAAATGCATCTCGGCGCGCACGCGCGCACACGCGCGCGTGCACACACACACACACACACACACACACACACACACACGCACACTCTCTCTCCATTTATCTCTCTATCACGCGCACACGCACACACAAACACGCACACTCTCTCTCTCTCTCTCACACACGCACTCTCTCTCTCTCTCTCTCTCTCTCTCTCTCTCTCTCTCTCTCTCTCTCTCTCTCTCTCTATCACGCGCACACACACACACTCTCTCTCTCTCTCTCTCTCTCTCTCTCTCTCTCTCTCCTCTCTCTCTCTCTCTCTCTCTCTCTCTCTCTCTCTCTCTCACACGCACCCACACCCCACACACACACACGCACTCTCTCTCTCTCTCACACGCACCCACACACGCACTCTCTCTCTCTATCACGCGCACACACGCACACACACTCTCTCTCTCTCTCTCACACACACGCACCCACACCCACACCCACACCCACACCCACACCCACACCCACGCACGCACTCTCTCTCGCTCTCTCTCTCTGCCTCTAACGCACTAAACTAGCACACACTAAAACATACTTTTTAGTTGTTGCGGAAGTCACGTCCACAGACCGAATTATTCAATTAGGTTGAAGCAATGGACTCGCGCTCAGAGAAGTGAGCTCATCGCTTTGTGGTTATCAGAATTCATAATTCATATTTGTTTGTACGTCAGCCAGCTCACCCTTTGCGGTTTTTCAGTGGCTTGTAATTGAAGGTTAGGTTGTTGTTGTTTTTTTAAATTAATTTCTATATTTACCTTGTTCCATTAGGCCTATGATTGAATCATGTATGCAGTATTGTTATATTTATATATATTTATTTTTATTTTATTTATTTATTTATATATATATGTCTTTAAAAAATGTTAAATACATTATTATAATAGCTATAAATACAATTATATATATTTATATAAACTAAATAACACAACTATATATATGTTTAATATATATATACAGTATGTATATATATATATATATAAATACAGTTGTATTATTTAGTTGTATTATTCAGTTCGCTTTGTATCCAGAAGGTGGCACTATTGTGTAGGAACACATAGCCATGGAGCCGTCGTTTCGCCATTCCTGCATTGTTAAAGGCCTCCGCCATAGGCCTTGCTCGGCTCCTTGCCTTCTCTTTCACATGAACCAAAAGAAGACACTCCATCTTTGTGCGCCATTCGTCAAGAGACCTATTGGCCTTTCCCCTCGCTCGAAGACACTGTTAACTTGTTCCCAAAAAACGTCACGGTTGTATTCTATTGCGGAACAAAAGTCTGAGAACTATTCAACCCATCACTCATTCTCCCATACTTACATATGTTAATATCACATCACATTATTACATCTCTCTCTCTCTCTCTCTCTCTCTCTCTCTCTCTCTCTCTCTCTCTCTCTCTCTCTCTCTCTCTCTCTCTCTCTCTCATGCTCTTTGCTTTTCCTGTTTCTATGAACAGTACATATATCTATATATAGTATATACTGTATATAGATGAACAAACAGATTGATGCAAAGATATAAACATATATACATATATATATAGCATTATCTGTTATCATATATAGGCCTATATATGATATATGTGTGATATGATAACAGATAACGCTTTCATTATGATACGGTGCAGTCATTTAGAAATACAATAACATAATCAATGATTAGAATGGTAAACGTCCTGGCCAGCATGATATGATTTTGATTGCCTAATTGTCTGTCTAACTATGTCTCACTTCTGAACCAAATCAGACAGTAATAGCCTCATTCAAACTAGTCACAATGTAGTCATTCACAGCAAGACTTACTGTGCATTCACTGTATTATGATTACCGATGCCTACAGGTATGCCTATTTAGGACTGTTACACACTCATTTCTGCATTGTGTCTGTAAATCCCATGGTGGCCCAGCGGTTTTCATTGTCATCCGATCCATCCAATAGGAACTGTCGACACAGGCGCGTGGGGGGTCTCGGGGGATCGAAACTCTCCTGCGCTCATCCCGGCCCCCTCTGAACGCCCCGCGTCAACCTGCAGGCTCCTCCGTCTTCTCGTCACCGTAGAAACGGTACGCCACGCTGAGATTTCAAATCCAAACAATTCAAGACCAGAGGCCTTGGCGTTCCACCTGAACCCTCAACCAGACAGTTATGCAAACATGTCAGTAACTTTGGGAAATATATAACACAATATGTGATTTGGTTTTGTTGTTGTTGCCGTATCTCCCAATGCTAAAGAATCCTTCAAAACATTCCTGGATCCAAAAATTCGGATTCAGATCCGGATTTGGGCCCTAAATCGAATCAACTGTTCCTTTATCCCCATAAGTAATCTAACTACAAGGTTTTGTCCAATTCCATTCATGACTTTTAGAGTTATCTTACTAACAGACAAACTAACAAACAAACAAACCTTTTAGCATTTTACTGCTTCTCACTCACCCGCACCGGGGACTTCTGTGTTGTCGTCCAAAACGTCTTTGCGGGTTTTGCGCCGCCATGTGTGCTCTGCGTGGGGGCCCGCGGCGGAAGACGAGGGTGCTACTCGTTTGAGGGGCTACACTTGACCCCCCCCTCCCCCCTCCCCTCCCTCCCTCCCTCCCTCCCTCCCCCGCCTTGAGGAGGCGTGGAGGAGCACCCAGAGAGTGCTTCTGCAACCAAGTCAGGCAGCCTGGGAACATGGGCCCCCCCCCTCCCCCCCCTGCTCGAGCTAATGCTAAGGCGGCAGCTAATGCTAAGGCAGCGCCACACAGTCCTCTGGGTTCTGCTCTGGCTGGAGTTGCGCTCACTGATAACACACACACATATACACATATCCCGCACACACAAACACACACACACACACACACATCCCCGCACACACAAACACACACACACACACACACATCCCCCAACCCCCCCCCCCCCACACACACACACACACACACACAGCTCTCACAGAAAAATGAGACACCAGCGGTTAACCATCCACACACACACACACGCACAAACACAATCGCTCATCTGCACACACACACACACACACACACACACATGCACGCACACATGCAGAACGAGTCTCATATAGGAGTGCTGTCACTATCATAACATTGTTATTAACATTAACATTACACTATCATACTTTTGCTGACCTTAATTGACTCATTACAGTTAATGCACTGTTGTGCACTGTATTCATGATGCTGCTGCACTACTGGCACTTTAAAATGCTTTTTAAATGCTTTTTGCACAATTCAACACATGAACATATCATCCATCAGTCACTTTATTGTTCTTTGTATGTTCATTTTTTGGGATTTTTATAGTTTTGTTTTAGAAATGCATACTGTGGGAGGGAATGGGGAGTAAGCATTTCATTGTACTTGTTGCAAATGGCCAATACAAATCGTGTCTCTTGTATCTTGTATTAAAGATTAATAGAACCAACCGGGAGAAAAGGTCCCTCCTTTATTGTTTTCTTAACCTTCTCTTCTCCATGAGGAGGCAGAGGAGGGCGAAGAAGAAGAAGAAGAAGAAGAAGAAGAAGAAGAAGAAGAAGAAGCCTCCGAGCCACAGTACGAGGTTTCGCCTGACGACCGTGACCTATGACCCCCCCCCCCCCACCCCACATCTACAAGCCAAACAACATGTCCTCCCTGTGTGTGTGTGTGTGTGTGTGTGTGTGTGTGTGTGTGTGTGTGCGTGCGGCTCCTTCTCTCCGTTGTGTAGGAGATGCACCCTGAGATCGGTTCGAGGTTCTCTGGGTTTAGGTTACACCTGGACACTCGTTAAGGTTAAGACGCCGCTAATCGAAAGGTTAGCGGCCGCTCATACCGCTTACATAGCAGGAGAAAGGAAGGTCCAAAGTCCCGTCAGTGAATAAACTATAGGCCTGTTGCCAAATGATTACACATACAGTTTATACTGTACACACACACACTGTCTGTATCTTTTGTGACATATGTTTCATATATACTGTGTGTATAAGAATATATTCAAATATTTATTAATTTTTAAAAATTTGAATTGAATCTAGTATTAGGAGCAGCTATTGTATAGACAGCTGCCTGGGGAGCAGTGTAGGGGGGGGGGGGATCTGGTGCCTTGCTCAAGGGCACCTCGGCAGTGCCCAGGTGTTTCAGGGACTTGAACCGGCGACCTTCCGGTTCTTAAGCCCCAAGTCCTAACTGACTGAGCTATCCTGCCGCCCAATATATATATTTGTTTATGTTTCTATATATATATTATATATATATTATATATTATATATTATATATTATATATAATCCTGTGTTATAAATAAAACAGCCTCTTTGACTTTGACCCGAGATACCTCATCCATTGTGTAAAACATCTCACTCACTGGACATTGTTAAAGTTAATCACCTTCTTCTTCTTCTTCTTCTTCTTCTTCTTCTTCTTCTTCTTCTTCTTCTTCTTCTTCTTCTTCTTCTTCTTCTTCTTCTCCTTTCCCTGTGTGCTGTCGCATTAAAAATAATCTAATCGTTGACAGTTTTGACAACAACCACAACAACAACCACAACCACAACAACAACAACAACAACAACAACAACAACAACAACAAAAACAGCATCCATCTTGCCTCGAACGGATGCATTAGCGCGCGCTAACTTGTCG
>CM051016.1:8635591-8642754 GCA_027704905.1 Muraenolepis orangiensis | reverse complement strand
TTTCACGATTCGTCACGCTCTCCTCCTCGCTCTCCTCTCCTGTTCTCCTCCTCGCTCTCCTCTCCTGCTCTCCTCTCCTGCTCTCCTCCTCGCTCTCCTCTCCTGCTCTCCTCTCCTGCTCTCCTCCTCGCTCTCCTCTCCTGCTCTCCTCTCCTGCTCTCCTCCTCGCTCTCCTCTCCTGCTCTCCTCTCCTGCTCTCCTCCTCCTCTCCTCTCCTCCTCTCCTCTCCTGCTCTCCTCTCCTCCTCTCCTCTCCTGCTCTCCTCTCCTGCTCTCCTCCTCGCTCTCCTCTCCTGCTCTCCTCTCCTGCTCTCCTCTCCTGCTCTCCTCCTCCTGCTCTCCTCTCCTGTTCTCCTCTCCTGCTCTCCTCTCCTGCTCTCCTCCTGCTCTCCTCTCCTCCTCTCCTCTCCTGCTCTCCTCTCCTGCTCTCCTCCTCCTCTCCTCTCCTGCTCTCCTCTCCTCGCTCTCCTCTCCTCATCTCCTTTTTCCTCTCATCTCTGGAGCAGAAATCATTTCAGCGTTTCCTCTGATCGTCGATGAAACATCATGTGATTCCTGCTGACTTCAGACTCTTACAGAAACACTGACTGCTTGTTATTCTCCTGAGTTTTTCTTTCTCCTCTGCTACTCACAGAAAAAATTGTCTTGAACCTCCTTTACGGCGCTTCAAATAAAACACACACCGTGTTCACGTTGCAAACAGATACGATAGATAGATAGATAGAGAGATCAATAATTCATCCATCCCGAAGGAAATTAAAGACATGCTGCTTTAGTGTCGCAGTGGACATCCTGAGCTCCACATTCTGCTCCCTCTGTACATCCACCGTCCGTTTGATCGTATCTTAACCCACAATCCGTCTCTCTCCCCTCCCCTCCTCCCCTCCCTCCTCTCTCCCCTCTCCCCCCTCTCTCCCCTCCATCCCCCCTCCCCTCTCTCCTCCCCTCCTCCTCTCTCCTCTCTCCCCCTCTCTCCCCTCCCTCCTCTCTCCTTCCCTCTCCCTCTCCTCCCTCTACTCCCTCTCTTCCTCCGCTCCCTTCTCTCTCCCCTCCCTCCTCTCTCCCTCCCCTCCCTCTCTCCCTCCCCTCCCTCCTCTCCCTCCCTCCTCTCTCTCCCCTCCCTCTCTCCTCTCCCTCCTCCCTCCCTCCCTCCCTCTCTCCCTCCCTCCCTCCTCTCCCTCCCTCCTCTCTCCCCTCCTCCTCTCCCTCTCCTCCCTCCCTCCCTCCTCTCCCTCCCCTCTCTCCTCTCTCCCCTCCCTCCTCTCCCTCCTCTTCTCTCCCCTCCCTCCTCTCTCCCCTCCCTCCTCTCTCCTCTCCCTCCTCCTCCTCTCCCTCCCTCCCTCTCTCCCCTCCCTCCCCTCTCTCCCCTCCCTCCTCTCCCTCCCTCTCTCTCCCCTCCCTCCTCTCTCCCCTCCCTCCTCTCCCTCCCTCCTCTCCTTCCCCTCCGCTCCCTCTCTCCCTCCCTCCCCTCCCTCCCTACCCCTCCCCCCTGATGGCAGGCCGTCTACGCGGTGGGGAACTTCAAGGCGTCCGAGGAGGACTCCCCGGGACCCCCCAGGCAGGTGTCCGCCCTGCAGAAGGACCACCAGCTCCGGGTGCTCAGCCAGCACTCGCTCTACCGCAAGACCGCCCGCTCCTCCGAGAGCCGCGAGGAGCTGGGGGCGGGGCTGGGGGCGGGGCTGGGGGCGGGGCTGGGAGGCCCCATCGGCGGCGGCGGCGGCGGCGGCGGCGGCGGCGGCGGCGGCGGGCGCGGCAAGAGTCGGCGGGAGAAGGCCTCGCTGGCCTCCCTGAAGCGGGCCAGCGCCGACGTTGAGCTGCTGGCCCCCCGGGGCCCCATGGGCAAGGAGACCATGGTCACCTTCAGCAACACGCTGCCACGGGCCGCCAACGGGGGCAGCCCCGTCTCCCCCGCCGACCGGCCAGCGGCCGGGGGCGGGGCCGGGGGCGGAGCCGGGGGAGGAGCCGGGGCCGGGGGCGGCCCCCAGCGCCACATGACCTTCCACGTGCCCTACGACCCCCAGCGCTCGCGGCAGCTGGTGACAGAGTGGAAGCAGCGCTCGCTGGAGATCAGGAGCCAGAGCTCCTCCCGCGAGGAGGAGGAGGAGGAGGAGGAGGAGGAGGGGGAGGAGGGGGAGGGGGAGGGGGAGGGGGAGGAGGAGGAGGCGGCGGCGGCGGGCGGAGGCTCAGACGGAGGGGGAGGAGGAGGAGGAGAGGGTGAGGAGGGAGCAGAGGGAGGAGGAGGAGGAGGAAGAAGAGGAGAACACGGCATGCCCCCCTCCCTCTACCCGACGGTGCAGGCCAGCAGGGGCAGCACCCCGCCCACCACGGGCCGGGTGGTGGGGGGGGTGGTGGTGGCCCCCCCGCTGGTGCACATCCCCGAGGAGGCGTCCCGCCCGCCGCCCGTCTCCCCCAAGAGCGCCAAGACGCGCGCCAAGTGGCTGTCGCTCACCGACGGGGGCGGGGCAAAGGACCCGGGGGCGGGGCCTATCGCTGTCTCAACGCCGCGCGTGCCCAGCTCCATCCCCGGCCAGCTGCCCAGCCAGCCCAGGATCATGCAGGTCAGGAGATAACATTGCATAGCCCATATATAGCAAAACTCCTAGCATAACACATAGAATACTCCCTAGCATAACTGATAGCATAACTCCTAGCATAACCCTAGTTTAAAACAAAGTATTCTTTCTTGCATAACCTTAGCATAACCCCAAGCATATCCCCTAGCATATCCTCTAGCATATCCTCTAGCATAACCCCTAGCATTACACATAGCATAACCCCTAGAATACTCCCTAGCATAACTGATAGCATAACCCCTAGCATAATCCCTAGCATAACCCCTAGTTTAGAAAACATATTTTACTCTCTAGCATAACCCCTAGCATAGCCCCACCTAGCGTAACACTTAACATATCTACTAGCATAACCCCTAGCTTAACACCTAGCATAATCCCTAGCATAACCCCTAGCACAAACCCCCTAACACCAACACCTAGTCTCCAACCCCGGGCATAACTGCACTACCGTCTGGATCCCAATTCCCCTGGAAAGCTGCCAATGTCCACCGTGCATTATGATCTATTCAGTGCCACTGCCGGAGCTGCTTCCAATCGGGTCGACGATTCAAACCCTAATTAAATAGTTATCGAGCCGGCTAATCAAGTCATAAATCTCACGCCCCCACGCAGTGGGGCCCCGTTGACAGATATTACAATATGGTCCCGTAGATAAAGCAGTGGTCTTCAACCAGGGGTCCTAGCCTCCCCCAGGGGGCCCGCGGAGGTACTGCAGGGGTCCGCATAACAGGAATAATGCAAGAAACCAATTCTTGCCGTCACCATTCTCCCCCCCCCCCCCTCACGTTTCACCCCAAATTCCACCTTCAGGTCAGTGTTTGCTCTCGTCAGGGAGCGTCCAGGTCATGGACATACGTAACAGTGGGTGTCCCGCACTGGGCTCCAACTGACGACCTTCCGGCTTGAGAGGCAACGTTCTAACGTGAGAAGCTTAAACCCACGGGCCCTCTAGCTTCATCGCTAGAACGTCTGTTTAGGCGTCGGAGAGTGAGGTTTACCGCTGCACAGCGCCACCTGCTGGCGTCTGTTATACCCGGACCTTAGAATCATGCATTGATGAATTGATTTGAATTATGACCACATGGCTTCTAACTAAGCGTCAAAGCTGGATATATTCAGAAGTTAATAATGCATTATGAATATATGATTAGGCCTGTAGGCCTGGGATAAAACGCATCATTTTATCAATCATTTTATTGAAAAATATACATGGGGGGGGGGGGGGGGGGGTCCCTGTGCTGTTTCTCCCTCCACCAAGGGGGTCCTTCCCTGGGAATGAAGAAGGTTGAAGAGCCCTGCCATAGAGAACCACTGAACACCAGTCCTCAAGTCACCGGTGGTTTGTTTACATTTTACTCTTCCCTCCGTCCCCTCTCTCTCCCCCCGCAGGTGATCGCCATGTCCAAGCAGCAGGCCCACGGCGGGCCCATGGCGTCCTCCTCCCCGCCCAAGTCCTCGGACACGGGCTCTTCCCACAGCTCCGAGTCCCCGTACTACCGGCTGCCGTCGGACCGCGACAGCGGCGGAGGCAGCAACCCGGGCAGCAACCCGGGCAGCATCGTGACGGTGGACGCCCACGCACCCCACCACCCGGTGGTGCGTGTGTCCACCGCCGCCAACGGCAAGCCCTGGGAATGGAGGAACACCATCAGCGGTCACATGATCAGCGGCGGCGTCGACGCCTCCTCCTCGTCCTCGGTGGCGGCGATGGCGGGGGGTCTGGGGGACAAGCACCACCACCACCATCGGAGCGGGGCGGGGCTGCAGCGCCAGGACCCCATCAGCCAGTACCGAGACTACCGGACCCTGCCCGCCAAGAAGGACTTGTCCGGCGGGGGGGGCGGAGGCGGCGGCGGCATGGGCGGCATGGGCGGCATGGGCGGCATGGGCGGCATGGGCGGCATGGGCGGCATGGGCGAGGCGGCCGACTACGCCCAGCTGCCCCCCCCTCCTCCGCCGCTGTCCGGCTCCTCGTCCCCGCTCCCGCCTCCGCCCCTCCTCTCCTCCTCCCCGCTGCCCCCGCCCCCCCACCCCCACCCCTCCCTCTCCCCCTCCCCCGTGCCCCCGCCCCTCCCCCCGCCCCTCTCCTCCTCCCCCGTGCCCCCGCCCCTGCCACCGCCCATCCCCTGCTCCCCCCTTATGCCTCCCCCTCCGCCCCCCAACCTCTCCCCCATGCCTCCCCCCCACCATCACCACCACCACAGCCACCACAGCCACCACCACAGCATCCACACGGTGCTCCCCCCGCCGCCTCACCCCGACCTGCTGATGGACACGCACGGCCACGCCCCACTGGGCCGCTCCTCCACGTTGCCGCGGCGACCGGCCGTCTCCGGCCACGGCCACCCGGAGCAGGAGCACTACTACCGGGCCATGCAGGACGAGAGGATGCTGTAGCGTCGCCGTCACCACGGCGACGACGACGGCGACTTTTCAGATGCCCCCTCCGCCAGAGTCCGGGAGCCGCTCGATGGAGAGAGAGCGAGAGACATTAAGAGAAAGAAGGGTGAGAGAGAGAGAGCGAGAGACATTAAGAGAAAGATGGTTGAGCGACAGAGAGAGAAAGAGAGAGGGATACTTGACTTTGAGAATGTTGAAGAAGTGGACAAAGGCTTTGAGACTGTGAAAAACTAAAGAAATGTGTGACTTGAGTTCGGCATCCAGTTTACCGCTGAAGAAGGACTGAACTGAACTGAGGAGGGTTTTGCACACACACACACACACACACACATACATACATACACACACATCACACACACACACAGACACACACGCACACAGACACACACACACGTCACATGCACACACATACATGCAAGGACGTGCTTGGTTGGCTCCCCTCAGCAGGTGTGCCACTATCACACATCCTGAGCGAACGAGAGAGAGAGAGAGAGAGAGAGGAGAGAGAGAGAGAGAGGAGAGAGAGAGAGAGAGAGAGAGAGAGAGAGAGAGAGAGAGAGAGGAGAGAGAGAGAGAGACTCCACACTCCAGGTCGTCACTTCCTTCTACCCCCCGATGAGAATGGCAAGCTGTGAGGAGGACGAGGGGACACATCACCATGATACCGAACACCCCAGCATACACACACACACATACACACACACACACACACACACACACACACACCACGGCTGTGACCTAACTCTGACGTCAGGCCTCTGAGAGATCAGTACAGCACAGCATTGGAACACAACCCAGAAATCCAGGCGGTGTTTGTTTAGGTTTAGGTGTTTGGGTTTGGGGGTTTTTTTCTCCCAAAAACCAACTGGCTGCTTCTATTATTATCGCAGAGCGAGTCCGCCCGCGGCAGACAGCTAGCCAACGCGGTATTCCGGGAAGAGGAGGTGGGAGGAGGAGGAGGTGGGAGGAGGAGGAGGAGGTGGGAGGAGGAGGTGACAGTGGATTACTGTAAAAACACACAAAATAGTCAGAGGTTCGGTCGGCGGCATCGCCCAAACTAGCTAGCTCGCCGGAGGCTCCATCTCTCTAGCGCGCTAACTCCACGCCGCAGAGCGGCTAACGCGGCTAGTCAGCCTTTCGGTGAAGACGTCGTGCAAGACGACGCCATACGCCCCCCTTTTTCCTCTCCCTCCTCCTCCTCCTCCTCCTCCTCCTCCTCCTCCTCCTCCTCCTCCTCCTCTTCCTCCCTTTCAAATCACAGCGCACGTGGGGACTTGGACTAGGACAGAGCTGGTTAAGGACGGGTTGGCTGGGTCGCCCCTCGTTTTTGGCGAGTATAACGACTACAACACATGCTAACAGACTACACACACACACACACACACACACACACACACTATGAATCCATGTGATGCCACCATATTTCTCCAGAGAGAGAGAGAGAGAGAGAGGCAAGGGCCTGAGCTCGTGAAGGTTGAACGGTGAACCATCTCTCTCCGAAAACGCGTTCTATATACCGAGATGACGGTGGATGGTGGACATTTAGACTGTGACCCTTGTTTTATATATGTATATACATCTGGGATGAGTGTGAAGGTGTGTGGGTCAGGATAGCTAGTTGTTCGATAGGATAGCGGCGGAGTGCTAACACTGAGACTCGAAGCACCGCAGACCTCTCTCTTTGACGCCATGGACCGTCCCTTTGGAAATTTGGAAAAGAAGTTAAAACAACATTTCTTTCATTGAAGGCAAATTTTCCCCCCAGGAATCCTATCATCAAATCCACGAGGGTGGATTTGATGATTAAAATGACATTACGATGACACACCTTTTACGGGAAAAATCGAAATCTGGTAGATTGAATCCTCTTTATTGGTCTCACACATGTAAACACACACAGTGAAATGAGTTCCTCATTTAACCCTTAATCCTAGTATGAGGAGCAGTGGTGGGCAGCTATTGGAGAAGTAAGTGTAGGGGGTCTGATGCCTTGGTGCTCTAGGGCACCTCGGCAGTGGCCCAGGAGGAGAACCGGCCACCTTTCCCCCCCCCCAAGTACCAGTTTCTCACTCCATACTTGGTTCGATCCGGGGATTTGAACAACCGCTTCCCAAGCAAAGTCCCACAACAGACTTGAGCTATCCTGCCTTCCCCTAAGGATAGATGGATAGATGTTCATGTATTAATATAT
>CM051016.1:8628091-8630591 GCA_027704905.1 Muraenolepis orangiensis | reverse complement strand
AGGTGAAGCAGCTGCACAGAGTTGACTCACCGACACAGAAAAATACAAAGAGCTCACTGTCTAGCACACTGCTTTCCTCCTCCTCCTCCTCCTCCTCCTCCTCCTCCTCCTCTTCCTCCATCTCATCCTCCTCTTCTTCCTCCCTCCTCCCCTCCCCCTTTCCCTCTTCCTGCCTTTCCTCCTCCTTTTCTTCCTCCCCCCTCTCCTCCCCCCTCTCCTCCTCCTCCTCCCCCTCCCCCCTCTCCTCCCCCCTCCCCTCCTCCCTCTCCTCCTCCTCCTCCCCCCCACCCCCTCCTCTTCCTCCTCCTCCTCCTCCCCCACCCATCCCCCCTCTCCTCCCCCTCCTCCCCCACCCATCCCCCCTCTCCTCCCCCTCTCCTCCTCCTCCCCCTCCCCCCCTCTCCTCCCCCCTCTCCTCCTCCTCCTCCCCCTCCCCCCTCTCCTCCTCCTCCTCCCCCTCCCCCTCTCCTCCCCCCCCTCCTCATCTCCTCCCCCCTCCCCTCCTCCTCCTCCTCCTCTTCCCCCCTCCCCTCCCCCCTCTCCTCCCCCTCCCCTCCTCCTCCTCCTCCTCTTCCCCCCTCCCCTCCCCCCTCTCCTCCTCCTCCTCCCTCCCCATCCCCCTCCCCCCTCTCCTCCCCCTCTCCTCCCCCCTCTCCTCCCCCCTGGGCGTGTGTATTGATGTATGACACATGTCTCCCATGAACAAATGTGCGCTGAGAGCCTTCAGCTCTGATATCGTTTCCTTCCCAGTGAACCGTGGCGGTGGAACGGCTGGGGGTTCCTCAGCCTATTATACTGTATTCACACGTTGGAGTGAGTACACTAAATGTTTTTTAATAAATCACAGCCAGACGCAAGATCAACAACAGTTCTGATTCAATGGGGTAGGACGGGGGGAACGTGGAGAACCTCTGGGGAGCGGTCGGCCATATTAGCGTTGTAGCGAGCGCCACGGTGTATAGTACAGCTGCCATTCCACGCCAAAAGATACTGCGTTCGATCCCCACTGATTGTAGACTAAAGGTACCCCCCCCCTAAACACCTGTATCTGAGTTAGTCTGAGTCTAATACCGTATTCACACTGGGCTAAAATACGGTATTCGCGGCACATGCGAAAATAGTTTCGCTTTTCGCTTTTGCTTTCACACTGGCAAGTAATGCTCATTCACTCCCCAACTAGTGCATTAACTAATCCACCTTGGGGTAGGGGGTTTAGATCCCGTATCGAGTGCGCAGCGAATCGCGAATTAGAAGAGAGTGTGAACATAAAGTGTATTCGATGCGCACTAACTAATACGGTATGGACACCAGGATTAACCAATACGGGAGTCCGTACCGTATGCAGTGTGAAAGCGGTATAAGTCACGTTGATTAAAAAAAACAAAAGCCAAACAGCTGCTCAAACGACTAAATGAATCTTAATATTTTCAGAAGAGAGAAGATGATTTCCAAAGTGAAAGGACTGGAGGCCTGGGAGAGCTCTGGAACCCTAGAACCCTAGAACCCTAGAACCCTAACTCCTCCCCCTCCATGTCTCAGTACTCCTGTCACAGCTCACCCTGATTTGAGTGTTTACCATATTGGAACTATCATTTTCTGTTATCCTATATCCTTCTTCTTCTTTCGTGTATCATCATCATATGTCCAGCTCAGTGTCACAAAGCCACGCTCTCGTCTCTGGTCCCACATGGAAGAGGCCAGCCTCTGAAGGAGGTCTGTACAGAGGACAGGTGGTGATTATGTGGTCGGCAGTCTGCTCAGGCTCGCCACACTCACATACTGCGCTGTCTGCCAGGCCCCACTCCTTCATGGACGCTTTGAAGCGACCAACCCCAGTACGGAGGCGGTTCAGCAGGGTCCAATGCCGGCGTGGTAGATGTTCTCCTTCGACTCCATCTCCCGGATCTTGGATGTGATGGTGCAGACGTGTGGGCTCAGCCGACTCCCATTCCTGCTTCCAGGAAGTTGCTAGCCATGCCCTTGTAGACAGGTCCTCAGGGATGGAACCAAGCATCTCTTGTGCTGTCCTGTTGTAGGGGTGACGGGACTTGAGTCTGCTTGGGGGCGCTGCCTTTGTTGTTGTTTCATGCAGGATATGCCAGTCATGTTCTTGGGCTTTCCTTGCAAGTGCGAGGATAGCGGCCTCTCGTCGGAGACCGGCCGGGGCAATTCCCGCTAGGACTGGCAGGTAGGACACGGGGGTGGGCTTTAGGCAACCGGTTATGATCCGAAGGGCATTGTTGATGATAGGATCAACCTTCTTCACATGTGGGCTTCTACTCCAGACTGGGGCGCAGTATTCGGCAGCAGAGAACACCAGGGCTTGTGTGGAGATTCGTAGTGTCCTGGCGGAGGCACCCCAGGTTGTGCCAGCAAGGCGGCGGATAAGCGAGACCCTTGCTGTCACTTTGGCTCTCACTTCCTCAAGGTGCCGTTTGTAGGACAGTGTCCTGTCCAGCCGAACACCGAGGTACTTGGGGGCTAGTTGGTGCTCCAGACG
>CM051016.1:8615591-8623091 GCA_027704905.1 Muraenolepis orangiensis | reverse complement strand
ATAGTATGTACTACTTACTGGCTGGTGTATAGTATGTACTACTTACTGGCTGGTGTATAGTATGTACTACTTACTGGCTGGTGTATAGTATGTACTACTTACTGGCTGGTGTATAGTATGTACTACTTACTGGCTGGTGTATAGGATGTACTACTTACTGTATGTATTGGTGTATAGTATGTACTACTTACTGCCTGGTGTATAGTATGTACTACTTACTGGCTGGTGTATAGGATGTACTACTTACTGGCTGGTGTATAGTATGTACTTACTGGCTGGTGTATAGTATGTACTACTTACTGGCTGGTGTATAGTATGTACTACTTACTGGCTGGTGTATAGTATGTACTACTTACTGGCTGGTGTATAGTATGTACTACTTACTGGCTGGTGTATAGTATGTACTACTTACTGGCTGGTGTATAGTATGTACTACTTACTGGCTGGTGTATAGTATGTACTACTTACTGGCTGGTGTATAGTATGTACTACTTACTGGCTGGTGTATAGTATGTACTACTTACTGGCTGGTGTATAGTATGTACTACTTACTGGCTGGTGTATAGTATGTACTACTTACTGGCTGGTGTATAGTATGTACTACTTACTGGCTGGTGTATAGTATGTACTACTTACTGGCTGGTGTATAGTATGTACTACTTACTGGCTGGTGTATAGTATGTACTACTTACTGGCTGGTGTATAGTATGTACTACTTACTGGCTGGTGTATAGTATGTACTACTTACTGGCTGGTGTATAGTATGTACTACTTACTGGCTGGTGTATAGTATGTACTACTTACTGGCTGGTGTATAGTATGTACTACTTACTGGCTGGTGTATAGTATGTACTACTTACTGGCTGGTGTATAGTATGTACTACTTACTGGCTGGTGTATAGTATGTACTACTTACTGTGCTTGGTGTATAGTATGTACTACTTACTGGCTGGTGTATAGTATGTACTACTTACTGGCTGGTGTATAGTATGTACTACTTACTGCTGGTGTATAGTATGTACTACTTACTGGCTGGTGTATAGGATGTACTACTTACTGGCTGGTGTATAGTATGTACTACTTACTGGCTGGTGTATAGTATGTACTACTTACTGGCTGGTGTATAGGATGTACTACTTACTGTATGTATGGTGTATAGTATGTACTACTTACTGGCTGGTGTATAGTATGTACTACTTACTGGCTGGTGTATAGGATGTACTACTTACTGGCTGGTGTATAGTA
This sequence comes from Muraenolepis orangiensis, assembly GCA_027704905.1. Classification (NCBI taxonomy): domain Eukaryota; kingdom Metazoa; phylum Chordata; class Actinopteri; order Gadiformes; family Muraenolepididae; genus Muraenolepis; species Muraenolepis orangiensis. The sequence continues at coordinate 8,621,846 of CM051016.1, read as the reverse complement.
TGTACTACTTACTGGCTGGTGTATAGTATGTACTACTTACTGGCTGGTGTATAGTATGTACTACTTACTGGCTGGTGTATAGGATGTACTACTTACTGGCTGGTGTATAGTATGTACTACTTACTGGCTGGTGTATAGTATGTACTACTTACTGGCTGGTGTATAGTATGTACTACTTACTGGCTGGTGTATAGTATGTACTACTTACTGGCTGGTGTATAGTATGTACTACTTACTGGCTGGTGTATAGTATGTACTACTTACTGGCTGGTGTATAGTATGTACTACTTACTGGCTGGTGTATAGTATGTACTACTTACTGGCTGGTGTATAGTATGTACTACTTACTGGCTGGTGTATAGGATGTACTACTTACTGGCTGGTGTATAGGATGTACTACTTACTGGCTGGTGTATAGGATGTACTACTTACTGGCTGGTGTATAGTATGTACTACTTACTGGCTGGTCTATAGTATGTACTACTTACTGGCTGGTCTATAGTATGTACTACTTACTGGCTGGTGTATAGGATGTACTACTTACTGGCTGGTGTATAGTATGTACTACTTACTGGCTGGTCTATAGTATGTACTACTTACTGGCTGGTCTATAGTATGTACTACTTACTGGCTGGTGTATAGGATGTACTACTTACTGGCTGGTGTATAGGATGTACTACTTACTGGCTGGTGTATAGGATGTACTACTTACTGGCTGGTCTATAGTATGTACTACTTACTGGCTGGTCTATAGTATGTACTACTTACTGGCTGGTGTATAGGATGTACTACTTACTGGCTGGTCTATAGTATGTACTACTTACTGGCTGGTCTATAGTATGTACTACTTACTGGCTGGTCTATAGTATGTACTACTTACTGGCTGGTCTATAGTATGTGTGCTCTCTGCAGACATATGGAAAATAAAGCACTTATTATTAAAAAAAAATGTCTTGTTTGATCTTTCTGAGAGTTGACAGTCTATCTATCTATATATATCTATATTCATATATATATATAGATATATATATCTATATATATCTATATATATATAGATATATATATATATATATATATATATATATATATATATATATATAGCTATCCATCTATCTATCTATCTATCTTTCTTTTGATGTTGATTTACCTGTGAGTCTGTCTGTCTGCCCCCTGTCTGTCTGTCTGTCTGTCTGTCTGTCTGTCTGTCTGTCTGCCCCCTGTCTGCCCCCTGTCTGTCTGCCCCCTGTCTGTCTGTCTGCCCCCTGTCTGTCTGTCTGTCTGCCCCCTGTCTGTCTGTCTGCCCCCTGTCTGCCCCCTGTCTGTCTGTCTGTCTGTCTGTCTGTCTGTCTGTCTGTCTGTCTGTCTGCCCCCTGTCTGTCTGTCTATCTACCCCTCCTCCATGATGTATTCCTATGAGTGAATACTATATCTGTGTTGCTGTGCTGTCAGATGTGACAGGGTGACTATATCTCTCCTGTGGTGTCAGATGTGACAGGGTGAACGCTCTGCGTGCTTGGCATGGGGGATCCTCGCCCCCCCCCCCCCCCCCCCCGACCCTTGGATTCCCTCACCCTCTCATCTCAACCGGCGTTTCATCCACTCGTCCTCTCCTCTCCTCTCAGGTCCTTCTCAGCCTCTCATCCTGTCACACCCTGGCATCGCCTCACTCTGTCATCCCTTTTCGCATTCTCATCCCCTCGACACTTGCATTTTTTCCCCGCCGCTATCATTCACACACACACACACACACACACACACACACACACACACACACACACACACACACACACACACACACACACACACACACACACACACACACACACACACACACACACACACACACACACACACACACACACACACACACACTCAGAGAAACACACACACACGTACACACGTACACAAGCACACACACACACACACACACTCCGAGAAAACACACACACACACACACATGCAAACACACAAAAGCACACACACACACACACACGCACACACACACACACACACACACACACACACACACACACACTCACACAAAGCACACACACACACACATACATACACTCACAGAAACACACTTTTACAGAAACACTCACACTCAGAGAGACACACACACACACACACACACACACACACTCAGATAAACACACACACACACCCCACCCTCACCCTGTCACTCCAACGCCTCATCCTCTCACCCTCACCGCTGAAAGGATGTTTTACACACACGGCAAGCGCAAAACACACACACACACACACTCACACACCGTTAAATGTGTCTCATATTACCATACCTCTTTGACATGCAGCCACAAAATGCCCACGCCCTCCTATGATAAGCATGGTTGCGTGACCTGCATGCTAATTGTTGTGCTCTGTGAGTAATTTAAATATAGTCTAGCGGCTCTTCTCCTTGTCATTCCCACTGTACACGCCCCATGCACACTCACTCAACCCAACACGGGCAATATCCTGTACGGGTTTCCTCCTTACAAGAGACGGTGGTTATGGCCGTCATGACTGAGCCAAATATGGTCCTGTTTATTAAATGACTACATCCACAAAAAGACATAATTCGGTGTGTTTTGGGGTAGGTAATACCCCTGAGAAAGAGAGAGAGAGGGAGAGGGAGAGAGGGAGAGAGAGAGAGAGAGAGAGAGAGAGAGAGAGAGAGAGAGAGAGAGAGAGAGAGAGAGAGAGAGAGAGGGAGAGGGAGAGTGGGAGAGAGGGAGAGAGAGAGAGAGAGAGAGAGAGAGAGGTGGGGGAGTGTGAACGAGCCCCTGCCTGAATGAAGGTGACATTTACCGCTACACCATCTTGTACATGCAGAGATGGAGACTGGGAGGGAGGGAAAGAGAGAAGGAGAGAGGGAGGGAGGGAGGGAGGGAGGGAGGGAGGAAAAGAGAGAAGGAGAGAGGGAGGGAGGGAGGAAAAGAGAGAAGGAGAGAGGGAGGGAGGGGGGAGGGGGGAAAAGAGAGAAGGAGAGAGGGAGGAGGGGGGAAAAGAGAGAAGGAGAGAGGGAGGGAGGGGGGAGGGAGGAAAATAGAGAAGGAGAGAGGGAGGGAGGAAAAGAGAGAAGGAGAGAGGGAGGGAGAGAGGGAGGAAAAGAGAGAAGGAGAGAGGGAGGGAGGGAGGGAGGAAGGAAAAGAGAGAAGGAGAGAGGGAGGGGGGAAAAGAGAGAAGGAGAGAGGGAGGGAGGGAGGGAGGAGGGAAAATAGAGAAGGAGAGAGGGAGGGAGGGAGGGTGGACAACCAAAGAAAGAAAGGAAGAACAGCAAAGAATCTGTAGAGCGCATACCTCCACCTCAGCAAAAAAAGTCCCCTGGATTCTGATTTGATCTGGATCTGCGCCAAAATCGACTCCACTGTTCCTTGGCCCATAAGTAATCTAGCCACCAGCGTTTGTCCAAACCCCTTCATCACTTTTGGAGTTATCTTGCTAACAGACAAACAAACAGACAAACTGTGTGGAGTGTGTGTGGTTGGGGGCTGGTTGAAGCAGCCTCACCTGAGGCCTGAGTTAGACTGATTGGCTGGTGAGGAGGCTGCACACCTGTGGGTCATTGTTAAATCAAGGCCCAGAGGTTAAAGCAGCCTCCACACACACACTAGAGGAGAGAGCTCTAGCATGTTCCATCTGCTCTGTTCACCGTGATTCAAACTCTTGCAATAAACCTGATTCCTCATCCCCCTGTGTCCTTGTCTTCAGGAGGAGCCCTCAAGAAGCCATTTTACTGGCTCAACCAAAGAGACAGACAGACAGACGGACAGACAGACAGACAGACGGACAGACAGACAGACAGACAAACAGGGGCGAAAACATAACCTCCTCTCTAACCCTAAACTACAAATATACTGTGTGTGCGTGTGTCCTCAGGCGTGTCTGTGTGCATGCATGTGAGTGTGTGTGTGTGTGTGTGTGTGTGTTTGTGCATGTGTGTGTGCACTATGCATAAAAGTGACAGTAGGTGTGTGTGTGTGTGTGTGTGTAGGTGTGTAACTAATGACAACCGGGCTGCCACAGCTGTTCACACAACTCAACATACAATTGTAGGAATTTGGTGACTCTGTTTGTGTGTGGGCGCACGTGTGTGTGTGTGTGTGTGTGTGTGTGTGTGTGTGTGTGTGTGTGTGTGTGTGTGTGTGTGTGTGTGCACTAGTGCATGCATGCTTCTGTGTTTGCATGCACATGTAAACAGGCGTCCAGACGGAAGAGTATTAAAGGCTTTAGGTGAAGAGAAAATATTTGCCCTCCATTAATCATTTTGTTCATCCACAAAGAACGGGCGAGGGAAAGAGAGAGAGAGAGAGGAGAGAGAGAGAGAGAGAGAGAGAGAGAGAGAGAGAGAGAGAGAGGGCGAAGACACTGAGAGGTGAAGGGCAATTGATGGAGAATGGAGATAAATCACAGGAGATGAGAGATGAATGAGAGGATGGGATTTATATATATATATATATATATATATAGAGAGAGAGAGAGAGAGAGAGAGAGAGAGAGAGGGGGAGGAGAGAGAGAGAGAGAGAGGGGAGAGAGAGAGAGAGAGAGAGAGAGAGAGAGAGAGAGAGAGAGAGAGAGAGAGAGAGAGAGAGGGGAGAGAGAGGGGGGAAGGGGGGTAGAGAGGGGGAGAGAGAGAGAGATGGAGAGCTGATGCGGTCCAAATCCATTCATGAGATGAAGATGTGTGAGTGAGAGAACACTGTTCACCTTGAGGGTTATTTCATTCATTTATTGAAGGACAGGGGCCAGTCATACTTTCTATTCTATTTTTTGTTCAACAAACATATACAGCCCAAACATACTGCACCAGTCAACACTAAATCCAAATGGTTCCAAGAGAACAAATATATGCAGTATATTTGATATATATTATAAAATCAATTAGAAATAAAAATAATTAGAAATTGAAATAGACCAATAGAGTTCCCTGATCGTACCTCCACTGTGCGGGGGGGAAAGAGAAGTCCAATGCAACACGACCAGGTTCAGGACTGCCAGGTTCAGGACTACCAGGTTCAGGACTACCAGGTTCAGGACTGCCAGGTTCAGGACTACCAGGTTCAGGACTACCAGGTTCAGGACTACCAGGTTCAGGACTGCCAGGTTCAGGACTACCAGGTTCAGGACTACCAGGTTCAGGACTGCCAGGTTCAGGACTACCAGGTTCAGGACTACCAGGTTCAGGACTACCAGGTTCAGGACTGCCAGGTTCAGGACTACCAGGTTCAGGACTACCAGGTTCAGGACTACCAGGTTCAGGACTGCCAGGTTCAGGACTACCAGGTTCAGGACTGCCAGGTTCAGGACTACCAGGTTCAGGACTACCAGGTTCAGGACTACCAGGTTCAGGACTACCAGGTTCAGGACTGCCAGGTTCAGGACTACCAGGTTCAGGACTGCCAGGTTCAGGACTGCCAGGTTCAGGACTACCAGGTTCAGGACTGCCAGGTTCAGGACTACCAGGTTCAGGACTGCCAGGTTCAGGACTACCAGGTTCAGGACTACCAGGTTCAGGACTACCAGGTTCAGGACTACCAGGTTTAAGGATAGTTTCTATCCACTGGCAGTGACCTACTGAGCTGCTATAGTGCTGCCACTATCAGAACATGTCATTAACATTACATTATCATAACATTGTCATTAAAATAACACTATCATAACATGGTCATTAACATTACACTATCATAACATGTCATTAACAATACATTATCATAACATTGTCATTAACATAATACTATCATAACATGGTCATTAACATTACACTATCATAACATGTCATTAACATTACACTATCATAACATTGTCATTAACATTACACTATCATAACATTGTTATTAACATTACACTATCATAACATGTCATTAACATTACACTATCATAACATGTCATTAACATTACACTATCATAACATGTCATTAACATTACACTAACTACACTGTATTCGTGATGCTGCTGCACTACTGGCACTTTAAAATGCTTTTAGCACAATATATCACATACATATCATCCTAAACTTTCACTTTATTGTTATTTTTATTGTCATTTGTATTGTGTGTAGTGTTTGTATAGTATTGTGTTTTAGAACTTCATACTGCAGGAGGACATGGGGAGTAAGCATTCCATTCCAAATGGCAAATCAAAATCTTGAATCTTGAATCTTGAACGCACTCAGGATGGATTCCCTTTCAGGACGGCCCAGAGGGAGAAGGAGATGATGAGTGTGTCTCACTGCCCCATCTGGGCCAACCACAG
>CM051016.1:8605591-8610591 GCA_027704905.1 Muraenolepis orangiensis | reverse complement strand
CTCGTCTCGACAGCCGTTTACGAGGAACTTCTGGCGTTCCTTGACCGCCTGCTGGTTCCGGTTCCGGCACAAACGGTGTCCTGAGGTGTTATGTCTGCCACCATGGAGGACACTTTGCCAGGGATTGTCCGGAGAAGAAACGTGGTAACCAGAACCAAAGGCGTGGCTGCGATGATGACCACCACGACTCTTCTGGACCAAACCAGCACGGAGAGTCCAACTGACTGGCGGTGGGCCACGGGTCCACCACAGAAGAAGACTAACAGCGACCTGGTAAGTGACACACACACACACAGCGGAAAGGGCCAGAGGCAGATAAATTATGCAGCAAGGTGTTTCGAGAGAGAGACAACAGACAAGATAAATGGTTGATTACAACAGTAGTAATCAGAACGGATTCCCAGCCTCTCTGGAGAGAGAGAGAGACCCCACAGGGGTTGAAAGGGAGGAGGCTAAACATGGGAGCTATAGATGATATCCTGATGCCAGGTTTTCCCTCTCTCTAAACGTTAGCCTCCCACATGTGTCCTTCTTAGCCAAAGAGTGGAACAAGACAATGCAAATCATAACCCTAACCTTAACCCTACACTATGGGAACCAACCAGCAGATCTCAATTTAAATTGCATTTCTTTATTGGTCACACACATGTAAACACACACACAGTGAAATTAGTTTCTCTGCAGTTAACCCTTTATCCTAGTATCAGGAGCAGTGGGCAGGTATTGTTTATACAGCTGCCCGGGGAGCAGTGTAGGGGTCTGGTGCCTTGTTGCTCGAGGGCACCTCGGCAGTTCCCATGTGTTTCGGGGACTTGAACCGGCGACCTTCCGGTTCCCAAGTCCCAAGTCCCAACAGACTAAGCTATCCTAGCTGCCCCACAGATCCCACATGTCACTAGAAATGTAACAAAATGATTATTAGGGTTACCTGCCAAGTGGTCGTTCAGGGCCTGCGTCACAGGAAGAAGGACCTTAGCAATTGGGGGCCGGAAACGAAAGGTTAGACGGACTTACGTGCAGCCGTGCCACATGTTAGCGTTAGCGCTGGAGTGTTAGCGATCTAGCAGAGGGTGCCTGAGGGCCTGTGGGCGGCTAACAGCTATGATGTGGGGTCAATCCAAAGCATGCCGCCGGTAGAAGTAGCAGAGAGCTCATTCAAGGCCTTGTTGTTGCACAGCAGTATCCTCTGAAAAGAGAAGCCATCGGTGGTATCACTCCTTTATTCAACTCCCTGTTGAAAGCAGGAGTGATCGTCCCCTGAGGAAATTCACCAGTACATAAAATATGTACGTGCGCTAAAATTCCCGGTAAACTAAATAAGAGGTCCCGACCAGCCAGTAGAATAGCGTTTTGTACAACATCTGAAGGCTGTCTGCACCAATTGTCCCAAACCCGTACAATCTGCTGTCGCAGATTCCTGAAACCACGATTTTAGAGAATACATCCAGGTGTCAAGTTGACGCTGAGCGAGGGGCAGGTAATACTGTGTGGTGATGATGGTGGATATGATATGTGTTCTCTAAATCAGTGGTCTTCAACCAGGTACTGCAGGGGGTCCGCAAACATGATTAATGCAGAAACCAATTCTTGCCGGGCCCTTTTTCCCCCACGTTTCACCCCAAATTCCACCTTCAAGTCAGTGTTGGCTCCACAGAGAGAGGTCCAGGTGGTGGACATCATAGACAGACCCGGGTCTCAGGATCATGTTCATCCTGCCACCACCAGGGACCACCAGGGACCAGCAGGGACCACCAGGGTCCACCGGGGACCACCAGGGGACCACCAGGGACCACCAGGGACCACCAGGGTCCACCAGGGACCACCAGGGACCACCAGGGTCCAGCAGGGACCACCAGGGACCACCAGGGACCACCAGGGTCCACCAGGGTCCACCAGGGACCACCAGGGACCACCAGGGACCACCAGGGTCCACCAGGGACCAGCAGGGACCACCAGGGACCACCAGGGACCACCAGGGACCAGCAGGGACCAGCAGGGACCAGCAGGGACCACCAGGGACCACCAGGGACCACCAGGGACCAGCAGGGACCAGCAGGGACCACCAGGGACCACCAGGGTCCACCAGGGACCACCAGGGACCACCAGGGTCAGCCAATGGAAAAGTTGGCGCCTGATGCATTGATTTTAATGAAGTGGAAATGGCTGATAACTACGTGTCAAAGCTGGATATATTCAGAAGGTAAGAATGAATTATGAATATATTAGTTTATAGGCTTGGGATAAAATGCAATAGAATTTAATTGAAAAATATATAGAGGGTCCCCGAGCTGTTTCTCAATCCACCAACGGGTCCCTGGCAATGAGAAAGGTTGAAGGAAGCTGAGTCACTGACGGATCAGTCCTTTCTAGTGATTAATGGTTCTCATTTGTGCTCACGACCGTGATAACACACATCGGTATATATATATAGAATATTTTGGCGTGGACAATGTGAAAAACACACTGTGCCTCCCATCCACAATCTGGTGATAAAGGCACACTTATGAAAACACAAACTAACTAAAGGCTAAAGGTTGCGAAGAAACAGGCCTAGCATGGACAAAAGCGCTGCGTAGGTGTTCTGGTTCAGATGAGCGGGTGAGGCCAAAGAACCAAAGAACCAAAGAACTTCGCCCCAACATGGTCCCCCCCCTTCCGGGATCGGCCGGAAGGGGGACCCACCCATTGACAACAGCTACATGTTAAGAGATGACTATGGATATGAATATTGCTCATCCCTATTCAAATCTCTTTCTCTCTATATACACGAGGTGAAGGAGGCGTGGTGTGGCCTGCTGCACCATCTCAAACCTGGAGATTGGGTGTGGTGGTGTGGTGGTGGTGGTGGTGGCGGTGGTGATGGTGGTGGTGGCGATGGTGATGGTGGTGGTGGTGGTGGTGGTGGTGGTGGTGATGGTGATGGTGGTGGTGGTGGTGGTGGTGGTGGTGGCGATGGTGATGGTGGTGGTGGTGGTGATGGTGGCGATGGTGATGGTGGTGGTGGTGGTGATGGTGGTGGTGGTGGTGGGGGGTGGTGGTTGTAGTGGTGGTGGTGGTGGTGGTGATGATGGTGGTGGTGGTGAGGGAGGGGCCATTACCCCCCCCCCCCAGGGTGCCTTCCGGGTGGAGTGCAAAACTCGGGCCTCACCAACGTCACCACCCTCCCTGAATCCAGGAGCTCCTTCATTGTCCTGGTCATTGGTGTTCTCATCAGAAGTGGAACCTTTTCCATCCTCTCTCCCTCTTCCCACCACCACCTTTCCCTCCATCAGCATCATGATGTCATGTGTTGAATATGGGCTGTTTTACTGATTTAATGTGTTGAATATGGGCTGTTTTACTGATTTAATGTGTTGAATATGGGCTGTTTTACTGATTTAATGTGTTGAATATGGGCTGTTTTACTGATTTAATGTGTTGAATATGGGTTGTTTTACTGATTTAATGTGTTGTTTAATGTGTGTATGTGTTTTTTACTGATTTAACGTGTTGAATATGGGCTGTTTTACTGATTTAATGTGCATGATTATCATGTTGAATATGTGTGGTGCTTTAGCGATATCTTGTTTCCTCGGTGCTCGTGGAGACGTATTAAGCTAACCTAACGAGGCATAACGCATTGGATGTGTTTATGTTACGTTGCCTGCCTAGCTTATGCTATGCTTTATTACGATGCTATTAAGTGCACTGACTGACTATACGAATGTATTGTCTGTTTCTGGATGATTTTAATCATTGTTGAACTAGTCAAGGCCTTGACTACTGCATTGCATTTTCCACTTTGTGAGTAAATATACAGACACAAAGAGATTCAACTGTGTCACACACACACACACACACACACACACACACACACACACACACACACACACACACACACACACACAGAGCGTAGCCTATATACAGTGCACCTATGTATTTGGCGGAAGGAAATTATTCAATGAAGCCCAGTCCGAGTTAGTCATATTTATATAAAATACAGAAAAAATGTACGCATATACTGTACGCTGACAAGTCCGATTGCGACATTGACCACCACTCAACGGCAATTCAACGTTATCGATACATTTAGAACACGGGCACCATCTGCTGGACAACGGTTGTAAGTGCAAGTGTAGACCTATTGGTGAAACGTGTGTAGTGGATGAAATAAATACACTTCACAGCAAACTATATCAAAATGATTATATTAATTTATCATAATGATATGATAATGATCCCATTTATTGTTTATGTAGTGCGCCAATTCAGTTGCTGATAAAAAAATGAAAATCGAAATCAAAACACAGAAAGTGCGTCTTTCGGCCAGCAGGGGGCGGAGTGGGAGAGAAGATGGCCTCCCTCTGAGCACCCTTGGTCTGGATGGACCGAAGCATGTCGCAGGCTGCCCTGCGTTTAACGCCATGCGACCACCGACGGTAAGGCTGGGCCACACACACACACACACACACACACACACACACACACACACACACACACACACACACACACCACACACACACACACACACACACACACACACACACACACACACACACACACACACACACACACACACACACCACACACACACACACACACACACACACACACACACACACACACACACACAGTCTAATAACAGTCAACTAGCCAGCCTGGCGCAGGGCCCCCATTTATCTCTCAATACTTGGGGGGGGGGGGCGTATCCATTTCGTCCTCTCTCTCTCTGTCTCCCTCCACCCCCCCCCCCCTCTCTCTCTCTCTCTCTCTCTCTCTCTCTCCCTTCCTTCCCCCTATCTCTCTCTCTCTCTCTCTCTCTCTCTCTCTCTCTCTCTCTCTCTCTCTCTCTCTCTCTCTCTCTCTCTCTCTCTCTCTCTCTCTCTCTGTCTCCCTCCACCCCCCCCCTCTCTCTCTCTCTCTCTCTCTCCCTCCATTCCCCCTCTCTCTCTCTCTCTCTCTCTCTCTCTCTCTCTCTCTCTCTCTCTCTCTCTCTCTCTCTCTCTCTCTCTCTCTCTCTC
>CM051016.1:8588091-8595591 GCA_027704905.1 Muraenolepis orangiensis | reverse complement strand
GTACAACCTCGTTCGCATGCACGAACGAGGACACTAAAGTGATGGAAGGCAGAGTGACACCAGAGTGACACCAGACCAACGGAGAAACAAGTATACGACTGGCTGTGTAACACGACCCAGAGTTGTGTGAATGTACACGACAAACAGGCAACATCGTTAAGAGTGCCTCACGTGGAGACACTCTACTAGGCTGGGAACCATAGAACCGTACAATCAATATTGGAACAACTCCAATATTGGAAAATCCACAAAGTAGCCCTAAAAAAGACAGTCAGAGCGTTTCTGTTTATGGTAAGCTTTAAAAAAAATAAAAACGTCGGACTTCTCGGCCCAGCGGACCAAATAAAAAAAACATATTAAATACCAAATAAAACCAGAACAAATATATTTTGCAACACAACCGACTTGAACGCATGGCTGGTGAGGGGAGTCCACTTATTCACTGGTACCCTACCGGCGCCTACTAAAGAGTGGCTAGTGCTTCTTCTTCTCCTGGCTCCTGGCTCCTGGCTCATCCATCTTCCTTCCTTCTCGTGCTTCTGTGTTCACACGGCATACTGTATATCATTCGTCATTCTCGGACAGAGGCGGAGTGGTTTTTTATTTTTTTTAATCTCTCCACTATCAAGTATTTTCGCCGCTTGACCATTGAAACGCACGTTGACCTCCGACCCCACGTAGCCATGTGACCTCCGGTGGACTTCCTCTTGTTTTTATTGGGCCGTGTGCTGTTTACATTTGGCACACTCTGAATCTCAAGTTATCTGTGGGTGTGTGTGGTGTGTGTGTGTGTGTGTGGTGTGGTGTGTGTGTGGGTGTGTGCGGGGTGTGGTGGTGTGGCTGTCTGTCGATCTGTGCATGTGTTTCTGTCTGTCTGTCTGTCTGTTTGTGCATGCATGCATGTGTCTGCATGTGTATGCATGCTTGTGCGTGTGTGTGTGTGTCTATCTGTCTGTATATATGCCTGCTTGTGTGTGTCTGTCTGTATATGCTTGTGTGTGTGTGTGTGTGTGTGTGTGTGTGTGTGTGTGTGTGTATGTGTGTGTGTCTGTCTGTCTGTGTCTGACTGTCTGTCTGTCTGTCTGTCTGTCTGTCTGTCTGTCTGTCTGTCTGTCTGTCTGTCTGTCTGTATGCTTACGTGTGTGGCCCTGAGGGGAACAAGCATTATTGTCTTCTTGGACCAGCGGGAAGGAAGAGGGGGAGGTGGGGGAGAAGAGGAGGAGGAGAGAGATGGGAGGAGTTGGGGGGGGAAGGGGGGAGAGAGGAGTCAGAAGTGATCCTCCACTCCTATTTGTTCTCCATTATCAGCTGTTTACTAATGTGCTGACTGAGCTATCTACCTCCAGAGATGTTATGCTACTTATTCTCTTGTCAAGTCTCTCTCTCTCTCTCTCTCTCTCTCTCTCTCTCTCTCTCTCTCTCTCTCTCTCTCTCTCTCTCTCTCTCTCTCTCTCTCTCTCTCTCTCTCTCTCTCTCTCCCTCTCTGTTCTCTATGTCCTCATCTTTCTCTTCCTTCTTTTCCTAATTCTGCCGCTGCTTCTCTGTTCCCTCTATGACTCCATCTCCTACCGTCTAATGGATCGTCTTGAGTGTGTGTGTGTGTGTGTGTGTGTGTGTGTGTGTGTGTGTGTGTGTGTGTGTGTGTGTGTGTGTGTGTGTGGTGTGTGTGTGTGTGTGTGTGTGTGTGTGTGTGTGTGTGTGTGTGTGTGTTCCAGGGCTGACAAAGATCAGGGTAAACGCCGATATGTTGCCGTGTCCTAATCCAGGTAGTTTGTGCCTGGCGGTAATCCCCGATTAGGAACCCTGAGACCCTTGTGTAATCTGGCGTTGCCGCTATCGACCCGGGTCATCAGACAACCGGATTAGAGACCTGAGGAAGGAACCGGTAGGACTCTGTAGAAGATGAGGGGGGGTCATCACCCCTGTGTATCACCAGCAATAGGGAACAGGGTGACGCCTATTAGAAAGATAGATAGATAGATAGATACTTTATTCATCCCGAGGGAAATTCAGTCTTCCAGCAGCTCATATTACCCAGAAGGTTAGCTTTTCACCTCTGTCTGTCCGTCTGTTAGCAAGATAACTCTAAAGGTTATGTACGGAATTGAACAAAACTTGGTGGTTAGATGACTTATGGGCCAAGGAACAGTTGATCAGATTTCATCAGCACAGATCCGGATCCAAATCCAGATCCAGTGGACTGTTTGGTGTTTCCCTCTTGTTCATACTATTAGTTTCACAGTGAGATATGGCTTCATTTTGTACTTTGTGCCTGTGCCTGTGTGTGTGTGTGTGTGTATGTGTGTGTGTGTGTGTGTGGTGTGTGTGTGTGTGTGTGTGTGTGTGTGTGTGTGTGTGTGTGTGTGTGTGTGTGGTGTGTGTGTGTGTGCCTGTGTGTGTGTGCCTGTGCGTGTGTGCGTGTGTGTGTGTGCGTGTGTGCGTGTGTGCGTGTGTGTGTGTGTGTGTGCGTGTGTGTGTGTGTGTGTCTACCATGTGCTCATGCACATATGAACCAAACACATGACTTCAGGTTTTCCATCATGTAATGCAGCCCATAAACCTTCTCCTGTGGAACATCCACCTCCCCTGGTGTTTCCACCAGAGCCCCCGGCCGACAGGCCTGACATGTGGGCCTGTGAGTCCTTTTCCTTATCAGTGTCTCTCCCTCTGTGGGGAAAAGGCTAGTCAAACATCCCTCACCGTACGTCAAACACAAAGTCTGTTTTGCGCAAAGCAAACACCGAAAAGCGGGCACCCCGTTTTCCCCCCGTGGAACCATCGGAGCTCCCGTCGGGCTTTCGGCTTCTGCGGTTCTTCCGTTTCTTTTTTTTTCCGTTTTTTTCTTCCAAAGGTGGAAGAAAAAATATATAACCAGTGTGAAAATAATATTGGTCAGCGTATCGCTCCTTTCTCCCTTTCCTCCTTTCTACCGATGGTTCTCTGCGGAGACACGTACGTAAGCCGGTCGGTGCGTATATAACACATCTCCACCTTTCCCTATCTCCCGCTCCACTCTAAACAAATGCAACTGTTTTTTATCTCTTGCGGTGCCTTAGATGCCAATAACACACCCAAACACACGCTCTCTCCCACACCTCTTCAAATTCACATTTAAAAGGTGTGTGTGTGTGTGTGCGTATGTGTGTGTGTGTGTGTGTGTGTGTGTACGTGCGTGTGTGTGTGTGTACGTGCGTGTGTGTGTGTGTGTATGTCTATGTGCATGTGTGTGTGCGTGTGTGTGTCGTGTGTGTGTGTGTGTGTGTGTGTGCGTGTGTGTGTGTGTGTTTGAGTGTGTGTGCATGTGCGTGCGCGCGTGTGTGTGTACACGTAGCCCAGTTCAGTATATCCTTGGTAGGAGTAAAAAGGTTGTGGATGGACTCTCTCGACGCTCTAAGGACCGTGCTATTAATACAAGTGTCAAAAAAGATGTCCTCTCTGTCCGGGCTAACGCCCTATGCTAATGCTAATGTCCGTCCCCTGGCGTGTTTCCCAGCCGGGGAGACGGACCGAGTCACCCGGTGCAACCAAGGAAAGAAATATCCTCGGTTACTTTGTTTGTACTTCTTCCACCAATGTTAGTAGTTTGATATATAAAATATGTCTTTTCTCCTTTTCTGTGTTATTTACGAGTCAATGTTAGAGTTAATTGAGTTTTTTTTCAATGTGATTAGCGCATCGTTGTAGCTCCTCTATGTGTATTTTAGTTGTTGTCTTGTCCAAAAACAATCAATTTGATGTGTAACGTTTAGCGTGGTATATGTAGTATGATTCGTCAAATCCCAATCCATAGATATACCTGTATAAACACTTTAACTAGTGGAGGTGTTTTGCTTGGCATGGCATTTCAGTCCTGCATAGTACAATCACAACTCGAAAAACATGATAGTTAAATATCAGCCAAACTGAAAGAACTCAAGTTGACCGACAGACAAGACACAACATTCCTCATTCCACCGCACCACCCGCTGTTTTAACCTTGTTTGAAGATGTTTGTCCAATGGGATGCCTTCAAGATTTGGCTGCTTCCAGACAGAGAAAATGGTCGTCCTGAAGCTGGCTGATGATTTTTTGTTTATGTTACACCTTTATAGTATAAGTTTTAAAAATTAAGATTTGATCTAGATGTGTTATTTGTCCTTTTTAGTCAAGAGGATGCTTATCCCTTAGGCGGAGCGACCAGCTGTTGCAGATTTGTATTTTATTTTAAAAGGCAGTGTGATTAAAAAAAAAGAATAGTATGATTTGAGCTGAGAAATTCATCACGCTATTTCTGTAATCGTTCTTAATCAAAGTGGGTTTGGTAGTTAATTTGGAGCAGTGGAAAGTGAGACATAATTTCGAGAGAAAATGGATGTGTTGTCTCAGGGGGGGAGAGAGACACAGAGAGAGAGAGAGGAGGGAGGGAGAAGGGGAGAGAGGAGGCAGAGAGAGAGAGAGGAGGGAGGGAGGGAGAAGGGGAGAGAGGAGGCAGAGAGAGAGAGAGGAGGGAGGGAGGGAGGGAGAAGGGGAGAGAGGAGGCAGAGAGAGAGAGGAGGGAGGGAGGGAGGGAGGGAGAGAGGAGGCAGAGAGAGAGAGGAGGGAGGGAGGGAGGGAGAAGGGGAGAGAGGAGGCAGAGAGAGAGAGAGGAGGGAGGGAGGGAGAAGGGGAGAGAGGAGGCAGAGAGAGAGAGAGGAGGAGGGAGGGAGGGAGGGAGAAGGGGAGAGAGGAGGCAGAGAGAGAGAGAGGAGGGAGGGAGGGAGAAGGGGAGAGAGGAGGCAGAGAGAGAGAGAGGAGGGAGGGAGGGAGGGAGAAGGGGAGAGAGGAGGCAGAGAGAGAGAGAGGAGGGAGGGAGGGAGAAGGGGAGAGAGGAGGCAGAGAGAGAGGGAGGGAGAAGGGGAGAGAGGAGGCAGAGAGAGAGAGGGAGGGAGGGAGAAGGGGAGAGAGGAGGCAGAGAGAGAGAGAGGAGGGAGGGAGGGAGAAGGGGAGAGAGGAGGCAGAGAGAGGGAGGGAGAAGGGGAGAGAGGAGGCAGGAGAGAGAGAGGGGAGGGAGGGAGAAGGGGAGAGAGGAGGCAGAGAGAGGCAGAGAGAGAGAGAAGGGTGTATGTGTTTCTGTGTTTGTTTTTTGGAGTGGTGGGGGGTGGGGGAATATCTGTGGTTTGATCAGATGAATATTTGTACAATTTGCAGGGTCACCATGTGATGGTAATGTGGTGTGTGTGTGTGTATGGTGTGTGTGGGTGCATTTACTGTGTGTGTGCGTGTGTGTGTGTGTGTTGTGTGTGGGTGTCCTTTCTCATTCCACCCTGAAGCACTGGATTCCACGGATTCATTCTCACACCAAAACACACAGAGGACATTTCATATGACATTTACTTTCTCAATCCATTCCTTCAGCAAATCATTGTTGTTTGAATAAAATAACAATAATTTGTCCACAAATCACTCTTTTAATTAATTTTTGGTCTGTGATTTCCTTACGTCGGGACTGTTTGAAGCGTTGGTGGCCAGTAGGCACAGGTTTCAACAAACTTACAACAAAGATCATTATTATAGATGATAGATGATAGATGTGTGATGATATTGGGTGTACCGATCACGCCTGTGGACAGAGCCCTGTCCTGAGCCACGGCAAAGTCCAGTAGCGTCAGAGGTCACAGTGTGGTGCAATGGTTTTAATCAGTTGGTCCTTTTATATGCGGACATGCGTAAGGATCTCTGTTGAGCCTCGGTCAGGGCTGAGCGGCTGAGAAGAAGTGGCCGTCCAAACAAGCTGCTGTTTTGTGCAAAAAAAACCCCCCGATTGCACAATAAATGTTTTCTAAATGAAGTAGCAGAGCTCCGAGGCATCCGTCATGACACCGGGAGAGACAACGGGGTCCTTTTTTTCCAGTTTGCCCAGCAACAGTTTCGTAAACACGTTATATCATCACATTGCACAATTCGTGTTTAAAGGTGATAGTCATCAAACCGTCACTGTTCATCGTGATCCCGATAGCAAGGCCCATTCATGCGGCTCATACAGTATATAAATATACACTTTTATTTATCATCAGTGTGTTCATCAGCAACGCTTTAATCGCTCATCAGTGACTACTGCACTACTGGCACTTTAAAATGCTTTGAAATGGTTTTTTTTGTGCAATTCAACACATATCATCGTACACATCATCCATCAGTCACGTTATTGTTGTTTTGATGTTCATATTATATTGTGTACAGTATTTGTATCGTGTTGTGTTCTAGAATGTACCACACTGCGGGAGGGAATGGGGAGGAAGCGTTTCCATTGTACTTGTTGCAAATGGCAAATAAAAATCTTGAATCTTAAATCTTGAAAAAGGAGTAATCGGGTTAATAATCAAAATGGGACTTTGTGGAACACTTTGTGGATGGTCCTTATGTGGTGGTTTTCACAAACTACGCTTTTACTGGAAGAGGGATTACAGAATTATTAGCGGACGCTGAATTTAATTGGGCAGCGCTCCCAGCTGCTAGCTGAGAGCTACCCCTGCCTCCGGCCCGCAGCCCCTTGCTTCCTCCCCATCCTGGGGAGGCTCTGGAACGCATTAGGGACAGGAATCTCCTCTCGCCGCCGCCGCCGTGCTCATCGCTAGGGCATTAGCATGCCGTGCTCTCACACGGTGACCGAGAGGGAGGGGCGAGCACGCTGTCAAGCTGACAGGGAGTACGACCGCGATGACCGGGACGTTGTCTGACGGTAAACCTGTGGCCAGTGGAGGGGGGGGGGGGGGGGGGAAACTGTGTTTGACACGTGTTCGTCACTGAGGGCACTTTGGCACTAACAGTGCAATTAACATCTCTCTCTCTCTTTCTCTCTCTCTCTCTCTCTATTTCTTTCTTCTTTTCAGTATGGCTGACGTGTCACAAGAGGAGAGAATCCAGGCAATCTCTGTAAGTTATTTATAAACACACAGACACACACACACACACACACACACACACACACAGGCACTGATGGCTTTAGGAACCGATCACTTCTCCTCCATGTCAGTCTGTGACCACCAGTCTTAATGACTGAACCTTTTAGACCGGCCTGCTACGTCCATTAGTGGTCTGGGGAAACGGTAATTGGATGGCTGTTTGCAACTTCTTCATGAGTTTCTGTGTGTGTGTGTGTGTGTGTGTGCGTGTGGTGTGTGTGTGTGTGTGTGCGCGTGTGTGCGTGCGTGTGTGCGTGTGCGTGTGTGTGTGTGTGTGTGGTGGTGTGTGTTGTGTGTGTGTGCGTGTGTGTGTGTGCGTGTGTGTGTGTGTTGTGTGTGTGTGTGCGTCTAACAGGACAAAAGGAAGAAGCAGACAGAGATTGAAAACAAAAGGAGGCAGCTGGATGATGACCGAAGGCAGCTCCAACATCTCAAGGTACGTGCATATGCTAACACACACACACATGCACACACACACACGCACACAAGAAACATACACACACATGCAGACACACACACACACACGCAAGAAACACACACACACATGCACACATATATATATCATTCCATGCAAAACACA
>CM051016.1:8553091-8575591 GCA_027704905.1 Muraenolepis orangiensis | reverse complement strand
AGGGATGGGGATTATGGATGGGGGGGGGGGGGGGGGTTATGGGAAATGTAGTCACCTGGACTCTACTGGACTCTATACCAACCCACAGTTGTTCATCAAGAGAGCATTTTTGGGTTTTTTTATTTTTAATTTTTATTTGTGTTGCATCACCCAGTGGCCCGTGTACATTCTCAAGAGTCCACCGGGTTGGGACGCAGTGTCCAGTTACTGTGGTTCAATCAACGTATACAGTCAGTACCAAGTACATTGTACATGAACGTACTGAATTATCGTTTCTCAAGGCCTCCACCAGGGGGCAGTATATTGTATTTGATGTGTGCGTCGTATTAAAAACAAAACAACAAAAAAAAAAGAAAGAAGAGAAAAACACGACTAGTTGGGTGTATTGTTTGTGCCTTTCGTCGGGTTTTAGTTGGTTGGATTTGTACGTTTGCCATCCATGTTAAACGAGGGCTTGGTCTGCTCTGTTCCTGAACGCTGCTTCTCACTCCCACAGACGCCTGCTATGCTAAAGGATCACCGCCACATGTCAACACATTATGCTCCACGCCTATTTAAATATACACACACACAAGTATACACAAGTTCACCCCCCCCCCCATTCCTCCCTCCTCACTTTATAAAGAGTGTCCAAAATTGTTAGCCAACCCATTCAAATAGGGGCCAAATCTACCATGTACGCAAATTGATTGATTGTTTAACTATTAACGTCCTTATTGTTATCATGTCCTGAACTGTTATATATATATATATATATATCTTTTCCTTCCTATATGTTTTCTGCGCACGAACCACAACATAATACACATGTATGCACATATAGACATATGCTATAGCATCTCCATCCACACACACACACACACACACACACACACACACCCCCCGCCCGCCGGTGTCTGTCAGGAGCAGCAGACCGCCGGGTCAGACCGATGCCTGTTCATCTATTATGTGCTCGTCTCGATGTTCAATCTGGAATAAAAAAAAAAACGCTGTTTGTTTTACATCATGTCCTCTGTGATTGACCGCCCGCACACACACACACACACACACACACACACACACACACACACACACACACACACACACACACACACACACACACACACACACACACACACACACACACACACACACACACACAGAGACACACGCACACACACACAGACACGCACACACACACAGACACGCACACACATAGAGACACACACATACACGCACACGCACACACAGACACACATACACACACACACACACACAGACACGCACACACAGACACACATACACACACACACACACACAGACACGCACACACAGACACACACACACACAGACACACACACACATACACACACACACACACACAGACACGCACACACAGACACACACACACACCGCCTCCGTCCCAGCGTGCCTTGGGGAGACACAGGTGGTTGTGGCGTCCTACACAATTCAATTAGTTGTTAAAGGCGTCAACGGGGGGGGGGGGCTCTGCTACAATAGATATGCTAATGTTAAACACGGACGGACTCTGACA
Source organism: Muraenolepis orangiensis (assembly GCA_027704905.1). Classification (NCBI taxonomy): domain Eukaryota; kingdom Metazoa; phylum Chordata; class Actinopteri; order Gadiformes; family Muraenolepididae; genus Muraenolepis; species Muraenolepis orangiensis. The sequence continues at coordinate 8,574,057 of CM051016.1, read as the reverse complement.
GACACTCAAGAAAGGTTGAATTAAATAGGATTTTCTCAAATAAAACCACAATACAGCTGCTTGCTTGGATGTCTTGGATATATTTCTTGGATATATAAATATTTGTTACACCCCATAGGCTACGTTATAGTCGCAGAGAGAGTAACTGTCAGGGTGCCTATGTAGTTCTACATTGGCACATAGAGTTACTGTGTCGACATCAATAGTAGAGGATCAAACGTGTTGTAGAAGAACCGGGTGGCATGAGGTACTGGGATGAATCCACTAGATGGCGCCGTTGCCGGATAATTCCAGCTGTCACTTTTTCCCTGTATCTTCTGGACCTAAACCACATAATTGTACAGACTCTTGACACAGAATAAAACAAAGAGACACTGATGTGGTCAGTGGTCGTGCTGCTGTCTATGCTGCATACTTTGCAGTTGGCAAATGGGGAAATTGTTTTTGTTACAATCGCTCTGCTCAGGATGTGTAGACATAGTAGTCGATGTGTAGAAATGAAATAAAAATGCAAAGTTAAAATATATATATATAGAAAGCTGTGATGTTTAGGAAGTGTGTTGGTTGTATTGCAAACCCTAGTTCTAGCTGGGCTTCAAATGAGCTGGAGCTTCCTGGATGCTAACCAGAGACAGACAATCCAATTAACTAGAGAGGAGTATGTTTCCAGTCCACTGGCCAGGGAATGTGTTGTTTGCTGGTCGTTTGTGGTCTGGGTCATGCCCTAGATCAGTAGGCTATGTGGGCCTACACTGAATTGAATGCTATTCAAGATTTGATTTGCCATATGCAACAAGTACTATGAAACGCTTACTCCTCATTCCCTCCCACAGTATGAATCTTCTGAAATACTATACTATAACAAAAAAAAATAGTGTACACAATAAAAATAACAATAAAGTGACTGATGATATGTGCATGTTTTGAATTTGTGCAGGAAGCATTTATAAAGCATTTTAAAGTGCCAGTAGTGCAGCAGCATCATGAATACAGTGCAGAAGCTGTAATGAGTCCAGAAAGTCCAGCAAAGTATGACAGTGTATTGTTAATGACAATGTTATGATAGTGTATTGTTAATGACAATGTTATGATAGTGTATTGTTAATGACAATGTTATGATAGTGGCAGCACTCCTAGCAGTTCAGTAGGTGCGCCGCCTGTGGATAAAATATGTTTTATATATATATATATATATAATAACGCTAACTGTGGCTGTATGTGTGTAATAAACCAAATTACAGAAACATGTACTTAAAAGGTGAGGCCATTTGATGAAAACACTGAAATGTGTGAGCTTGTCTCTGGAGAGGGTTTGCGTGTCACACAGCAGTGGGAGCTCGTTACTCAAGGAGAGGGTTGCAGCTCTCTTCAGGTCAGGTGACACAGGAGCAACCAGACCACCTGGTTCGTCAGCCTGCAGTTCTTCACTGGGTCCCATGGGTCATTTTAAGTAGATACTTAAGTAGATCTAAGTATGTGTATGGGTGTATGTGTGTTAGTTAGATATTGTTTGCCAACTTATTGTACTTTTTGGATGAGCAATGACTCAGTTCTCAGTGACTTGTTGTTAGGAATGAAATGCACTTTTTTACTTCTGGTTGTTGTTTCGAGTTGTTCTCTTACCTTCCTTTGTTGAAACACACTATTTGTAAGTCGCTTTGGATAAAAGCGTCTGCTAAATGACTGTAATGTAATGTAATGTAATGTAATGTAATGTAATAAAATGGACGGACCACAGCAAGTCAGAATTTGCTAACCACACTTCCTACGCCCTCGTCCTACACAAGGAGGACACTGGTCACTGAACACCTCCAAGACAGACAAGATGGTTGTTGACTTCAGGAGACCGTATAGGAGAGAGAGCCCACCTCCTCCACATGCATGGAGAAGCGGTGGAACGTGTGGAACACCTAAAGTTCCCTTGGCTCCCTGGAGTCGTCCCCTGGGTTAAAATAGGGCCCAACATACATAGACTCTTCCTCTTCAGAAAGCTACAAAAACAGGTCCAGCTCCACCAGAAACGACTGCTAAATGTCTACAAGACATTTGAGAGCCTCCTGACTTACCTGCACTACTACTGTGTAGCAGGCTGAAAACTCACCTCTTCAGTAAGCAGTACCCGGATCCTTCCTCCTAGCACATCCTCTTAGCACTTTTACTAGTGTCTTTCTAAGTAGATTGTAAGTTAGATATTGTTCTATTGTTTGTATAACTTATTGTACTTTCAGCTTATTGTACTTTTACCTGAACTTATTGTACGTTCACCTGATATCTTGGAGGCTTGTTAGGAATGAAATGCATCTTTGACTTCTTGTCTTTGACGAGTTGTTCTCTTACCTTCCTTTTGTCCTTTGAAACACACTGTTGGAAGTCACTTTGGGGATGAAAAGCTTCTGCTAAATGCCTGTAATGTAATGTACTGTGAGGCATGCCAGCTGCCCAGGGCCTGCCCAGGGAGGGGGGGGGGAGCTCCCAAACACACAGACACTATCTATGCCAGGTGTGTAATGGAAGAAGAAGAACAACAACAACAACATGCATTATATCAGGGACACACACACACACACACACACACACACACACACACACACACAAGGCCACTGGGTTGGAACTGCTGCTGCTGCCCGACAAACAGTTCAGGACATATATTCACATTCAACCTCTGTACATTTGAAAAAAAAGGTCTAAATGTTGTTTATGTTGTGCCTTTAAAGGTTGTACTCGGAACAAATGGCACTTTTTAAACATGACGCTGCTATTGCTGCTGTTTTTTTGGTATTGCTTTACTTTAAACAAAAAAAAAAATAGTCTTATCTTACTTTAACTACATCAGGAGGGCAATAAAGATCATTGTGTCTTGTGTGGGTGTGTGTGTGTGGGGGGGGGGGGGGTACCTATATGAATACAGACCGCTTGTATTCGTTAGTTTGTATTCCAAGTAGTTTTCGTTTGTCGTAAACATATCGGTAAGCTTGCATCATGTCATACATGATAGGCGGCTCACTTTGAACAGTTTAATGGGGTATTGCAGGGGTCTAATCTCGAATTGTTAGGAATGAAATGCACTTTTGCCTTCTGGTGACGAGTTGTTCTCCACCTTCGTTGAACACACTATTAAGTAAGGCGCTTTGGGACAAAAGCGCGTCTGCTAAATGACAATAAGGTGTGTTATTTAATGTAATGTTATCTACGTGTTGTATATCAATCGCCTTTACAATGTAAAGTTCCATTGCGTTTTGCTCGTATTGATGCATAAATTATGAAACAATACACATTGTGGGACAAAAGTCCCACACTGGGTCTGTAAAAACAACACAACAGTTGGCCATTTTTTCACGGTGTCGAATTTTCCGCGGAAATGTTATTTTACTTAATTTATTTATATATTTACGTACGCTTACTGATTGATGGCCGTCTTGACCAATCGCTGCACTCGTCGTCGGCGCCCGCGCACGTCCCGCCCCCGTTGGCTTCTCTCTGGAAGAAGCGGACGGACTAATCAGCGCGCGGCTCCGCGTGTTGTGTGTGTGTGTGTGTGTGTGTATGTTCAGCCATTTTGTAAGAGCCGCCAGCATCCAGCCTCCTCCTCCTCGCGCCGCCCTGCCTTCTCCTCAGAGCTGCACTTCTTATTGTGCAATGGACGGGTGAGTAGCAACAGAAAACCGCCGCTTTTTACCGTCTTTACCTTTAAAACTAAATACGCGTTTGAACGTAGCGTCTTTGGGTTTAGTTCGTTTCGCGTGTATTGGCTTCAAACCCGCGATGGCGGCGCCACTTTTTGGAAAGTTTGAGTTAAAACGGAGCGGGGTTTTTTTTCCCTTCTTCCATAACAAATGCAACAGTTAGCACGCTAGCAACAGTTAGCTCCTCCCGCAGCACCAGTCGTCAGTTCAACGGGAAATTGAATGTACAGCCCGCCGCTGTTTTATCGTCGTATGTGTTCACCACATACCAAGTTTTAAAACGACACTGGACATTGCAACACAAACTAAATACATATATATACTTTTGTTTGGTGACATTTTAGTTCCTTCTTCGTACGCTTGTTACCCGATCGGTCCGTTGGGAGCGCGAGCGCTAAGCGTTAGGCAACGTGTCTCATTTCCGCGTTCATTGGTCTCGTGTTGAAGACGTCTGGTTTCGGGGGGGGTTTTTTGGGCGAACTTCTGCCGCGTTTATTTCGTGAGTTTTCTTCGGCGCACGGCGTCCAAACTTCGCGTAACAGACAGACGGAGCCCCCACCCACCCCCTCTCTCTCTTTTCCTCCCTCTCTCTCTTCCTCATCCTCGTATTGATGTGTGTGTGTTGTTGTGCTCCGCAGCCGCCTAAACGCTGATCTGTACCCCCTGGGATCCGGCTACGTCCCTGAAATTGGGTAAGGGTTCACCATATTCCATATGTCCCGGACTCCATCGTGTATGTTTTATGATATGTATCTATCGGGTGTGTTTTTAATATGCTAAACGTATGCGCCTCAACTCTTGAGACGTCTTCGCGTTAGGGCTAAAATGCCAATAACATAACATTGACTAAGAGAGAGGGGATGGGCCCCACCCCCCCCGCCCAAATCTGGTTTAAATCCATTTATTTCAACGTCGATCTTTTTTTTCTCCCCCCCCCCCCCCCCCGATTGATGCATGCATGCATGCATTGCAAAACATTTCGATTTATCGAGATGTATAATCGAAAAATACATATTAGCAGTTACTCCGGTAAAGCCCTCTCTGTCGAAGGCCCTTCCTGAATTGTGTGTGGATTTACTTAGGCAGTACATTCTGAATGAGGAAGTCGTTGACGAACTGCACTATACAGTATACTGTGTATTCGTAATGGTGGTGTAGTAACGCGAATTTGTCTATAATATAACGACGCTTCCTTACTCGGTTTGATCTTATATTTATATTCCCATCGCGCAGAATCCACCATGTGTGCTAGTCGAGGCATGAACGTATTAACCATTGTCCTTGATAATTGGTCAACTGTATTACTGACACTTGTCTTTCTTTTACAGAAGTGTCCATGACATATCAGTTGGCACAAAGGTAGGTGTTCTTTTTTTCTCTCCTATCTCTCTACCAAATGTTTTGTCACCTTTTTCTGAAACTACTAAACTAGGTCTCCACACGAGTAAATCCACAAGTGGTTTCTCCTATAATTGCTACGTGTGTTCAAATTTGTTTTTCTCTCCCCTTGTGTGATGAGTTAGCAGAGAAGGGTGGTTAAAGATTGATGAAGAAAACTTTTTTTTTATAGGTTTGCTATATAAGGCTGCTGCATCATGAATAATGGGACAATAGTTTGGACGTTGTTCGTTAATTATTTATGTATATTACGATGGTTGCCACATGGGACGGTGTTCAACATGGCTCGCTGGTTTCTTGGGAGCATGAAGAAAATCTGACTTCTTCTAACGTGGGCGTTTAGCGACACAGCACTGACGGCGAAAAAAACAGGCGGCGAGACTTTTTTTCTTATTCTTCGTTGAATCTAAACTTTATTTAGAGTCCCACTCCCGCGAGAGCCCACCGTTGTTGTTGACGGAGCGCGCCTGTGTTCCGGTAAGCAAGTATGCTTAAAGAGAAACATGTTTGTCTGCGGCTAATTACCGGGGTTTTTTTGGGGGGGGAGACTTGTGTAGCTCATAAAAGGAGATTGTTAAGGATGTCGGAGCCGTAGTTACCGGAGGGGGGGGAGGGTTTAGGTGACCTAACAGGTTTTTAGTGCTGTAAGTTTCCTCCCTTCTCTGTTCTTCCTCGTCCCCCTGGTCAAAGGTCTTTTTTCCCCTTCATTTTTCTTTTCGTCGTCAAACGATCCCAACAGAAGGCAGACGCCAAACAGCCCACAAAACCCCACCCACCCATTCATTAGCTGTCCTTTTCATCACACCCATTGTTTTTAAATGCATACCAGACAATTGGACTCTTTGCGGTTTCCAATCGATACCCGTGATTAGAGATCAGCCGCGCCCTCCATGCATATTCATTGCCTCCCCCCCCCCCACCCCCCAGGTGGTGTGGGAGTCCCATTACAGGGAGGGGTACAGCAGCGCGACCCCGTTCTTTGACTGGGTAGTCCGTCTGGGCGGAGCGTCTGGAATTCCGTGGACGCATTCCAGTCTTCTCCAATTTGGCACAATTCCCAACCCCTTCCCTCCCCCTTTCCCGTGACTGGGGGGCCGGCTAGTGAATAAACAAGCCGGTACCTGCCTTGTTCTTCCTGTGCCTGCTCACAAGAGTTCAACCACCCCCCAACCCAACCCCACCAACCCAACCCCCCTCCCAGAGCTCGACACAGCCAGGCTGAGAGCACAGACGGGGGTTGAATGCGGGAAAACAAAGTAGGCTTTGGTATCTCTCATTACCTGCTCTGGTTACAGAGGATACGGTTTCTCGCCACGCCTTCCCAGAGAGTCGCTTTGCAGCCGTGAAACCGACCCGACTGTATTTAAAAATTAAAAAAAATTAGTTTGTTACAAGTCACATTGGGCGTCTGGCGCACGTGGAGTCAATTTGAGACGCACCTCCCCCCACCCATGCCTTGCTTGCTTGCTTCCTGAATGCCAACCAGGTGACTGGTGGTGTGGGGGTGGAGACATGTTCCCTATAAAACCCTCTGTTCCCGACGGGGCCTGCCGCTCCTCTGAACAAAGGGGGAAGCCACTCTTTTGAGTATTTGCGCTCGCAATCTACCGTCCCCTTAGGTTACCTACCGCTCCGCCGTCGGGCCCCGCCGAGCAAACAAAAGGTGGGAGCGCAGGTCGGCACTAGTTGAGCAGGTTTACGCCGGGGCCTCCTCCCCGTGGCTTGGCTTGAGCTCATAGTATCCAGCTTTCTGGATTCTTGATTTTTTTTTTGGCGTCACTCACTTTTTAATGTTAGCCTGTGTGCACTTTTCTTCCTCTCTGCCTCAGATTGTCGTCTCAGAGCCACAGGTAGGCCGACCGTGCCTTTTTTTGTTTTCCACACGCATTCGTCTGGAGTTTTTATTGTTATGTTTGCTTAATTTTTTTTATTTTGCTCCATGTAGCTTTTCTCTATTTTTATTTGGCTCCGGTAGAGGGAGGAAATGTCTGGGGAAGTGAGTTGCAACGCATGCAGATGTAGAACAATGAGCGTCAGTCTCTGAGGAAGCGGCCATTGCACTGGAAGCCGGGGCCCGCTCTTAATCTGCTTCCTGTTTGGGGTTTGGTTTGGGGGAGGAGCGGTTGTGGGCGTGGATCGCGGGCCTCCACAGAATACTTTTTCAGTTTTTCCCATGGCTTTGCTGTGCGCTGGGTCCCATGTATCAAACCGTGTTTGTTGGCTGGGAGTGGGTGGCGGGGGCAGGGGGGGGGGGGTTGGGGGTTTCCGAGGGTAAAGTCTGAACAGCCAACCGCCCTCCCATGCGTCAGTTTGTCAAATGCCTTTCTGTTTTTATCATCCCATGCCATACTAAAACATGTGCTGTTTTTGTTACTAATCGCATACTTCAGATGTTGTCTCTTTTTCTTTTTTTAATGTGGTAAACCCGGTGCTCCACAGATGCCTTTTAGAAACAGATGTGCAGGGTTTTTAGCCCGCCACCAAGGAAACCACTTTCAGTCTCATGTTTAATTTGTAGGCTGTGCAGAAGGCAGACCCCAGATCACCCGCAAATCTGTGTCCAGGCCAGGAGATAAGGGTCTGTTTGCGCGTTTGTGTGTGTGTGGGGCCTCAACATGACTCGGATGAACCATCTGGAAGTCAAAGGGTAGTTTATACAGCCACTAACGAACAATGTTATGTTCCCGTGGCAACGCTTCACCCAATCCATCTCTACAATGCCACTTTGCAGCCACCACCAAAATGATCGGTGCAGACAGAAAATGGTATATATATTGGTGCCTGGCCACCACCAGACAGTGACCATACCCCCCCCCCCCACCCCCATCTCAGGACCAGAATATGTTACACACAGATCCATGTTGTGTTTGGCCCTCCGTGCCCAAGAGCGAGAGAGAGAGGGTGTCCTTGGGACTCTCGTGTGGGTGTGTGTGCGCGGCTGCGTGACAATGCCCCCCCAGTCTGGGCTCCAACAGCACCTCCATTGTGGAGTGACAGAGAGCTTAGGCTGCTGAGCCGGTCCGTGTGACTGCTGCACTTCATCGCACACTGGGCTCCAGCAGAACAGCAGTTTATTCCCTTTATTCATTCAATGAGAGACTCGGGGCCCAAGATCGGGCCGCTCTATAAACACAGTACAGAAGTGTTTGCGTGTGTGCAGAGAATCTGCTCCTGCCACACCAGAAGGTTTCAATATGCCTTCTTCTTCTAGCCAGAGAATGGCTTTTTGTCTGACATCCTCACTGTAAGAGGAGACCTTTTCTACTGTACAGTCAACCTTTCTAAATACGTACGGCCCAGCCTATCACAATAGTCTTAAGTAGTATAGGTGGGGGGGGGGGGGAAGAGTCGAGGCAGACAGTGATGCAGGGTGGATGGTCTATGGTATGATTATAGTTGTACGAGGGCGGGGGGGAGGGGCGTGTAATATCCCTGCCGTTAAACAGGGCAACTGTATTCTCCTGAAAGGGAATGGGGGCTGTCTGCTCTCTGGTTATCAAGATGACTTCCTGCTGCTTCCCCCACCTCCTCCACTGCTGCTGTAACCTGAGAGCGGTGTGCCTTCCACCTGCTGCACTGAGCCGTTGAGTGTTTGAGGCACCCAACTGAACCCTATTGTTCTTGTCTTTTTGTCTCCTCTCCCCTCTCTCTCCCTCTCTCTCCCTCTCTCCTCTCTCTCCCTCTCTTCTCTCTATTCCTGCAGAGGGGATCCGACGAACTCTTTTCTTCCTGCATATCAAACGGGCCCTATATCATGAGCTCAGGTAGGGAGGCGGAGCCAGGCGAGGGTGAGCCAATCCCCCTACTCCTTGTCTTTTATTGTTGAAGTGCCCGTTGTCGTTTGTGTGGTGTTTGTGTTTGCCGTTTCCGTGGAGACGGGATCCATTATTCAGTGGGCGCCGGGGGCATTCTGTTTGTCCTCCTTTTCTCCCCCAGGCCGATCGTATCTCATGCTTCGTCTCCCCTTTCCCTCCGTAGCCAATGGCAGCGACAGCAAAAAGTTCAAAGGTGACATCCGGAGCCCCGGTGTTCCATCGCGGGTGGTTCACCTGCGCAAGCTCCCCAACGACATCAACGAGACGGAGGTCATCAGCCTCGGGCTGCCCTTCGGCAAGGTCACCAACCTGCTCATGTTGAAGGGGAAGAACCAGGTATGTGTTCGTCCTTTAGCCTGCTTCGGTGGGCAACGAGTAGTACACGTCATCGAGGGGACCCGGCCCTGCCCTGCCTTTCCCCTACAGTGTAGTAATGTCAGTTGGGGCTGAACTATACATTATATTTTGACAGATTGCGATAGATAATAGTGTTCCACTATTAGTACGAATGATATTTTTTGGCATCACGATTTCAATTGTCAAAATGTGTTTGTCTGAACCGAGCGGTGTTTTTCCTGTGTGCAGGCGTTCCTGGAGCTGAACAGCGAGGAGAGCGCCCAGACCATGGTGAGCTACTACTCCTCCGTCACCCCGCTGATCCGGAACCACCCCGTCTACGTCCAGTACTCCACCCACAAGGAGCTCAAGACCGACAACTCTCCCAACCAAGTGGTAGGCAGAACCGCACACACACGTTCACATCTGTTGTTGGTGGCCGTGGAAACGGAGCCTACAGTTTGGGAACAGTGTTGGCCTGAGGCCAGATCCCGGGCTCCTTCCTCTGTGTCCTCCCATTAGTGTTATTTCTCCTTTTTGTTTTTCTTGTAACAAATACAATTGCCTCCAGTTTTACGTCACGGCTCAAGGTGGACAAATCTTCTGCGTAGCTATTTTAGAGATCTAAAATAAAGTAGTGAAGTTGAGTGGCAAAACCCTTTATTTTTTGGGGGGGGGGGGGGGAAATCAATCACTATGCAAATGTGGGACATTCCAGTGTTCCCCACTCTTTGTTTCACAGGGTATTCTAAGGGAGGCGGGGGGGTCATTTGCATGCATTTGCATATTGAGTTATGTAGGTTTTGGGTCCCCCCAGGCTGCACGGGATAAAGTGAAACAACTACTGTTTAACCAAAGGCTTAAGTAACGACACCCTCCCCAGCCCAACAGGATGTAGTCGTGTACACACTGATGGTGGTGTGTGTGTGTGTGTTTTCTCTCTCCAGCGGGCTCAAGCTGCCCTGCAGGCCGTCAACGCCCTGGACGGGGAGGTGGTGGGTGACATGGGGTGTCCACTGTCCCAGAGCCCCGTGCTCAGGATCATCGTGGACAACCTGGTCTACCCCGTCACCCTGGAAGTGCTCTACCAGGTACACCGCTTCACTCCCCGCCGTGTAACAACGCTCTTACAAAGGCCTTGCTTTAACAAAATGCCATTCAACGCTTCCACAGGCCCTCGCACTACTGCTTTGGGTCGATGTAACCAGCACAAGCAAAATTAAGACTTTACTTGGATACACTTTTTATAGGAGTAATTATTCAAGTGTTCGCTGTCGTTTTTCTTTATAAGTTGTGACAATTAAGTGCATTTAGACTGGGAAGGAACAATTACAAAGCTGCAATTACCCGTGCACCGGATAATTGCTTCTCACATCTTGCCAGCGGCTGCTTTCCCCATTGTTTTTATTGTATTGAGTTGAAAGCCACTGATAAATTGCTGGTTTTTTTTGTTAACTGGAATCAATGCTAGTTATTTCTCAATAGCTTTTTTTTTTTTTCTTCTCTTCTCCACCCTGTAGATCTTCTCCAAGATCGGGGTGGTGCTCAAGATCATCACCTTCACCAAGAACGGCCAGTTCCAGGCTCTGCTCCAGTACGCAGACGGCATGGCCGCCCAGCACGCCAAACTGGTAAGAGGGCTCCCCAGCCAGCCCTCGATAGAATTGAGATATAATCATGTCTTGAGTCCATCTTTCAAAAGTCTTAAGACATGAGAAGAGGGTTTGTTATGAATGGCTTTTTTTTTGTGATGTTGCAATTTTTAAATTGCAATAATTGTTCACAGGTTTTTAGTATTATTTACCGAATGCTTCTGGCAGGTCAGGATAGTGGAACCAGCAACACTCGTATTGCTTTTAACATTTACTAGAGCAGCTCACCTTTTCACTGGCATTTAACCTCACTTTTTTTAATGTTTAAGTAAACATTTGGGTACAGTTGTCTGTAATTCTAAAGTAAATAATTTTTGTTGGATTATTTTCCTTCAATTTTGGTTACTGTAAAGTTGATCATAAATGTAATTGTGAGTGGCATTCAAATAAAACATTCTAATCTCAACTTTTCCTTAAGCTGTTGAAAGCCTGTTTTTAACGCTCCCTGTCTTCTCCTCCAGTCCCTGGACGGGCAGAACATCTACAACGCCTGCTGCACACTGCGGATCAGCTTCTCCAAGCTCACCACCCTCAACGTCAAGTACAACAACGACAAGAGCCGGGACTACACCCGGCCGGACCTGCCCACCGGGGACTCCCAGCCCCACGTAGACCACCAGGCCATGGCCGCCGCCTTCGGCATGGCCCCGCTCCACGCAGGTGAGCCCTGACCCGCTGGTATAGGAGGCATAGTATAGTCAACATGGAGGCATAGTATAGTCAACATGGAGGCATAGTATAGTCAACATGGAGGCATAGTATAGTCAACATGGAGGCATAGTAAAGTCAACATGGAGGCATAGTAAAGTCAACATGGAGGCATAGTATAGTCAACATGGAGGCATAGTATAGTCAACATGGAGGCATAGTATAGTCAACATGGAGGCATAGTAAAGTCAACATGGAGGCATAGTAAAGTCAACATGGAGGCATAGTATAGTCAACATGGAGGCATAGTATAGTCAACATGGAGGCATAGTATAGTCAACATGGAGGCATAGTATAGTCAACATGGAGGCATAGTATAGTCAACATGGAGGCATAGTAAAGTCAACATGGAGGCATAGTAAAGTCAACATAGAGGCATAGTAAAGTCAACATAGAGGCCTAGTAAAGTCAACATAGAGGCATAGTAAAGTCAACATGGAGGCATAGTAAAGTCAACATGGAGGCATAGTAAAGTCAACATAGAGGCATAGTAAAGTCAACATAGAGGCATAGTAAAGTCAACATAGAGGCATAGTAAAGTCAACATAGAGGCATAGTAAAGTCAACATAGAGGCATAGTATAGTCAACATAGAAGCTTCAAAGTATTTGTCATGTTTTATATTTTCACTTGCCAACTGGGCACTGTTTTTAATGTGTAAACAGTGTTATGTTTTAACCAGTTTTTCCTCTGAAATGGATTCATGTATCACATTAATTTATTATTGTAAAGACTGAGTGTCGTGAAAAAAATGAGGAACTTTATAATGCAAGCCTCACCCTTTCATAGTGCTTGGTGTGTGTGTTGCTGCCATGCAAGGTTAATACAGCACAGAACCACCAAGGCATGGGCCCCCATCTCTTGTGTTATACTGTCACCCTCTCGAGGGTTTTACTGACTCATCTCCGCCTGCTCCAACAGCTCCGGGTCTGATCTCCGCTTCTCCCTACGGTGGAGGCCACGGCTTCCCCCCCCACTTCGCCCTCCAGCAAGCAGGTCAGTCCACATCCGATCCTCCTGGTACCATGTGCTCCTCGGAGACAGACCCCCAGGGATCAGAACATTCAGAATTCAAGTCCCCGAAACAGACAAAGTACGAAGTCGGAACTGGTAATGTGAACCTCTGCCGAGGTGTCCCTGAGCAAGGCACCAGCCCCCCTTACTTACACTGCTCCCCGGGTAGCTGTATACACAAAAGCTGCCCACTACTAAATGCAGAGGAACACATTTCCCTGTGTGTACATGTATGAGACCATTAAAGAGGATTCAATCCTCCAGATTTAGTATAGTGTGGGTTTAAAGAAGTCGATCTGGACTCCATTGCTGCTGCCAAAAGAAAAATCATTGCCTCATGATTTAGTGTGTTTTATGTGTGCTTTTCCTCAGCCCTCGTTGTTACTACGGCCAAAAGAGAAACACATTGAGTCTTGTTTAATGATTCGTTTCTTGCAATTATTCTCTCTGTTGCCCAGTGCTCAAGGCCATCTCCCTCAGTTGGTCTTTCTTGTTCCAGTGGAGTTGGATGGTAAATGATTGGATGGTATTTATTAATCCCCCCCCCCCCTGTAGGTCTGTCCGTGGCTGGCTTCCCAGGTGCCCTGGCGTCTCTGGGCGTCAGCCAGGGCGGCATGGCGGCGGCAGCCGCTGCCGCCAGCCGTCTCAGCATGTCGGGGATGACCGCCCAAGGGGGCCACAACGTCCTGTTGGTCAGCAACCTGAACCCAGAGGTCAGTGCCATTCTTGGGTTTCGTCCATGAGTCAATGCGGTGCAGAACACTATTATTATAATACATTTTTTTAAAGTCCCATTGCCGAACACTATGCTTTACTGGCCTCCGAACATGAGAGAGGTCTCTTGTTGGGGGAGGTCCTAGTCTCCCCTGCCTCCCTTCAGATCAAGATAACTGCCTTTTTAGTTGTAAAGAAAAGCTAATTGGGTCTCCCTCGTGGAACCCCCTCCCCCTCTCTCTCTCTCCCTCTCCCTCTCCAAAGACCCCTCCTCTTTTGTGTTTGACCAAACCTGCTGCAATTTCCAACTTTTTGCTCACTGAATTTTTTTTAAAAGTTTATTCAAAACACTAACTTCTTTATTTTTAAATCTTGCCATTTCATATCTTCATTTTTGCCCATTAGTTGAAATCATTCTTGAGTTGTTGGAGAGACAATATTACTTTTTCAAGAGAGACGTGGCATCCACTTCTCACTATGTAGACGTTTTAAGTTCCTGTATAGAATTGGGTCATATATCAATATTGTCCATCAAGACGTGTATATGTACCACTTGAATACTAATTTTAAGATCATAGAGGCTAATGTTGCGCAGATTAAGTCCGCCAATGACTTGTTCCCTCTTTGTCTCGGTGTAAATACTCGAGACGGGAAGCGGTTATCCAGTACAAAAAGTACATATTGTCTCTGCCATTTTTCTGTATTTCATTGTTAATCTTTTTTCTCTTCTGTTTCTCCTAGTGTTCCCATAGTGCCAGTGCATTTTTAATTTAGCCAATTCAGCTGTCTGAAGCACTGTTTCTTTGTGTATACTGACCTTGTTTTTTTTTTACTTCCTTTTCTCTCTTCTCTCACTCACTCTCTCTCTCTCTCTCTCTCTCTCCCCCTCTCTCTCTCTCTCTTGCTCTCTCTCTCTCTCTGTTTTTTATTTTTTAAACCCACCCCCCTCTCCTCTCACCTGAACTCTTGCCAACTGACTGCACGCCCGATGGCCAATTGTCCACCCACCACCCTCTGTTCCATTTTTACCCTTTCATTACCCCCAACCCACTGCCCCTTCCTACTGCAATTTGGACGCCACCCACCAACTGTGAAACCATGACCAAACCCCCCCCCACCGCTACCTCTGCCATCACCACCATCCTCTCCATCTGTCCTCTCTCTCTCTCCTCATCCTCCATCTCTCCATTCATCCCTCTCTCTCTCTCTCTCTCGCTCCCTTTATCTGCTCTACCTCCATCCTGTCCAATCACTCTCTCCCTCCCCCCTTGTTCTGTCCTTATCTCCTCTGTCCATTCTCTCCCTCCCTCCCTCCTCCCTCCCTCCCTCCCGTCATGGTACTGTGGCCTTCCTGTGGACCTCGCTGCCTGTGGCCTGCGGACATGTCCTGACTCCACTCCACTGTCCTCCACTCCGTTCCGTCTCTTTTCCCCTGTTCCCCCCCCCCTCTCCCTGCCCTCCTGCTCCCCCTGCTGTCTCTAAAGAGCGTTACGCCACACTGCCTCTTTATTCTTTTCGGTACGTTGTCATCCTTTCATCTCTTGTTTTTATTTTTTATTGTTTTATTACTACTACTACTACCACTACTACTACTACTACTACTGTTACCAGACAAGGTGGGGCTTGTCTCGTTTCATGTGTTTGGCTTTAATATTATTTTATTACTTAAAAAAAAAGTCAAGAAATTGGCACATGGTGGCTTAACATCATTGCTACAAAGCTATGAGGGGCGGGGTGTCCATTTCCCAGTGGGTTTGTATGACCTGTTCTGGTAGTTGTCGGTTGGTTGGTTGGTTTGCGTGTGTGTGTGTGTGTGTGTGTGTTTGTTTGTGAAAAGACAAAATCAAATGGAAAGGCGACTGAAAGCGACAGCATTTCGACGGGCTGGGAGGCCTCGGTTCCCGGTCCACTCGTGTCATGACAATTTTTCCATTTCCTCATTTAAGTAATGTTTGGATAAGCAAAGGACATTGAGCCAATTCCCTGAAGGAAAGTCAATGGCAAACCGCTAAGCCAACCCAACGGCAACGATGGATCCCAAGTCATGGGAATCCGTTGGAACACTTTATTTTGGCCCATTTTGACCCTATTTGGCAGCCTTTTAAATGTTGAGATGCTGTTGCTTTGCGGTGAGCGTCGGTCGACGTGTCCCCGGGATTATGTTGCCGTGTTCTCTTCCACTTTGTCTTTTATTGATTGTAGTTTTTCTTAGGTAGGTATGTGCATGTGTTAGAGGACCTCGCATGGCTACCCATCAGTCCCCGTCTCTCCAGACGTCACTTCCCTCGATTTCCCACTTGATTCGTTCATTTTATTTCCCCCCCTTGCCAAATCAAAACCTCCTCCCATCTACCCCACAATATTATTAGACTTGTCCAGGAGGGATTTACAGCTCTTAATGCCATGTAGGCATAAGCTTTCAGTCTTACACTAGCCTTAATCCAACTGGAGTTATTTAACCAGTAATCCCAGGAATCCCATCAAATATATATATAATCTATAAGAAGAAGAAAAAAATGCCATGTTTTGAGTGACTTTTAAACTGTAAATGTGTTCTTTGCTGTGATTGGCTGTGTGGCTCGTCTCTAAGCTATGTGCCGGTTGGCTGAGAGTGCGTTGTGACACACCTTTTTGTCCCCGGTCGCTAGGCGTGTACGGCGACGTGATGAGGGTCAAGATCCTGTTCAATAAGAAGGAGAACGCTCTGATCCAGATGTCGGACGGCACACAGGCCCAGCTAGGTAACCCCCTCCTGCAACCCGCACCCAGTCTCATCTCACGTACGCCCAGGAGGCTAATCAATCTCCATGAACAGTTCCTGCTGCCATTTCCCTTTTTAAAAGGACAAAGTGTGTGTGGAAGAGTGTACAAGTACTCTCCTCCATCAGTGTCCAAAAGTCCCTTTTTTAGAATTGCGTCTTTTTACCTGCCAGAGTGGAAGACTCTACCGGCCAAGCAATTGTTTAAATATGTAACCTTGAAGTAGTTCAACATGCCAAATGGTCGAATCTGTCCACCAAAGCTGGTAGCAGGTGTTAAGTTTGGACCCTCTGAGCACCTTTTTTATTTTTTTATTTTTTGGGTTTACAACCCAGTTGTACTTGGCAGTACAACACGGCATATGCAAAGAGTGTGCATCATAGGTGGTAGCATAAGCCAACTGGGAATGTATTTGAACCCAGGGTCTCTTAGTTTGGGAACTACATCTTGGTCTGGAGCTATATCTGTCTTTCAGTTGGTTAACTTTGGCTCCCCTTGTGCGCCCCCTCCCCCCCCAGCCATGAGCCACCTGAACGGCCAGCGGCTGCACGGCCGGGCCATGCGGGTCACCCTGTCCAAGCACACCACGGTGCAGCTTCCCCGGGAGGGCCACGAGGACCAGGGCCTCACCAAGGACTACAGCACCTCCCCGCTGCACCGCTTCAAGAAGCCCGGCTCCAAGAACTACTCCAACATCTTCCCTCCCTCCGCCACCCTCCACCTCTCCAACATACCGTAAGCGCTCACAGCTTGACTCGCTGTGTGAACGGACGGACGCTCTGTAGCTGATGAGATCCTCTGTGCTTCTCCAGAAGACTTTCTGTTCCAGGCTATTTTCCACTCTGCTTTATTTAATTGTTTTTGTTTTACATTTCTGCATGGTTGTAGAAAGGCTTTTAATGGCAGTATTTTGACAACCGCAGAAGGACGACTGTATGAGATAATGGAGTGTGGGTGTGCAGTGACTGTACCCTGGTGTCATGCATCTGCGGTGTACTCATTTCCTGTTGGGCTTCTATTGCAGGCCTGCTGTGGTGGAGGAGGACCTCAGGGGGCTGTTTGCCAGCTCAGGATCCACTGTCAAAGCCTTCAAGTTCTTCCAGTGAGTTGTTAACTTCCATATTTCCTTTGGGTCTTTAAAGGTGTCCAGCCCACGGCCAAACTGGATCCATTTTGATTAGGGGCGCGCTGAAAAGCGCTTGGGCATTTAATAAGGCGTTCCGGAGTAAGGATGGAAGCCCAGATTGAGTTTGAACAACTAGTTTTCGGAGCATTATGCCACGTCCACCGCTAACCGCCTGGCCTCCCTCCCCTTACAGGAAGGACCGCAAGATGGCTTTGATCCAGATGGGCTCGGTGGAGGAGGCCATAGAGTCCCTCATCGAGTTCCACAACCACGACCTGGGAGAGAATCACCACCTCAGAGTCTCCTTCTCCAAGTCCACCATCTAGCACCCACCACCACCCTCACCCAAGTGCCCTTACGTTACCCCCCCCCCCCCCCCTCCGAGCCGACCCCACGGCTCGGTGTCCTTATCTCACGTTTGACCTCTGGACGAACGGACGTTTCCGCGCTGGCCGGTTACCCGTCCGGTGG
This sequence comes from Muraenolepis orangiensis, assembly GCA_027704905.1. Lineage (NCBI taxonomy): Eukaryota > Metazoa > Chordata > Actinopteri > Gadiformes > Muraenolepididae > Muraenolepis > Muraenolepis orangiensis. The sequence goes on along the minus strand of CM051016.1, from coordinate 8,556,381 downwards.
GAACGTTGCCCGCCTCCCCCGCCGCTCTGGTGATCGGACTACCGGTCGAGTCTTAAGTGAAGGCGAGCAACGTTCCGCAGCGAGGCGTCCGTTCCTGGGAGGTAAAGTAGGGTGTGCTGGTAGACCGTCACTTTAGACCAAAACGCTTTAGAACGACACCATCCACCACGTACGTACGTATATATATATGTATATGTCTGGGGATGACGCTGACCCACGCTAGACACACTTCAGCATTCCTTGGCAAGAACTTACGCTAGATACTCTAGATTTATATACAGCTATGTGTGCCTTTTTTTTTATCGAGATGCCACTTTTCAAAACTATTTGGCCAGTCTGAGGGAGTTCTGGGACCGTTTTGTTTTCTTCTTTTGGTTCCTGGACCAACACGCTTTTCTTTTTGTTTTGATCAAACATACATTTTATATCCATTCTAAAGTTGTAGCTTCTTCATATAAATATATATATATATATACACACTGAGCTATCCGGGGGGAGGGGGGGAAACCAGTACCACTATATCAATCACCTCGTAGTCACTTAACTGAGGAAGTGCCTCTCTCTCTCTAGTCTTGTGCCTTACCTTGCTGTGGCCAGATAGCCTTAAGCATGGTGCAGGCTTGGTGTCGTCGCGTTGGGGGCAGTCACCCGTCTGCGATGCCCCTCTAGATGGGCCAAACCGTTTGCTTTGGTAAAGGATGGCCCGTCTTCTTGTTCTTTTGGTTTACTGATGAATCAGAAATACTTAGTTATTTTGAAAAGTAAAACTTCATATATATATATATCGCCTCCCTCCTCTCCCTCCCCCAGTATATATGTATTTAGAAACTTATGAATGTAATTCTAATAGATGCATATCCTATAGATGCATATCCTATATCTTTAAGTGCTGTAGTTTATTTTAGAGGTGTGGGTGGGTGGGGGAGGTTTTAAAGTCCCTGTTTATCTCTCGGTACCGAGATCCCCGGAGGCCTTGCTCCTCACGCTCCACCGAGCATAAATATATATATCTATAGTTCCCTTTTCTTGCTTAGTCCTTCATATCCTTCTCTTTTTTGTTGGTGTAGTTGTTCCGTTTTAGTATTTACGCATGTATTGCCTATATACTGTATTGTTTAATCAGGGTGTAGGGAGCTGGGTGTGTGACCATGACCTTGTGCCTTGGAAGAGCTGAAAGAGGCTCTTGTTCCCGCCGGCCGACCTCTGACCTCTTGACAGGGGGCAGACGCCTCGTTCCCCCCCCTCCTTGATTCCTAGCTTCCAGGTATCCCAGCGTCTGTTGTTTGTCATCTTAGTCTTCCTGGCGATCCCGACGGGCTCAACCCACGGCAGTCGGACGGCTGTTATCATTTTATTTTGTGAGGGTTAGTGTTTTTGTTTTAGGGGGTTATTTTATACGTCAGTCCCTGTATCTCTGGCTCCAGTCAGACAGTTTTACCAAAATTGTTTTGTTTTTTTTGTTGTATTTTTTTTTAATTTAGTGCACTTTGTCACCATGTAGTAGGTGCTAGTAGACCACGTCACTCTGGAGTCTTAAAAAAAGAACGGTCTTCACATTCCCGCCCTGGTCCTAGGGCCCCCCGAGGCAGGTTCACTCTGGTCTGGTCCAAGAAGGAAGGAGGGGGAGAGAGAGAAGAGAGGGAGAACATGTTCTCTCATGCATGGTGTGAACGTTTCCTGTAGCTTCAGAGGGGTATTATTGCTGTTATACGGACCAAAGTATGTTTGAAACCCGGTGGCTAGGTTCTTCCCGTTCCGCCTGTGTTGGATCTGTGGATGTGTTGGATGTGCCCCCTCGACGCTCTCTCTGTGCACATTCCCTATTGGGTATACACGTAGGATAGTCCTTTCTCTCTCGCTCGCTCCCCCTCTCCTCTTTCATTCCTGCAAACGCCTTGGACAAAGTCACATGAAGTCAAAACGCCTTGCAAGTAAACTAGTGATATACTGTACTCTGAACCGGTCTAGTTCTGATTAACGTTAAGAAGCAGGTTTTTTTGTTGTGTGTTTAGGACGGATGCTCGATTAAGCCACAGCAGTAGCTGTTCTATTGACCGTGTAGTTGGCCATATCGGCCTGTTCCTTTTTCATGGTAAAAGCTTTTATTTGTCATTGTTTTTTTCATATATATATATATGGGGGGGGGGGTGGGTGTTCAGCCTTATTTGAAGGGGGGGGGGGGGGGCGGGGGGGTAGATGGTTGTATATATTCGTGTTTTTGTACCACAAAATCATTTGGATTCTGTATATCCACTTTACATACAAAACATGTATATTTTGATAAGATGCGGTGCAATCTGTAACACTCTGTAGAGCTGTGAAGACGATTTTTTTTTTTTGTACCACAAAGACATTAAATCTATCTAAACACACCCGAGCGTAATATATCCATGTATCTGTACGTGCTCCCGCCCCTCCTCACGCCTCCCGTCGCCCACTCCTCCTCTCCCGCCGCTGCCTTCAATAAATCTGGTTTCTTTCTTCCATCTCGCTTTGGTTTCCGTCTCTTGTGTGCTCTTCCAACTGCTCTTCTGCAATCGGTTAACACCTTGTGACGTTTTCACTGTTCTAGTGGTTTCTACCTACTGGTATTTTCATTCCTTTTTTTTTTTTTTTTCATTTTTACGTCTTAACTGTTTACTTTATTTCCACATTTCGCAGAACTGGTTTTAGTGTAAACTTTGCATCCTTAGTTTGTGAAGGTGTGAGTGTCAACTGAAAATGAAGCCTCATACCTTATTCAACCATGTTGATGGTTTACCTGTAGGCTGTACAACACTATACACACACTTCACACGTACACCAGGACCACTTGAACTGAATGTATGTACGCTAACCTTACAAAACACGGACTAAGGCCCGACGTGTCTTACGTGTGCTCTAACTACTGACCACTAGATGGCGCTCTTGTTCTCCGGTACGGTCATCGATGATCAGAAGTGGTCCATGACATGGTCGCTGTGGGTCGGGTTATCACTGGAACGTCATTACAGAACAACCAACATGGGACGACGAGAACTAGAGACGCGCGGATTCCCTCCCAGCACAACTAGAAGGACAAGCAGAAATGATTACATGATCGCTCACATGAATTTTGAGTTTAATCGCTAATGTTATATTTTTATGGATGCCCTCTATTCATACATTTGTACAAAACAGCTGGTTTGCAGTGAAACATACCAATAATAATACTAAAACAATTACTTTATATAGCGGCTTTTTATGGTTACTCAAGGCACTTTGCAGACGGGGTTAAATTACACACACGCACAGTAAAAATAATTTAATAG
>CM051016.1:8536924-8542091 GCA_027704905.1 Muraenolepis orangiensis | reverse complement strand
ATGACATCATTATAAGATCCCATAGATCCAATAATATCTCTGTGAATAACAAAGGAATAAATGGAAATGAGATCTGTCTGAACTGAGTTATGAATGAGCGAGAGGATTTGAGAGAAGGAGCAAGAATGATTTGGACATGTACTTTAGAGGGATGAAGTACGAGAGAGAGAGTAGTTTCCATGAGAGAGTCTTAAATGCTTATAAAAATTATATAAAGAATTATTGTTAGTAAGGGAATATGACGAGTAGATATAGAATGTGAGTCTGGTATTATGATTGTGATACAGGATGACGCTACAGAGATAGCCAGATTATATGGATGATGGAAGCCAGATATGATTTGGAAAGATAGAAGGACAGTAAGTACAATGTATATTACCGGCTCCCTATCAGGCCAATAAAAGCAAGAATCTAAAGTATAATCAGTAGAACATTTAAAGTGTGAAATTATGATATAATATGATAGCTATAGCATAATCATATTAGTGAAATAAAGAGTCATTTATTATGGTGTTTTGGGTGGTGGATAATATATGAATCATTTATAGATATTTATTGTACAGTGTGACATTGTGATTCTATATATGACTTTCTGGGAATGGATCATGATGATGAAAATGAATGGGAACAAAGAGATTGTGGAGGAATGGATGAGAGAGAAAGAAGATAATGGAGATTATTAGAAGTGGCGAGGAGGGAGATGAAATTAGAGGAGCGAGGAAGGGAAGAATGATAGGAGAGTATGAGAAGTGAGAAGTGAATGAAGAATACTAGTTGAGATAGATGAAGCAAGAATTGAGAGGGAGCGGTATTAGATGGAATAAGTGAAGGAATATGATGAATTAGCGAAGAAATATAAAGAGAGCAGAGAAATGAGGAAAGTAGAGAGATGAATTTACAAATTTAAGAGAAGAGATGATTGTGTTATTGAGATAGGGCGGAGAATGGAATACTTAAGGTATTATTGAGACCAATAGATATAGTACAGAGATTGGAAGAGAGGAGCGAGATTGAGAGTATGAAAAATGGATGATATGACCATAGTGATATAGTGACTAGCAACAAAAGAGAAGCAGTAGATAATAGATTTGAGAGATCTGAAAATGAGAACTAGAATACTGAGAGACAGATGATTGCATAAGTAGAAAGATTAAGTAAAGAGAAGTAGATAATGATGTTGGATGGAGAGATATGATACAGAATGAGATCAATTGGGAATGAGAAGATAGAACTTAGTGGATCTATGAATCATGACGGAATTGAGAAGAGATGTATAATTTAAGTGAATAATGGAGAGGGAGATAGTTATGACAGGAGGCAAAAAGAGAGATAGAGAGGAATTTTGACACATGAATGAGGAAGAGATAGAATAAGAGGGATTTATGATGGAAGGAAGAGGCAGAGGAGCTATGAGAAAGGAGATGGGAAGAAGATTATATTGAATTTGAATGCAGCTATCGGAGAGAGAAGAATATAACAGAGGTAGGGAAATAGAGACCACAAGATATATAAAAATGACATAATGAAGAATTGTACAAATTAATGTTAAGATGAATAGACAAGAATCAGAGAAAGATAGAAGGAGATATTAGATAAAATGTATATGCTAGTAATGGGAGTAGATCAGGAGATACAGAGGAAATTTGAACAGATAGAAGATAGAAAAGTGAGATAAAGAATGACAGAGGGATGAGTTGAAGTATCTGAGGGAAAGATAAGAAGTAATGCCAACTGGAGCGGATGATCAGACTAGACAGGATACTGAAATGGGAGGGACGGTGGGGGAAGAGAACGGAGGACTATAGAGAAATGAGTATAAGATAATATATTTGGTGAAATTGAATGAGATAGAGACGAGAATGGAATGTACTAGAGAGAGATGAAATGAATGAAGGACTATTGCATTGATGAGAATTATGTTATTGGACTATGGAAGAATGATGAATGAGATTAGAGATTGAGAGTCTATGAATATGCTTTTTTGAGAAGTGGGGGGAGGGGTATTGACACGATTTTTTTTTGAATGGGAGGGAGAGAATGGGAAAAGATAGTCGACTGAGACAGAGGGTATGAGATGAGAAGAATATTGACGATAGAGTATGAATGTTCTGAGCAGACGAGGAGGAAGAGAATTAGAAACTCTTGAAGACACAGAATAGGTGGAGACGACTATGGGAGAGAATATCAGTAGAATGACGGAGTGTATGAATGAATGCGACGAATGAGCTTATATGGATGAATATGAATTGATAAGAAATCTCGCTAGATGAAGAGGGAATGAAGAGGAAATCGAGAGATTAGATGAAGATTTAGAATTGACGAATATGGGAAGGGAGTATGATTGTATTGGAATCTTGGAGAGAAGGAGAGGAATTAATTGAAAGATGATGAATTGGAAGTAGGCGATGGTGGATGGAAGAGATGGTATGATTTGTTGGAAGATTAGGGAGATTTAGAAGTGAGGGCCCGTATTCCTGCTTGCATGACAATGTTAGAATGCTATAAGTTGATGGCTATATTGTTTATCATCATAGTGGATTTGATATCTATAAACTTCACTCTGTTGACAATATTAATGCCATTTTGGTGGTATTTGATGGTTGTTGGGATAAAAACTTAATTATTTGTTAATTATGGACAACACAAATAGACATATGTTCGTTTTCTCATGTGTGGGCGGACAATTTTTGCGATATATTTTATATTTATGTATTGTGTTGTATGAACAAAAGAGATGTGGGGATACGAACGTGACGCATTTGAATGGTACATTTTATGACATTGTATGGATTATCCTATGATTGATGATTGAGATTGATACAAAAATGTAGTGTAGAGAATTCATAATCCGGAAGGAGAAGAATTGTGAATGAGAAATGGGGAAATTATGAATGATGACCAAAGGAATAAGCATGACAGCGGCTGATGGGTAGAGAATGATAAAATGTGAGCTAAGGATGAGTTTGATAATTTGTTATTTATTATTGATTATATTGTTTTATAGAATTCTATATAATATTCAGATGTTTTGTATAGATTTTATTATTTTTATTTATCGATGGTTATAAATGGAATTTGTGTTTGTATCATAAGTGACAAAAATAGGTAGTGTATGGTAGAAACAACAGAGAATGTTAGAAATGGAAAGAGAGAGATAATGCTGGAATGCTGTGAGAGATGTGATATGGATTGACTGGAATGAGATGGAGTGATATAGAGAGCTACTGATGATAGAGAATTGAATGAGACGATGGATGAGTAATTTTCGGATTTTATGCGACTTTTTTGATTGAAGAGAAATAATGGGTGAGACAGAGAAGGACAGGAAGACAATGAGGGAGACGGATGAGAGTTGCTATTAGAGGACGATGGCAGATTTCTGAAATGGACGCGATGTAGAGATAGATGCTGGAGTAAATTGATGAAGCATTGAGATACAGAGAATGCCGCAAAATTGCGCTTAGAGCTGACATTCAGCTCAGATGACAGTGAATTATGATGGAGAATAGAGGGACAGACCTAGAAGGAATGGATGAGGATATAGATAGATAGAATGAAATAGAGGCCAGAAGGGGAATTGATAGAGAAGAGACACTAGAACTGTATGTATGAGATAAGAGACTTGTGGATGCTGTAATGATTGGGTGGGGATTGGACTGGGACTGATCCTGTGAGGATCAATGTTGGGGTGATTTCAGTAATGGCTTTTGGAGCTATATGGAGAGCTTGATAATGGCTTGAATGAGCTTTTTTCGAACTGAGACTAATTATAGGGCGGACTCTTGATGTAGAGAGAGAATTCTTGCTGAGAGGGAGAGAACGAATGAGATGGCATTGAGAGGGATGGCAGACTGGATTGAATTGGAAACACTAGAAGGCGGGGTTAGAATATGATTTTTGTTAGATAACCTCTAAGGCCAGTCGTTAGGAGACTACAACCGTATTTAATGCTCCTGTATAGGGCCGCCACCGACAATGGTGCTGAAAACTCTGGTTACCCTCTATGATGTGAACTTCAACAAAAAGAAAAGAGAGGGTTGAATGAGATGATAATATGAAGAAAGAGACTGGAGAACAAGGATTTATTGGAAGGGGACATTATGGAATGAGATAAGTAGAGAGATTAGATTAAGAGGGGAAATGACCGAGATAATGACGAGATTATCGTGACGCAAGTATCTGGAAGAAGAATGAGAAGAGATATACACTAGAGGAATGAAGAAGCACTAGTCAAGGAGAGAAAGAAATAGAATGGAAGAATGAAGAAATTGGATGAGAGAATGGATAAGAGAAATTGAATGAGATAGAATGGAATTGAAGTATATGGAAGAATTTAACTGACAATAGGAAGGAAGATACATAAGACTAAGAAACCGGACCAAGCAAAAGAAATATTTGATGCCATGTGGAAGATCGGACTTGTTATATGTATAGGAATTTTAGATGACCAAGCACGAAGGACCAACAATAAGAATTATAGATAGGGATGATAAGATTTGATTGAGACGTATGAATGGGGGATACTAGTCTATGATGTATTGTTGATTTTAACAAAGAAGAGAGATAATAAGAATGCTAGACGCGGATGATGAATGAGCGAGAAAGATATAGCATTCGAGACGCTAAGTAATGGGGAGCTTGAGATTTGATGATAACAAGAAATGAACATTAGGAAAAGAGAGCAAGAAGAGAGATACCAAGATACTGAGAGATACAATTAGTTACATGAATATAAATAGACCTGATTAAAAACAAACAACCATGAAGCAATTATCACTCGATATGGCCCAGTATGAAACAAACTGATGACCGAATGAGAGAGAGAGGAGGGAGCATATATATAATATGGGTAGGATATAAAATGAGAGATTGAGAGATAGACGAGATGGAAATGAATGACATCTAGAGAGGAGGAGTCTGGAGGAGAGGAAACTTATGATAGAAGAAGATGTAGATGGAATGGACTGAATAGATGGATCTGATTGGATGAGAGAGAGATAACAGGAAGAGCCAGATAGTAATGATACAGGAACAATGAGATCATAATTCTGAACAATATATGGAAACAATGGTTTTTTATTCTGAACCATCGGCTAATAAATATCTGATATATGTTGAATGTTTCTGACAGTTATGATGTTATAGAACGGATGACACTATGGCCGGA
>CM051016.1:8526924-8529424 GCA_027704905.1 Muraenolepis orangiensis | reverse complement strand
TCTAAAGACGGGGGGGCTGGGGGGGTTAGGTTAGAGAGGGGGGGGAGAGAGGGGGGAGAAAGGGGGGAGGGGGGCGGGGTTAATAGCGCACACGTTCACTAACCTCTATATTTATCCACGCAAAACGCTGTGTGTATCTAAGGTTATTAACGGCTGGTCACCCCCCGTGACCTACTTTCTCTCTCTGTGCTTTCACCAATCCTCGTCGGGCACCCACTCCCCCCCCCCCCCCTCTTACCCAAACCCCCCTCCCCCCCCTACCCGCGACTCCTCCTCTAGGAGAGAGGAGAGAGAGAGAGAGAGAGGAGAGAGGAAGAGGAGGCTAAGCACCATCGCCTCGTGCCACACCACCGCAGGGGGTTTGAATAAGAATGTGTGTTCTGCATCAACCCCTGTGACCCACTTTCCCCGTTACAATGACTGGGCTGGGGAAAAGAAAAAAGAGAAAGCCTTCCACCCCCCCCCCCTCCCCCTCCTCCTCCCCCCCCCCCCCTCCTCCTCCTCCCACCCCCCCCACCCACCCACAACCGGATCGGTGGAGGAACACACACGGGGCACCGGGCCCCACGCTAATTCCCCCCCCCCCCCCCCCCCCCCCCCCCCCCCCCCCCCCACCCCCCCCCCCCCCCCCACCCCCCCCCACCCCCCCCCCCCCCCCCCCCCCTCCCCACCCCCCCCCCCCCCCCCCTTTTTACCTCCGGAATCATGATTGCAGATTTTGGATTCTGTGCGGTTTTTTGGTGTGTCTGATTTTCAGCTTTTTCCCTTTTTCTGTAATCTTTTGGTTATTGTTACCAAATCAAACCGGTTCGGTACGTACAAGTACAGCCTTTGGTTACACCAGAAGCTTCTAGAACCTTTGGTTACACCAGAAGCTTCTAGAACCTTTGGTACCAGAACTCTGAACTTGGACACCAGAAGCTTCTAGAACCTTTGGTTACACCAAAAGCTTGTAGAACCTTTGGTTACACCAGAGGCTTCTAGAACCTTTGGTTACACCAGAAGCTTCTAGATTACACCAGAAGCTTCTAGAACCTTTGCGTACACCAGAAGCTTCTAGAACCTTTGCGTACACCAGAAGCTTCTAGAACCTTTGGTTACACCAGAAGCTTCTAGAACCAGAGGAAGAAGTAGCCTCCCCCAGTGGGCTACTTTTCGCTTAGCGCCTAAAAAGAAACCTCTCTCTCTCTCTCTCTCTCTCTCTCTCTCTCCTCTCTCTCTCTACTCTCTCTCTTCTCTCTCTCGGTGCGGTGATGTAGCCGTTTTTATCCTGTAGATCACCGCGGGGAACAGCTGTCCTCGTTAGCCGAGATGTTCGGCAGGAGTCAAGGTCGATAATATTTTTTTCTTCTTTCCCTCCTGAAAGCGGTGATTACCCGCTGTCACCGCCTCTTTCAGACGAGAGAGGGGGGGGGGGGGAATAAACCAAACCAAACACGGGTTCAGACTCTCAAACAGACAAGCCGGCGATAAACAAATTATGTTTTTCTTTTTTCCGTCGTTCCTTCGTCCCGCGGCCCCTCACAGCGTTGACAACGCTGATTTGCGGCGTTTTTTACAGCTCTTCGCACATCTGTTTTGTAATGTAATCCCCCCACCCCCCCACCCCCCACCCCCAGAGAATATACTGTATATCGTCGGCGGGACGATAAACCACCGGAACATTCCGCAAGGCTCAACACAAACGTAACAGTTTTCCGGTGTTGGCGTGCGTTACTCTTTTCGACCTTGGTAGCTAATCGTCACCGATGGTAAAAATGTAAAATGCGTGTGTGTGTGTGTCCGTGTGTGTCTGCATGTGTGTGTCTGTGTGTGTCTGCATGTGTGTGTGTGTGTGTGTGTGTGTGTGTGTGTGGTGTGTGTGTGTGTGTGTGTGTGTGTGTGTGTGTGTGTGTGTGTGTGTGGTGTGTGTGTGTGTGTGTGTGTGTGTGTGTGTGTGTGTGTGTGTGTTCCGGTTGAAGACCCTGCTGCTAGCCTACAGGGCAGTGACAGTAAAAGCTCCTTCCCACCTCCAGGCAACGGTCATGCCCTACATCCCTGCCCCCGTCCACTTCGCTCTGCTTCTCCAGGGCCGTCTGCTCGCCCCCCCGCTTAGGGGCCCCGATCTACACGGTCACGGCTCTTCTCTGTCCTGGGGCCCCCACAAAGTGGTGGAATGAACTCCGCAAAGGATGTCAGGACAGCAGAGCTCGTCTTCCGCCCCACAGGTTGAAAACCCACGTCTTCAGGAAGCAGTACCCCGGACCCTTCCTCCTAGCGCATCCTCTTAGCACTTTTTACTAGCTGTACTAGCTGTACTAGCGCCCTACTAAGTTGATTGTTTGCTTGTTTGTTAGGTAGATGTTGTTCTATTGTTTGCCAACGTATTGTACTTTTACCCGAGCACTGGCTCAGTTCATGGAGACTTTGTTAGGAATGAAATGCACTTTTTGGACTTCTTGTGACGAGTTGTTCTCTTACCTTCCTTTGTTAAAACACACTATTGTCAGTGGCTTTGGGA
>CM051016.1:8519424-8521924 GCA_027704905.1 Muraenolepis orangiensis | reverse complement strand
CACACACACTCACTCATGCACACACACACACACACACACACACACACTCATACACATACACATACACACACACACAAACACACACACACACACACACACTTACTTATAACACACACACACACACACACACACACACACACACACACACACTCTATTCAGAATCATGTTAGGATGGGTTTGGAAAGAGACCCCTCCAATAGTTGCTGACTGTATTGTGTATCTAAGACCCCAGGAGGTTAGTCCGCATGTTGGTATGTGTGTGTGTGTGTGTGTGTGTGTGTGTGTGTGTGTGTGTGTGGTGTGTGTGTGTGTGTGTGTGTGTGTGTGTGTGTGTGTGTGTGTGTGTGTGTGTGTGTGTGTGTGTGTGTGTGTGAGAGAGAGACAGGGAGAGAGAGAGAGAGAGAGAGAGAGAGAGAGAGAGAGAGAGAGAGAGAGAGAGAGAGAGAGAGAGAGAGAGAGGGAGAGAGAGAGAGAGAGGAGAGAGAGAGAGAGAGAGAGAGAGAGAGAGAGAGAGAGAGAGGAGAGAGAGAGAGAGAGAGAGAGTGAGTAAAGGGGTCAGTTGTCAAACAATTGTTAGCCCGTGAAAGGCCATGTCAATCATCGTGATTGACATAAATACACACACACTCACACTCACACATGCACACCCCCCCCCCCCCCACACACACACACCCACACCCAGGCCCCCAGGGAATGTAGTGTGGCTGTAGCATGATGGTATGCTTTCACCAGCACTCAACCTTCCAGTGGTGTTGATCCCATGTAGGTCGATGGGTGTCTTTCTTCAGACGTGTGTGTGTGTGTGTGTGTGTGTGTGTGTGTGTGTGTGTGTGTGTGTGTGTGTGTGTGTGTGTGTGTGTGTGTGTGTGTGTGTGTGACTATGTTGCATAGTTAGTTGTATACACATTAAGGTATTTGTGTTTAATCTTCACGTCATGCGTTTGTATAAATGTGTGTGTGTGGGTTTGTTTATAGCCTGGTGTGTATGTGTGTGTGTGTGTGTGTGTGTGTGTGTGTCTCAGTGTTTGTATATATGTGTATGTCATTGTGTGGGTGATTCGTGTCCGCTTGCAAATGTGTGTTTCTGGGTGTCCTGAATGTGTGTGTGTGTGTGTGTGTGTGTGTGTGTGTGTGTGTGTGTGTGTGTGTGCGCGCACGCGTGTGTGTGTGTCTGTGTGTGTGTGTGTGTGTGTGTGTGTGTGTGTGTTTGACATGTTGACAGGTCTGCTCCACCCATTACCTCTCCCAGCTGCTGCCTGCTGAGGTTGAATGAGTTTGAATGGGTTCTGCAGGAGATAGGGGTGTGTGTGTGTGTGTGTGTGTGTGTGTGTGTGTGTGTGGTGTGTGTGTGTGTGTGTGTGCGTGGTGTGTGTGGTGTGTGGGTGTGTGTGTGGGTGGGTGTGTGTGCGCTGGGAAACACACGATAAGCCTGACAAGACGCCACAAGTCACAAGGGCACAGGAGAGGTCAAGAAGTAAGAGAAAGGGAGAGAGGGAGGATGGGAGAGAGGAGGGAGGGGAGGGAGGGGAGTGGGAGAGAGGGAGGGAGGGGGGAGAGAGAGGGAGGGAGGGGGGGAGAGAGGGAGGGGGGAGGGGGAGACCGAGAGATACGGAGTGAGATAAGAGGCAGGGGGATGGATGGTGGAGATAAAGAGAGAGATGTTGTGATCTATCTATCAGTCTATCAATATATATAGATCCATGTATGTCTGTCTATTTAGGTATCTGTATCTATTGATGTCCGACTGTCTCTCTGTCTGTCTGGTTGTCTGTCAGTCTGCCTGTATGTCTGTCTCTCTGTGTGCCTCTCTGCCACTCTGTCTGTCTGTCTCTCTGTCTGTCTGCCTGTATGTCTCTCTGCATGTCTTTCCGTCTGCATGTGTCTCTTTCTGGCCGTCTGTCTGTCTGTGTGTCTGTTTTCCTGCATGTCTCTCTGTCTGCCTGTCTGCCTGTCCGTCTCTCTGCATGTCTTTCTGTCTGCATGTCTCTCTGTCTGCCCATCTGTCTGTCTGTCTGGTTGTCTGTCAGTCTGTCAGTCTGCCTGTGTGTCTGTCTCTCTGTGTGTCTCTCTGCCTCTCTGTCTGCCTGTCTGTCTGTCTGCCTGTCTGTCTCTCTGCATGTCTTTCTGTCTGCATGTCTCTCTGTCTGCCCGTCTGCCCGTCTGTCTGTCTGTCTGTCTGTCTGTCTGTCTGTCTGTCTGTCTGTCTGTCTGTCGTCTGTCTGTCTGTCTGTCTGTCTCCCTGCGTGTCTCTCTGTCTGCCCGTCTGTCTGTCCATCTGTCTTGCCTGCCTGTCTGTCTCTCTGTCGGCCCGTCCAGCAGGTCAGCAGGATGAGCTGGAGGCGGTGGCCCTTGACGACAGGGCAGGCCGGGGGTCAGGGGAGGTCGCGGGGTCAGCGGGGGTGGGGCGGACGGAGGATGGGACCCTAGCCCATTACACCCACCGCCAGCACCAGAGCAGCATCCAAGGACGGGGGGTGGGGGGTGGGGGGTGGGGAGGGGG
>CM051016.1:8494424-8504424 GCA_027704905.1 Muraenolepis orangiensis | reverse complement strand
GTTGTTGCGATACAGCCAACTATCGTTTGGGCCGTGGGTACGCCTGCGCCGTGATGCTGTCTCTTTATTAAACTAAAATTCCTTGTGTTTGTCCGTGGTCCCGGTCCGTGCTACTGTAGGTTATCGTCTAGCTCTTTGGGAATAGCGTGGACGGAGGCCAAAAATCTAAACACACATGCAGGCAATAAGCCTGCTGCTCCCACCTGCTCTCGAACTGTTTCTCGTTTCTTTGTGATTTAAAAATGCAGACGAATGGGCTACGATATAGACTGGGATAGATGGATGGACGCATGAAACACTCACCCCCTCCTGCCACATAGCTTGTTAGGCCCCACCACGGCATACCTAAACATCTATCAAACACAGGGAAGCGTTATTCCACACCGCTGCTCCACTGAGACTAAGACCTCTTTGGGCAACAATGGGTATCAAAAAAAATGTTGTTTTTGGCGGAAAAATAAAACACGAGCTCCATGAATAATAGATGATGTCTTGGCTAGCCGTTTTAGCTCCCCCCCCTCCGCGGGACGGACTATTAGCTCTATCTACTGTATGTCTCCCTGCTTTTCATTAAGTTGTTCCGTATGGGAGCTCGAGTCGAACGGAGAGGAGAATAACAGGTTTTTTTGGGGGGGGGGGGGGGGGGGGTTTCTTTTACTAACGGGAGACGCTGGGGACGAGAGAGATCAACGGGCTGATTGTGGAGGCACGCAGCCTCAGCCTCAGCCTCAGCCTCGCCTCGCCTCGGCCGGCCCGGCTCGCTCCGGGTTCCAAGGTATCGGGTATCAGCGGATTTAGCGTAGTGTAAAATATATCCTGATGGAGACGGATCTACCCCAGCCCAGCCCTTCGCTCCAGACGGAGACGAGGAAAGATGGATATGAGGGGGGGGGGGGAAAGGATGGAAACTGAGCCAGATGTAGGATGTGGGATAATAGGACTATATGGGCCCATGTCACACACAGACATGCATAGGCCTACACACACACACACACACACACACACACATACACACACACACATATATATATATATATATATATATATATATATATACATGCATACATATTTAGATACAAATCAATATATATCAATCCTTTCGTTTATACATACATACATATATATACATACACACACACACACACATAATAAAGCCTACATGTATCTCTTTCCTTGTAGTTACACTGTTAATCTAATTAATCACTTGATTAATTTGGCTGTTCATTGGCTGGCCTACTTATGGGCCTAAAATTATTGGCTAAGATCAATTTGGCCTACGATGCTGTTTTTGGCAACGGCCAAAGTCAAAAGCCAGCTATTACAGATGGCTCCTCGTTATCTTCCATCTCTCTCTGCCTGTGTGTGTGTGTGTGTCTCTCTCTCTCCTCTCTCTCTCTCTCTCTCTCTCTCTCTCTCTCTCTCTCTCTCTCTCTCTCTCTGCATATGAGGCGTAGGTCTCTCTATTTCTCCCTCCCTTTCTCTTGTTCTGTCTCATCTCTCTCTTTGTGCCATTCTGTGATACGTGCTTTCTCTCTTCCTCTGTTGCTTATCCCCACTGGGCTCCTACTTATAACACACACACACACACACACATATATGCACGAGCATACACACGCACGCGCACACACACACACGCATGGACACATTATTAGGCTGTATAGGCAGATCTATTCTGCGCTCTTTGTACTTTTGTCTCCTCGTATTTAACTAACTGGCATGATTTAGGAATTATAGAATTAGGGCAGCATTCCCATCTCTGTTAATGAGAAGCAGCACGATGAAAGAAGCTGATCCCGGACATGCCATCTGCACTCACACTTACATATCCACTTTAGCTCTCTCTCTCCATCTCTCTCTCTCTCTCTCCCTCTTTCCCACCCCCTCTCTCGCTCTCTCTCTCTCTCTCACCCTCCCTATCTCTCTCTCTCTCTCTCACCCTCCCTCTCTCTCCCTTCCTCTCCCTCTGCATCACTCTCCCTCCCTCCCTCCTCTCTACCTCGCTCTCCCTCTCGCTCTCTCCTTTCCTCTCCCTCCGCCTCTCTCTCTCGCACTCTCTCCCTCCCTCCCTCTATCTCTCTCTCTCTCACCCTCCCTCCCTCTCTCTCTCTTCCTCGCTCTCACTCTCTCTCACCCTCCCCACCTCTCTCCATCCCTCCCTCTCTCTCCCTTCCTCTCCCTCCGCCTCTCTCTCTCTCTCTCTCACGCACTCTCTCCCTCTCTATCTCTCTCTCGCTCTCTCCCTCCCTCCCTCTCTCTCTCTTCCTCGCTCTCACTCTCTCTCACCCTCCCCACCTCTCTCCATCCCTCCCTCTCCCTCCGCCTCTCTCTCCCTCTCCCTCCGCCTCTCTCTCGCACTCTCTCTCCCTCTCTATCTCTCTCTCGCTCCCTCCCTCTCTGTGTCTCATTTCCTTCCCTCAGTCAGTCTTACTCCTCTCCATTAGTTCTCTGATAATTATGTAATAGTTTCTTCTTCTGATAATTTGTTTTGTTCTTGTCGTCCCCCCCCCCCCCGTCCCCCCCTCTTTGCAAATCTCTCCGGCTGTCACACGGACATTTCACACATTGGTTGGTTGTCATGACGGAGGAAATACATTTAAATCTCCAAGTCTTGTTTCGAGGTCTGGTGTGCATGGCGTGAAATGGTGAAGTGGACGGACACGGTATGACCGTCAAGTATGTATGACCACACACCCCTGCACTGCACGGTGCTCACGTGGACTGCACACACACATACACACACTGACATTTAAATATACTATGCAACACATGCACCCAGCCCTTGCTGACAGGGTTAGGTAACCCTAACCCTAACTGACCACATAACACACACTCAAATGCCTGCTCATGCATTAGCTTACACACACACACACACACACACACACACACACACACACACACGTGCATGTAAGCGCACACTCTCTGTCACACACACACACACACACACACACACACACACACACACACACACACACATAGGCCTAAACACGCATAAACACACACACACACAGGCCTAAACACACATAAACACACACACACACAGGCCTAAATCACGCATAAATGCACACTCATGCACGCACACATGCAACAACACACAGTAGGCCTACACCCGCACGTACGCACAACGGGATCCAGATGGACGCTGTGTTTCAGCTGCATAATGCATGCTATGTAGACTCTATAAAAGATACATGGGCCGACTCGGAGAGAGTCGGGCATCATCGGGCACCACTGGGCAGTTTGTTGACGGCCGCCCGAGAGCTCCACCGGCGCAAATAAGCAGGGGGGGGGGGCGGTGGGTGGACGGGGGGGGGGGGGGGGGGGCGGTGGGTGGACGGGGGGGGGGGTGCTAAGCTTGTCGCTATTAAAGCCGTGGGTGACCTGCGGGGGGGGGGGGGGGGGGGGGGGGGGGGTAATTTAGCTGCAGTTAAGGGGGGGGAAAAGACCTTTTCGACATTCTGCTGTCAGCTGATATCCCGGGTTGGCGCCTCGCCCGGTGTCTTTGCCGTTCACCTTGAACAGACATTGTGTGTGCATGGTGCGGGAGAGAGAGAGAGAGAGAGAGAGAGAGAGAGAGAGAGAGAGAGAGAGAGAGAGAGAGAGAGAGAGAGAGAGGGGTTTTTCTCCCCCAAACTCTTTTCCCCAAACAAGGGGGATCTCAACAGACAAGATGCGACGGGCGATAACCGTTTGACTCGTTTGTTCAGCTCTAAAAAGCACACACACAGACGGGGGAAAAGGGAGAAAAAAAAGGGGGGGGGGGTTAAAAACAACAATATATCCAATATTTAGATTTAGATTTGTATTATTTAAAATGCTAAATTTGCACTGGACTTATTGTTTTTGCCTTGTCTGTACTGTATTTGTTTTGTTTTGCACGTTACTGTGTTGCTCCGGACCCGTGTTCAAATTCCTATGCGTGTTTTTCACAACTGTATATATGGCAATAAACCACTTTATGATTCTGATTCTGATTCAAAATAACAATAGGTCGTCGATTCACAACAACAATTCAAAATAACCTATTGTTATTTCGAATCAGAATCAGATTAGATTAGATTAGGTTGAACTGAAAATAAAAGAATAAGATACAAATAAGATGAAAAATAAGATGGAATGAGGTGAATTACAGATAATAAAGTGTTCATCAAGTAAAAACGAGTCACTAAAAACACAGTGGAGAGAGAGGAGAGAGAGAGAGAGGAGAGAGAGAGAGAGAGAGAGAGAGAGAGAGAGAGAGAGAGAGAGAGAGAGAGAGAGGACCACAGGTCACTGTGTGACAGGTCCTTCTTGTCCATCTGACGACCTGAGGTGGATGGATCCATTGAAAAGTCTCATGGCCAACCTCGGGAGAAAGGACTTCCTGCGGCGTTCGATGCAGGGTTCAATGCTGCACCCACGTGGGTGAACAGAGGTAGCGTCGCTTCCTCGTCACAGCAACAAAACGACCCCGCCGCCCGTCGGCGCATGCGCAGTAGGGTCGACGGCCGTCACGTAAAGTTTTCAGTGAAGGAATCCAGAAGTCAAGTTTACCCAAGAAGGAGGAGTTGTCCTTTACAAACAAACAAACACAAACACACACACACACACACCCCACCACCGAACCGAGCCGAACGAGGAGGACGCTCATTCGTGAGTAGTGTGTACTTGTGGGTGTGACGAGTGTGTGTGTTCACCCGTCACTTTTGTTTGAGTTGGGTTCTTCTTCTTCCTTTTAAAAGAAAGCGGAAGAAGGCTAACCCAACGGCTGGCTAACAACGGCAGCTAACTAACGACAACCCCGGATATAGGGAGTAGTATCTCTCTCTCTCTCTCTCTATATATATATATATATATATATATATATACAGGAATACGTCTATCTCTCTAAGATATATACACAAGAGATCCTCCTTCATCATCATCACATCGGCAACAACAATGTACGTTTTGGACGCTTTTAACAACATGCTGTTTGATGTGTTTTCATCGTCTGTGGGGGTTTGAAGGGTTGTGTTTGTTGTTTGTAGTTGATGGACCATGCTCTCCTATAACTAACTACCGAGACTAACACTATCCATGACTTCATTAATCAGTTGGATAGTCATTTACACACACGCACTATCGTACTGTACTTGTTTTTAATGTGTACATGTACTTGTGTGAGTTGTTGCCCCGATGCTAAGTTGTGACATCATGTCCATTGAGTTGGGAGGAAGGGGACAGGTGTGTTTCTTGGTGTGCATGATGTCACTAACTGTGTCTTGTATTCCCAGTATGATCATCCGTTCACACAGCTGGAGACGCAAAAGCAAGGCATAAAAAAAAACAAGTGTGTTTACTTGTAGACTATTAGGATTACATAGGCATTGAATGGACAAACGAACTACAAGTGTGGGGGGTGGGTAGGGTTAGGGTGGAGGGAGAAACTAAATACGTTGAGTGTGCTATTGTTGTATGAGCTTGGAGAACAGGTTTGGGCAGGTGTGTGTGTGTGTGTGTGTGGAGAATCTATGCTGGCAAGAGACAAGTTAATAACCAAGTCAGTTTACCGGGAAATGAAGTGGGTACTAGGCAGAGTTAACTAAGAGGAGTGGGAAGTAACACCCATGTCTACTATTGAGACACTTTTCCTATCCTAACCTCACCCTATCCTCAGTTCATTTAGGAGCAGGTATAGGGGTTGGTTATCTTGCTCTCATGGAGGCCTACAGGTTCTCTGTGGACATTGGGAGATCGAAGCCAGAACCCGTTGGCTAAAAACCAGACACCCCTAACGAATAGACTTATCTTGCTCAGTCAATAAAGCTATTAGTGTCAGTTAGTGGCAGTTATTTTGTCATCATGTAATTATTCTATCACTATCCTATTATCGTCCCCCCTGATCTAATGCTGATTATGTTTTTTATGGGACATACACACACACACACACACACACGGTTGTCTTGTTTAGTGTGTGGCAGTACGGTCTGTGTCGTGTGTGTGTGTGTTGATGTGCGCTCAGCTGCGTTTCCAAGGCCACTGATCAGTCATAGGGGAAGGAGGGTGCTCAGTCTGAAAGGGAGCCAATTCAATTGCAGCGTGGACAGCTTTAAACCCTTCAGAATCGTCTGCCAACCGCAGACAGTTGTTGTTTTTGTTCAGTTGGAAGGTCAGTTGGTGCGGGTGCGGGCTGGGAGGGACGAGGGGAGGGCATGACCTTAACTCCGGGGGAGGCCACGAAAACAGGAAAATGTCACTTTAAACCAGAAGGAAGTGAACCAGCAGAATGTGCCACATGCATATCCTGAGTGAATGTCGCACGGCCACGGGTTCCGACGTGCATATTGCATTACATTACAGTCATTTAGCAGACGCCCATATAGTCATTATACAACGTATTATGTACGAAAATATATCTTAAATGTCGTTTTTTTTACAAATTGCTGCACAATATAACGTCACGCAGCGCAGGCGTACATACACCACACATATTGGTATATATTGGGTACATATTGTGAGGGGAAGGACAAAGTGGAATGACGTAACTGACTGGAGTAAAGACGAATGAATATATATATATATATATATATATATATATATAATATATATATATATATATATATATATATATATATATATATATATATATATAAAGGGAATATAGTGATATACTAGTGGTTATTCCGAAGCGTAACCTGTCTTTTGTCCTTGACCAGGCGTTCTTCAGTCCAGATAATGTGGTCTCCGTATTGATCTGGTGTTGCCAGCCACAGATAGCTAACCCAATCTGTCTGCGGCCTTGTTCTCAAGCTCCAGACCAGTCCATTACATTTTTTTCAAGGATTCAGCATGGAGCTGAAGATTTCCCCTCCCCCCCCTCCCCCCCCCCCTCATCAGCATTGCACGGATAACCTTATAAAACCCAGCTCTGGACCTTGACCCATGTTAACGACAGAAAGCTTTAGGGGTTTAACCTGTTGTATTATTATTATCGCTATGGGACTTTTATAGCCTTTTCTCCGGCAAGGCCAGTTTTTCAGTTTGAACTTATTTAGCATGTGGTGCTATTTTCAATATCCAATCTGTTATGACATTTGAGGGTGGCCCGTATTAGTCCAGATATTAGTGGGGGGGTGTGTGTGTGTGTGTGTGTGTGTGTGTGTGTGTGTGTGTGTGTGTGTGTGTGTGTGTGTGTGTGTGTGTGTGTGTGTGTGTGTGTGTGTGTGGTGTGTGTGTGTGTGTGTGTGTGTGTGTGTGTGTGTGTGTGTGTGTGTGTGTGTGTGTGTGTGTGTGTGTGTGTGTGTGTGTGTGTGTGTGTGTGTGTCATTGACAACAACATACTGTGTTTGGGGGGAACGTCCTCATTCTGCCTGCGGTTAAAAACGGTGCACATACAGATTGAAAATATTCCTGAAATGCAATAACCTTGTTTTTTTTTTTTTTGTGAAATGGCAAATGTAATTATTGCGCGGCCTATATTTATCCTAATTATAATTTATGGTAATTTTTAAATGTGCCATCCCAGTTTTGAATCGTGTGACCTTTTTGGTTCATGTGGTCTCATGCCAGTCACACGGTGTGCCCATTTCCCATGCCCCGCTCGTCTCAAGGTTCCTTCCTTTTTCCCACAGACTTTACTGGTCCTTTCCCCCCCCCCCCCCCCCCCCCATTCAAATTCAGCCCTGAATGCTTTCTGTGTTAAATGGCCACAGTAGGTACACACCACGTGTCTCCGCTGCCGCTGCTCGCATGTGTGGTCCTGCCTCAGGGATTTCTGAGCCACAAGTCACGGATTCGGTGACATCTGGTAATCTCATAATGAGAAGAGGTGTGGATGAACTAATTAGCATATGTGCAAAACCACACCGAGGTAGGGTTGCGTGCGGCTCTTAACTGTTGTATCATAAATTAACCGGAAAACGAAGCGGGAAAGTTAACCGGAAACGTCACCTACAGCGGCGCCTGAGTAGCGCACACCGGTGACGTAGAATCAACGGCCTACCAAATTGCGGCTAGTATGGCGGGCTTGGTGGCCTCAGTATGGGCCTTCTTCACCTCTTTTCCCTCTTGGTTCTAGTTTCCCCCACACAGCTAGCGTTTAGAACCAAGACGGCCGCTAGCCCGTCATTTGGCCATAAAGGAAAACCTTCAGGTTTGTACCATTACAATGTGGGTGGTATATGTAACCCAGAGGGCCCGCAATAGAGAGCCACCAAGTTTGGTCCAATTCCGTACATAACTTTTTTGCTAACAGACGGGTGAAAACATAACCTCCGGTCCATCATGACTATAATCATAGTCCCCTCCGTTTTACCGCCATTTGCGGTGTTTAAACTGTTGTTCTCGGGTCATGGAGCACCAGTTTCTATCTTAGTTACAGTCCTTTGCACTGCAGCGACAGTCCAGTTTTATGTAAAAGCTGCTACTTTCCAAAATAAATTAAAAAAATACTTCTTTAAGGGTCATGGATGTCATCCTCTGTGGGCATGTGAATCCCCCCGACCCCCCCCCGATGCTGAGACTCTTAACTGCGGTGAAGAAGCCTCGACCTCTCTGTACAGACTCGGTGTCCCCGCGTTCCGTTTTGCCCACGCGCGTCTCTGCTAAACCCTGTGAACCACAGACAGAAGCGCCGCGGGCTATCTTGAAAAAAACAAACCAGCAGAATGTGTGACTGTAATGGATTTGTGTTTACCTCATCAGCACCGCTCATCCAGGGATGAGGCTCGTTTGGGCTCCCTCAGGGGCAGGAGGAGAGAGAGAGAGAGAGAGCCTGGTTTTAGTTTAGGAGATTTAGCATCTTTTATTCCCCTGCTTCATCTTGTCGTCGTCGTCGTCCCCCCCCCTCTTCCTCCAATATGTCGGCTCTATGATATGCTATCGCTTGGATTTATAATGTTTAGAGCGTGGTATTGCTTTGTTCTGCGTTATGCTAGTGGTTTCATTTTACCTTATGTTAGTGATATGGTATCGCATAGTGCATGTTATTATCATGGTATCACATCGATATACATTAGGTGTTATGCGAGTGGGGTATTGTCTTGTTTTGTTAGACGACACAGGAGATATTATAGCTGTAAGGCTGATATGTATTGTAACGTGTTGCGGGTCTCTTAACTTGGGTGCGTCATCATTTTGGATGTAAACAAAGGATGTAAACGGTGGTTCTTATCCACCGCCAAAAACATCTCTAACGGGGATTAGGCCATTCAATGTTCTGCATCGGTGTCACGCCCGAAATTCGCCAAAACAACCGGATCGTATATCGGAAAATGACAGACGTTGTAATTTAATATGAGCCACCATTGACAAACGTATCTCCCAAACGCGATGCTGAAGCATCACTTGTAGCTTCTGCCCAGCACACTGGTTAAATAAAATAGTCGTTGCCAGTGGTGTCGGCTAAGAGTTAGATTTTACCATTTGGCGGGTACGGAGGAATTCCTATTTTAAACAATGGCCTTTTCCACTCTAGCACTCTGGCAAGACGAAAGTCTAAAAGTAACGTCTGGAACTAGCGCGAAACTATATTGGCTCGGTTTCCACGGTGACTTGAGTTCACGATATCCGTATCCGATGCACATTAAAGGAGGTGGTGCTTCTGCCGGTTCCCTGGACGATGTCCACGCCGACCGCCTTCCAGGCTTAACTCTGTTTCCACCGTTTTGTTGACTTACAAACAACTGTTTCAGGCAGCTCAACCTGTTGTGTGATGTTGTGAAGTGATCCATGGCATCTTACATTGTCTATTTACCTCCCCTTGTCTCCTCCCTCCCTCCATCCATCCCACTCTCACCCCTCCTCTCTCTCTATCTCACTGCCTCTGTCTGATAACTGTGACATTCAAATGGCTTTATTGTGATGGGATGTTAACTTCATAGCCCATGAAGATGGCCTGCAATACAATAAACATCTAAACAGTCAAAATGACTGGGACTACGTTGCCGTCTCTCTCTCTCTCTCTCTCTTTCTTTGTTGCTGCGCTTTCCTCTATATACATACAATTAAAATCTATAATGGTGTGTTTTATACAGGTGTACAA
>CM051016.1:8466924-8489424 GCA_027704905.1 Muraenolepis orangiensis | reverse complement strand
GTGTGTGTAGTAAGAAGCAGTGTAAGGGGATATAAAACGCATCACGGTGGGGACCGTGGTGTTCGTAACGGGAGCCCAAAAGCGTGGCACGACATGCGGATGAATGTGTGCGAGCTCTCGCCCCCCCGTCCTGGGTGTAGACACGGCTGTTCACACTGCAGATTACTGATTAGTGCCGATTATTTTATTATTTTTTTTATGTTATTTTTTTTTTGTACCCATTACATTTTGAATGTTTGGCTTATTGCCCGTGTGTTTTTTATGAATACAGATTGTTTGGTTTTCAATAAAATGTTAACGGCTCCTCTGTTGCCCATGCTGCTCTGTCTTTCTGCAGCACGTGCGCCCTCTCATCTTTGTTAATCATTTAGCAATTTACTCCCCCTCTCTCTTTCTCTCTCTCTCTCTCGTTCTCTCTTTTTCTCTCGTTCTCCGTCTCTATGCTCTCTCGTTCTCTCGTTCTCTTTTGTTCTCGGTCTATGCTCTCTGGCTCTCTTTGGTCTTCTCCCCCATATCGGTCACTAATAATATTATTTTGGATGATGCCCCTCTCCCCCAGCATTTCCATGTTCAATACTGACTGTGTGCTGTTCTCCCCCCCCCTCCCCCCCCCTCCCTCCCCCGTCCTCCACCTAGTCGCTGGAGAGCACCCGGAGGATGCGGATGATGGCCGAGGAGGTGAGACCTCTCTCTCTGTCTGTCTGTCTGTGTGTGTGTGTGTGTGTGTGTGTGTGTGTGTGTGTGTGTGTGTGTCCCTGATGGACTGAAACACACTCTCACACCACACCTCCCACATCTACAAGGTATGATCATACGACACACTAATAACAACAACGGGTGTGTTTGGTGGCAGCTTCTGTCCAGCGGCGTCTGGAGACTGAGAGCATATGTTCCCCGGTGCCCTCTGGGGACCCCGGACCGTGCTAAGAATAGACTTGCTTACGGTCTCGTAACACATGCTGGATTAAAGGGGATTTATTCAATAATGACGTTTATTTATATATTTCACTTCACGCAAGCAACAAAATACCGAAAAGAATAAAAGTGACTATTTAGCACCCTCAATGCAAAACCACGGATGGAAAACGGAAAGGGCAGCATCAATTTGATGAGAGGTTTTAAATGCAGATGCCGTAAGCTCATTCATTCATCCATCCATTCATCCATTCATCCATTCATCCATCCGTCATTCAGTCATTCAGTCATTCAGTCATAGCACGGCTGGCAGGATAACTGGGGCGGCAGGATAGTTCAGTCTGTTGGGACTTGGCTTGGGAACCGGAAGGTCGCCGGTTCAAGTTCCCGAAACACCTGAGCACTGCCGAGGTGCTCTTGAGCAAGGCACCAGACACCCCCTACACACTGCTCCCCGGGCAGCTGTATATACAACAGCTGATACCCACTGCTCATGATACTAGGATGGGTTAAATACAGAGAAACACATTTCACTGTGTGTGTGTGTGTACATGTATGTGACTAATAAATAGGATTCAATCCTCCAGATTTAGATTTTAGCACGAGGATGAGGAATGAGGAAACCCTGTTCAAAGTCCCAGTAGCATTATTACCCACACAGCTCCGCGGGGGGGGGGGGGGGGGGGCGGAGGCGTACGTACGCTGTGCATATCTGGGTTGCCGCGGTCCTAAAAAAAAAACCCTCCCGGGTTTGGAGTGGAAGCGAGCGAGGGGTATCTGATGGCAGATCCATGCAACTCAAAACCAAGAACAAAACGGAGCAAAGCAAACATTGAACATCTCCCGGCTCAGGGGGTCAGCGGGTGCATCTTCTTCTTCCCACCGCCGCCGGCTGGGTGGCTCTCTTCCTCTCGGTAGCAAGGTTGGGATTATTATCTTCATTTAGTTTTTTGTTTAATAAAAAACCGTTTGGGTTCGTACCGCGGCGCAACCCGTCAAAAGTATTTAGTTTTTGTGACCAGTACAATGGAACGCCGACTCCCCGTTCCCCATGCCCACAGTGTGTGTGCACGTACGTGAACAGGACTACATCTTGGAAATAAAATATTAAATCAAATGCTTATGTTCAATATAAGTTATTTATATACAGTATATAAAGTTATATATTTATAGTTAAATAAAGTACATAAAGTTTATATATAATAAAATTGATATACAGTATATAATGTATATAATATATATATATATATATATATATATATCTATATCTACAGTATGTAATATATATCTACAGTATGTAATATATATCTACAGTATGTAATATATACACACACACACACTGTTTATGATCTAAGAATGACCAGTGGTCCAGCACTGTGTAGTCCTCAATCTCCTAACAGGTCTTCTGCTCTGCTGAATGTGGTTCTGATGCTCTTCCCTCTCGTGTTTCCAGACCAGGGAGACTGGCGGTAAAACCATGGAGATGTTGGACCAGCAAGGAGGTAGGATTTCCACGGCGTCTCCATGTCTCCTTTCGACCACAGGGAAATGCTAAAAATACGGCGGGGACCGCGACAAGCTAATGGTTCCACCTATAGTAATACTTATAGCTTGTTAGCATTTGTCATAGCCCTGGTTGTCATGCGGTTTACCTCCCTCACCTCATCCCGATTGGTCCTCGCTTTGTCTGTAATTTACAGTCATTTTTTACTGTAATTTGTCTTGTCTCTATTGTCCCTGCTCTCTCTGATGTCTCCGCTGTCTCTATTGTCCCCACTCTGTCTCTATTGTCCCCACTCTGTCTCTATTGTCCCCACTCTGTCTCTATTGTCCCCACTCTGTCTCTATTGTCCCCACTCTGTCTCTATTGTCCCCACTCTGTCTCTATTGTCCCCACTCTCTGTCTCTATTGTCCCCACTCTGTCTGTCTCTATTGTCCCCACTCTGTCTGTCTCTATTGTCCCCACTCTGTCTGTCTCTATTGTCCCCACTCTGTCTCTATTGTCCCCACTCTGTCTCTATTGTCCCCACTCTGTCTATTGTCCCCACTCTGTCTCTATTGTCCCCACTCTCTCTATTGTCTCCGCTCTGTCTCTATTGCTCCACTCTGTCTCTATTGCTCCACTCTGTCTCTATTGCTCCACTCTGTCTCTATTGTCCCCACTCTCTCTATTGTCTCCGCTCTGTCTCTATTGCTCCACTCTGTCTCTATTGTCCCCACTCTGTCTCTATTGTCTCCGCTCTCTCTCTATTGCCCAGCTCTGTCTCTATTGTCCCCACTCTGTCTCTATTGTCCTCACTCTGTCTCTATTGTACCCGCTCTCTCTCTATTGACCAGCTCTGTCTCTATTGTCCTCACTCTCTCTTTTGTGTCCGCTCTGTCTCTATTGCTCCACTCTGTATCTATTGTCCTCACTCTCTCTTTTGTGTCCGCTCTGTCTCTATTGCTCCACTCTGTATCTATTGTCCTCACTCTGTCTCTATTGTACCCGCTCTCTCTCTATTGCCCAGCTCTGTCTCTATTGTACCCACTCTCTCTCTATTGTCCCCGCTCTCTCTCTATTGGCCCAGCTCTGTCTCTATTGTCCTCACTCTCTCTATAGCTACTGCTCTGGTCTTCACTATGTCTCTATTGTCTTCATAATCTCTCTATGCAATCGGTGTGTGTGTGTGTGTGTGTGTGTGTGTCGTGGTCTTGTCTTCCCGTTCCAGAGCAGCTGAAGCGTGCCGAGGGGGGCATGGACCAGATCAACCAGGACATGCGGCAGGCGGAGAAGAACCTCACGGATCTGTCCAAGTGCTGTGGCATCTGCGTGTGTCCCTGTGACCGGTATTCTAGGTTCTTCCAAACTAGACCATCCCCCCCCCCCCCCCCTGCTACCCCCCCTACCCCGCACGACAGAGTAGATCAGAGCCGGGCGCCGGGGACGTGGCCGTCCCCGAGACATGACGGATTTAGATTAACCTCACGACCGCCACGAGTTTGATATTAAGGAGAGTCTGTGTGTGGGGGGCTGGCTAGATCAGCCCTGTTGCACTGGGAATCGGTTCACCTCGGGCCTGGTGCACGGAGAAGGCCTGTTTGCATTTACCAACGGCTAGGTTTAAAGTTTATTTTCCAACTGCATTGTGGGAAGGCCTCTATTGTCCTCACTTTCTCTATTGCCCCCCCCCCCTCCCAAGCTCCATCATTTAGTAAGGCTGTTGGCAAAATGACAGTTGAAGACAGTACATTATCAGTACATGTAAGACGGTTTTTTCGCATCACTTACTTATTAAGTATTGCATTTCAACAGCTGTTAACTTCACATGTAAATCACACAAATACACAATATATTTACATATGTTCATATATTGTGTATTTGTGTGAACATTACTGATCTGCTTCTGTTGCCTTGGCTATTCTGCTATATATATATATATATATATATATATTTTCTTTTTTTGTTTTTCTCTGTCCTACAGTCACTGCACTGCAATTCTGTTTTATTCAAAAATTAATAATGATTTTCGGATGTTGCCAGCCTGGTGTACAGAGTGTACTGCTTAAATTCAAATTGATCTTTAACTTTCTTTTTCTGAAAATGTGAAAATCTGTGTGCTTGTTGTGTGTGTGTGTGGTTGTGTTGATGTGATGGTGTGGTGTGTTCGAGCGCCGTACTAAACATAACAATCTTCCTAAAACCGCTTGCACAACGGGAGGAGAGGACTCTATGAGGATTACCAAAAGCTCAGGTAACCGGATACTCGCTCCCGTGTCTTAAACCCCGAGCCCTCCCGCCAAAGAGTCCCGCAACACTACGTCGTCCAGTCCCGCCCGAGCACTGCTCCATGACGATTGGCTCAAACGAGCGTTGGCACTTAATTGAAACCAATCGCAACACCGCAGTCGATCGTGCCACCACCACCACTACTACTACTGTGCTTGGTGCCGCTCCTGTAGCTTGACTAGGATTTTGTGGCTCTTTGATCAGTTGTTGTAGTCGTAGTAGTAGTAGTTGTAGTTGTAACACTAGCACTAGTTGCCTGCTTGCATCAGAACAGATGATGGGGAAACACTGCGTGCCTCCACCGTCTCCCTCCCCTTCCACACAGACACCCACCAACCCCCCCCCCCCCCCCTCTGTGTGTTCTAACGTGCCGTCTCCCCTCCAGGGTGTCGTCCATAGAGAACGAGAATCGCTACAAGCGCACCTGGGGCATCGGCGGCGGCGAGGGCGGCGGCGGCGGCGGCGGCGAGGGCGGGGCAGTGGTCGTCCGGCAACCGTCCGGCATCCGCAACGGCCAGGGGCCCCAGACGCAGTCCTCGGGCCCCTACGTCAAAAGGTGGGGCACACACACACACACACACACACACACACACACACACACACACACACACACACACACACACACACACACACACACACACACACACACACACACACACACACACACACACACACACACACACACACACACCCGTACTGTATTTATATTTATTAGCTCAACGCAATGTACCGTAACTCTTTCTGACTCGGGTACTGCGGTTGCGTGCTGAATTGATGTGAGGGTTCGTAGCGGGTTGTTTGTTTGCCGTAAAAATAAAATATATTTATAATAATAAACAAGAGTATTTGAGGCTCAGTGAGTCTGCCCTGCTGAGTCTCTGGTTTATATATTTAAAGTGCTAGTAGGAAGAAACCGTTATTGGCACATTACACATTGTACATGCAATGTATAAGTCGGACAAAAATGTATATATATTTATTTATTTATATATATATTTTTTGTCAGACAAAATTTCAATAACTGTTTTTTACACACACACACACACACACACACACACACACACACACACACACACACACACACACACACACACACACACACACACACATCGAATAAACTACCAAAGCATACTGTGCAAAAATAAAAGCTTATGTAAGACAATCCAACGTGTGTGTGTAGGATAACGGACGACGCCCGGGAGGACGAGATGGAGGAGAACCTGGACGCGGTGGGCAGCATCATAGGCAACCTGAAGAACATGGCCATGGACATGGGCGGGGAGATAGACAAGCAGAACAAACAGATCGACCGCCTCACGGACAAGGTAGTCTCTCTCTCTCTCTCTCTCTCTCTCTCTCTCTCTCTCTGTCTCACTTTCACTCTCACTCTCACTTTCTCTCTCACTTTCACTCTCACTTTCTCTCTCACTTTCTCTCTCACTTTCTCTCTCGCTCTCGCTCTCGCTCTCGCTGTCTCTCTCTCTCTCCTGCTGCTCCTTCATTCTCCGCTGCTCCTGGTCATCCTGCTACCTTTTTTAAAATTTTTAATTTTTTTATGTTTCGCATTTCCTCTTTTCTTAATTTGTCTTTTTTTTTGTAGTTAAAAAATATATATGTATTTTTTTCAATTAATTGATTAATTCATTGATTAAGTCCATGATGTATTTCACAATCGCCCGATTAAGCCCCATGAACAAAAACAAATGACTTCCCACAATGTCAAAGGAGTCATTTATATTCCGTGTCAAACGGGAATCCTTTTTTCCCCCGTTTACCGTCGTCGTCTTGATGATTTTATCATCGTAAGTCTTCTCAGGACACGTCAAGTGATTAGACTTGCTCTTTCCTCTTTTGCCAACTCTATTTTACTATTTGTGTCATTTCACCGCCAATAGTAGTCGTCTTTAGTCCATTTAACAACAGATTTATCCAAAGCTCAAGGTCCCCTTAAGGTGTCTGCTTTTTTTGGTTTTAGGGAGACTGAGGTCACTGTGGTTTGAACCACCCAGGACCGCTTTGAGTTAGAACTCAAACGCTCTGTCCACGAACCCAACTGGAAGGGAGCTGTGTGTGTGTGTGTGTGTGTGTGTGTGTGTGTGTGTGTGTGTGTGTGTGTGTGTGTGTGGTGTGTGTGTGTGTGTGTGTGTGTGTGTGTGTGTGTGTGTGTGTGTGTGTGTGTGTGTGTGTGTGTGTGTGTGTGTGTGTGTGTGTGTGTGTGTGTGTGTGTAAATGTAGTTTTAAACGTCCAACATGTTGTTGCCCCCCCCCCCTCCCTGCACAGGCGGACATGACCAAGAGTCGCGTGGAGGAAGCGAACCAAAGAGCCAACAAGCTCCTCAAGTAGACCGGCTTCCGCGCCCTTCTGCCCATCCACCCCCCCCGGGTTTCTGCAGCGAGCAACACTCACTGAAGCGCACACACACATACACACGTGCACTATTTTGGGAAACAAACCTATTGATTCAGGTAAAAGCTAGTTTACACATGTAAATAAAACGCACACACACACACACACACACACATATGCGTGAGCCAGTTGTCAGTGCCTTCCATAGTCCTCTTTAAATTCTACATATATTTTTAACATGTTCCCCAAAAAGTGGCTTGAACCTTTATACTACCTGCCATGTCTTGCGTGTTTTTATAATATATAAAAAAGTTTCGACACAGACCACACGTCACTATCTCGCCCGCTTCGGCCAGGAGGGGCAGATGTCCACTGTTCCCTCCCTCCCTCCCTCCCTCCCTCCCTCCATCCCTCCCTCCCTCCCTCATCTGCTCATCCTCCAGCAGCTTGTTGACGGACGACAGCGATCAAAAAGTTCCCTTCGCCGCTGTGCCTTTCTTTTTTCTACTCGAGGCGTGTGCGGCGTGGATGAGGTCACGGTCACTCAGAGATCCATGGAGCCCCCCCCCCCCCCCCCCCCCCCCCTCATGCGTCTGTATACTGCCCCCTGTTGACCGCACAGTCACATGACGGGCTCGGGGGGCTCCCCGTGAATCGCTGCATGTAAACTATGCTTCCCTTCCCGCGTGTGGATCGAATGAATGAATGAATGAATGGAATGAATGAATGAATGAATGAATGAATGTCGGTGTCGTCTCCGAGGCTTTTGTCCTGACGTGGGATGTACTTAATTTTATTGATCGTATGCAACAAAACATGACCTGCTAATAAAGTTGGATTCAGGATTATTATTTTTTTAATGCTACCCACTTCTCCCCCACCTCGTGTCATGTATGCAGTTTGTCATTTAAAAATAAGAAGCTGCTTGTTGAGCGGCTTTAAAAAAAAAAAAAAAAATGCTCCACTTTGCACCCGGTTTATAAAAAGGAACTCTATTTTCCTTTACTTTAAGTTCTATTATTGTATGAAAGGATTGAGTTGGGTTGCTGGCGCGGGAGGTCTGTGATCCCCTCCGCTGAAGGGCTTTAGTTCCACCACCTGGTGGCTGTCGACTAGCTAGCTAGCTGGACTCTCCGACGCACTGCCAGCTCTGTCGTCAATCGGTTTTATATTATTAAATTGTTCTTTTTTGTTTTCTTTCCTGAAGTACGATGCTGGGTGTACATACTCCTACCAAGGCGGCTTACGCTAGCCTGCAAATAAACCTATTTATCTAATTGAGCCTCTTTGAAGTGGTTTGACCTGAGGTTCTCTGTTATACCATGACCTAATTACAAAGATGACGTTGACCAGTCTTTCTGTGAACCGTTTCCTGGAGAATCACTTCAGTTCTCTAAAGGCCAGCTTTATAACCACGATGGAGCCTATACCTCTGTGCTGGTTCTAGGGTTTTCTTTAGCGGGACAGTCGTAAGTTATGCCACCATATCAATATATTTAGAGTCCAGTCCTTTTTATTTAATAAAAATTACAGTTACAAGTCTGGGTAAAGTAGGCCTATATTAACGTGTGTGATGGTGGAGGAGAAGGATGTATCGTGTGTGTTCCCATGTCTCACAAAATCTCCCCCCCCCCCCACCCCCAATTCTTCTCTGTTTTTCTAAGCAGCCACTTTATATGCAGAGCTGAAGCAAAAATGTTAATATCTGTTGATGGAAAGTTCTAGAAACCGCTTCGGCGCTCGGACATTACAGCCTGCGGCGGCGGCGGCGGCAAAAAAGCCCCCCCAAAAAAACACCACAGAACACACACGCAGATAAATTAATCCCGTAAATGTTTCACGAGTGCCTTTAGCTCGTCCTGGGTTGATTGTTTGGTGTTTTTTTTGTTTTAAAGGATCCCAGCTAATGACAAGGCGCCACAATACGCTGACAACAGTTTAGATTTCTGGTCGGCTCATTTGCCGTGAGGTGAAGCGCTCTCCGGCTTGTGAAGAATCTATAACGCCTTGTTTCTTGTTGAGCGCGGGTATTTCCCGGTATTCCGGAGTTATACACCTCTGTGCCTTAATTGGTCAGGTTGTGATCTAACTGGAACCGGCCGGCCTGGGGACGATGCGTGTTGTTTAAAACAAAACGATGTGTGTGGATTTGAAGTCATCGTCTGAAACTAGCAAAGCAAAAGGGGCCTTTTAATTGTACATGATGCCGTGTGCCTTTCAAGCCTTTCTTTTCTGTCCACGTTTTGTTTGTAATAAATAAATTTAAAAAAAATGCTCAGAATCTGAATTTTTTTTTTGTAAAATGTGTCAGAGCTTTAATGAATGCAATTAAAGTATAATTGCTAGAATTTGTTTAAACTCTCAAATAGGGTAGAAGAGGTTTTTCCCCATGGTTATTTAACTGATTGTCAATTATTTATATATATACCTAAATGATTTCTCGATTGGCCTTATCGCAATTATTCTGCCACAGTGGCAGTTAACAAAAAAATATGAATTCAATAAAGGCAAATAAAATATAATTATTTGATCTAACCCTTACCCTATTGTTATCAGTCAATTATTCGGACTCTTGGTTTCATCAGATGTTCTAGTCAAAGGTTTTATCGGTTTTGGTTCCGATTTAGTTAAAGGGGAACTCCGCTGATCTTCAGTGGGCTTCGTCGCATTTCAATGGCGGTTCTTATATGCAAATGAGGAACAATGGTTCCTCCCTCCGTGTTGCCTGCATCCATTTCCCCCCTCCAGCTTTGTCTCCCGGAAGAAGCGTTTCGTGCATCCATCTACGTTTTTCCCACCATATCCCCAATGCGGATGGAGGATGGAGTTGAGGTTGAAAATCTGCAAAGTTATCCTTTCATATATTAATGATCCGATTGGTCTCAATAATCACAAAATTGGTTTAAAAATCGGTTTAAAAAAAAGTTTAATAATATAATTTAAGTTTAGTAGTTTAAAATGAATCCCATGAAATAAATATTTACTACTATAGGAAATAAATATATATCCTTGCACAGGGTTTTTCTATTTTTTTGTTCACTGTCATATTGTTATTATGGTTTATTCAGCCTTCAGTTTCTCGAGCTATCGACACCAAACCAATTAAAAAATATCTTGCTGTCCTGTTCGTTGCAGTGTGTTTATATATTTTCCTAAATTCCTAGAGGTTTCTTGTGTGCTTAACGCTTAATGTAAATATGTTTTTTGCTGACTCGGGCTAATCCCAATAATACGTTGGAAATCGGCACCAAAGTCAGCACATTTTGAGATAAAGCAAGGGGTCGGAAGTCACGGAATTTGGCACAAATAACCAAAACACCAAAAGTGTGGGTACCACTTCAGTCAACAGAGAGTTTTACTTTTAATACTGGCCGCTGTCAGGCTTTAACCCACCACCTTATGGGGCATGAGAGCTCTGTTGTCAGAACAAAGCTCTCACCTTGGGAAAGAAGATGTGATTGTTTGTTTTGAGCAGATTGCCGATAGTCGACCACCTTGAATGAAACTCTTTGAAGCAGCGTCTCCTGGCGCTCCCCCGAGGGAGTGAGACGGCCGTTCCGACTTTCAAATGAGCTCAGTTTCTACCTCAACAAAAACCAACATCCTTCACCCTTTGGAAATTGGTTCAAAAGTGTAAAGAGAAAAAATGATATAGTAATCACAGTGGCCCCAAAGTGCAAATCACAACCACAATAAGAAAACAGCTCCAAATCAGAAAACACGCACGCCAAATCAGAAACAACACTGACATAACCAGAAATCACACCCACAAGTCAAATCACACCCACAAGTCCAAAACACATCCACAAGTCAACAACACACCCACAAGTCAAATCACACCCACAAGTCAACAACACACCCACAAGTCAAATCACACCCACAAGTCAAAACACATCCACAAGTCAAATCACACCCACAAGTCAAAACACATCCACAAGTCAAAAACACACCCACAAGTCAAATCACACCCACAAGTCAAAACACATCCACAAGTCAAATCACATCCACAAGTCAACAACACATCCACAAGTTAACAACACACCCACAAGTCAAAAACACATCCACAAGTCAACAACACATCCACAAGTCAAATCACACCCACAAGTCAAAAACAAACCCACAAGTCAAAAACACACCCACAAGTCAAAAACACATCCACAAGTCAACAACACACCCACAAGTCAACAACACACCCACAAGTCAACAACACACCCACAAGTCAAAAACAAAACCCACAAGTCAACAACACACCCACAAGTCAACAACACACCCACAAGTCAACAACACACCCACAAGTCAACAACACACCCACAAGTCAAAAACACAACCCACAAGTCAAAAACACACCCACAAGTCAACAACACATCCACAAGTCAAAAACACACCCACAAGTCAAAAACACACCCACAAGTCAAAAACACACCCACAAGTCAACAACACACCCACAAGTCAACAACACACCCACAAGTCAACAACACACCCACAAGTCAAAAACAAACCCACAAGTCAAAAACACACCCACAAGTCAACAACACACCCACAAGTCAACAACAAACCCACAAGTCAAAAACACACCCACAAGTCAACAACACACCCACAAGTCAACAACACACCCACAAGTCAAAACACACCCACAAGTCAAAAACACACCCACAAGTCAAAAACCAAACCCACAAGTCAAAAACCCACCCACAAGTTAAAAACACACCCACAAGTCAAAAACACACCCGCAAGTCAAAAACAAAACCCACAAGTCAAAAAACCACCCACATTAACTTCAAACCAGAAAAGGTGATTAGACAATTGACGTGATTTACATGCATAACTTGTTTTACTATATAATAGTATGTCTTATGTTAATTAAATATAGGTAAATATACTTTACACAAAAAAAACGCTTCTCCCTCAAATTTCACAAATGTCAATACTGTTCGTCTTTCTTCAGATTTTTCATCTTGATCATTAATGGAGTAATTGCTAAATAGCTATTTTTCATCAAAACAATGCTTCTTACCCCTCGGATCACTTACATTTTGTTTGGCTTGTCTGCTAAAACGACCCACTAATACTCAAATGTCAAAATTGATAGTGAAGCAGCTTCCTTCCTCCCGGTGGAGGAAGGAAGTAAATATGTGTGATGACCACTTTGTTCTTTGGAGCAGTTGTGATCTCTCCAGTTATCAGTGCTGGGGACCTGTGTATCGTAAGTGGGTGTTTGAGTCTAAGTGTCTGGGACAGCTGAGGGGATGGATTGTAATATCAATTAATACCACCGACCGAATCGTAGGAGTTGCGGTGCTGAAGACAGATCTATTGTTTAACGGCTTTGGAGACGTTAGTTCAAGTCCTGCTAATAACACTCCCCTCTTTGGAAACCTCGGCAAGTGTCTCAGAGGCGCAGTTCTGAGAGTTGCAGGTTAGCAGTTCTAGAGACCTGTGTTCGATTCCCACTAAGGTTGGTATTGTGAATGATGATGTGATAATGTATAACAATATTTGAACTACGACAATTTGTTAAGTAGTATGAGAATGTTACAATCATGACAATCGTGATGACTGTTTGAGTTGGTTGGTTAGGATTTTCATTAAAAAAATACATACATTCATTAGTCCACAAGGACACCAGGACTTGAGCGGTGGTCTACAGAGCAGAAAGGGTTGCAGCTCTCCACTGAACCACCGTGGTGATAATACTGATCCACTCAGAGTTTATAATTGACATTACAATTCACATGACATTGTTCATTTTGCAAAACTGCTGGTAAGAGAGCTGCTGGTAAGCATTCTGGAGACATGTGTTCCATTCCTGCTGAGGTTGGTATTGTGAGTTTGTGGAGCGTGTTCTCCATGGAAATTTGATTTTAGAAACATAACAATGTCCTGTTAATTGTAATGTCAATGAATCCCTCAGATCAAATCAGAGCACTTGTCTCTGTGGTGCTGTTGACAGATAAATTGGTCAACAGCTTTGGAGACGTTGGTTTAAGTCCCACTAATAACGCTCTCCTTGGAAACCAAACTACTTTTTGGAAACCCTGTCCTGTGAATTGTAATGATTAGTAATTATAAACTCAGAGCATGTCTTAGCCTAGTGTCTCTTTGGCGTAGTTGTGAGAGCTGCAGGTTAGCAGTTCTGGAGACCTCTGTTCTATTCTCGCTGAGTTTGGTGTTGTGAATGACGATGTGGTAAGTATGACAATGTGTAACAAATATTGTAATACTTATTTATTAGTTGTAATATTTCTGGTGAGTTGTTGTAATGTTTCTAGTTAGTTACCATATTTCGTAATACATAAGTTGCATTATTACTAGTTATACTAGTTAGTTCATATTTCCTCATTAATTGTTATATTTCCTGTTAGTTGTCATATTTCGTAATGTTTCTTGACATGAACAAATGCAGCATTACCAATCCGCAATTCAATTTTGATCCTCATTAAGGTTGAAAAATGATGAAGGTGGTGTGTGTGCATCTGCCTGTGTGTGTGTGTGTGTGTGCGTGCGTGCGTGCGTGCGTGTGTGCGTGCGTGTGTGTGTGTGTGAGGTCCCGCCCAAGGCACAGCAGTCAGCAGGTCTATTTTTTCCTTTATTTTCCTTCGACAGCCAGCCAGCACTAAGCCAGCCAGCCGGCCGTCCAAGTTCACTGAACAAATAACGTGGTCTAGAAAACCCCAGACGAATCATCGTAGTCGAGCTTAAAAGTATCCAAAGCCTGGAGAATTATGCATATTAAAGACACTGTACGAATTTAACAGCTAGTAGCTTCAGCATATGAACACAGGTGTTTGGGACATTGGGAATGATGGTTAACTGGTTAAAGACTTGATGCGTGGCAGTGGTGTCATTCCAGCAGGTGGAGGTGACGCTAACCCTGCGGTGAACATCAACACATCCTCTAGGACAGTGGTTCTTAACCTGGGTTCGATCGAACCCAAAACGTGGACCGTGTAATATTTTTTACAATTTATTTGCTCAAAATGTAGGCGACATTTCATGCCAACATCTTGGATATTTGACATGGAGAGTAGAAAATGCAGATAAAAACCTCTAAAGTGAACAATGTATGTCAAATGTAAAGGTATAAGGTATATCATATTTTTTTTATATCCATTAATTGATACAGTATATCATTAAATGATCAATAAACTAATACAGCGCCAGAGCTTTAGAGCTTGCTTGGCTATCAACAAATATAAATGATCATAAAGCATCGATAGTTACCTGAAGGTGGTCCGTTGGTTCAGGGTGAACAAAGCTCACGTTCTGCTGTTTGTAACGCACCTGTCCGCTGGCGTGGTCTTGGTGCGACCACATAAAAAAATACTTTTGTTCATCTTCAAGGGCAGACGGACAGAGTGTTAAATCAGCATCGACCTGATAAGACACCCACCTTCTCCGGGTTGAAGTTAATGTCATTGTGGTTTCTGACTTGTGGGTGTGTTTCCGACTTGTGGGTGTGTTTCCGACTTGTGGATGTGTTTCCGACTTGTGGGTGTGTTTCCGACTTGTGCGTGTGTTTCCGACTTGTGGGTGTGTTTCCGACTTGTGCGTGTGTTTCCGACTTGTGCGTGTGTTTCCGACTTGTGGATGTGTTTCTGACTTGTGGGTGTGTTTCCAACTTGTGCGTGTGTTTCCGACTTGTGGGTGTGTTTCCGACTTGTGGGTGTGTTGTGGGTGTTTCCGACTTGTGCGTGTGTTTCCGACTTGTGCGTGTGTTTCCGACTTGTGGGTGTGTTTCCAACTTGTGCGTGTGTTTCCGACTTGTGGGTGTGTTTCCGACTTGTGGGTGTGTTTCGGACTTGTGGATGTGTTTCGGACTTGTGGATGTGTTTCGGACTTGTGGATGTGTTTCTGATTTGGCGAGTGTTTTCTGATTTGGAGTTGTTTTCTTATTGTGGTTGTGATTTGTACTTGAGGGCCACCGGAAGTACTAGTTACAAAAAAAAGAGACAAAAGTGGACCGTGTAATATTTTTTACAATTTATTTGCTCAAAATGTAGGCGACATTTCATGCCAACATCTTGGATATTTGACATGGAGTAGAAAATGCAGATAAAAACCTCTAAAGTGAAGTAAAAGGAGAAGAGAGGACATGGATCAAGGCAGTGGGAGGAGGAGGTGAGAGGTTAGGCAGTGTCTGATAGCTAAACCCAATCACAGCCAGTGGAAGCTTTTATCCCCAAACTCTAGAATATAACAACTTAAAACATAATTTAGATGTTGTATGTGAACCCTGATTTTCCAAATGAATTAGTGCTAAATGATTTCAGTGCTTACCAGGGGAATGCACCACAATGTGCAACACAGGTTGTTATAATTGACGGAACTGTTGGCTTGTGCTGATACTGTTTAAAAAAGGGGCCAGTGACATCACTTTGCTGTAAATGTGAGCCAATCTGAAAAATCAGCTGCAGTGAACCATGATTCACCAGAGATGGCGCTGTTGCTGCAGTTCTTTTCATGGGATTTACAAGATACAAGATTAGTACATAGGAACGCTTACTCCCCATTCCCTCAAGCATCAATAGTTGGTGTATCACAAAAGTACCACCCATAATGAAGTTAAATATAGTATATAGTTCGGTAGTAATAATAGTGAGTATTAACACAGATAATGCTAGACAGAATGTGATACTATTCCTCCTACTACTCTAACTAAAACTGTTTCATGGACATTTGAGAGGTTTTTCATGGTTTTTCTCTGTACCGCCATATTTCAGACGAGGTCACTGTAGTTGTGTTTAAGGGCCAGATCTCATCAGTCAAGGGTACAACAGCGAGGACACATGTTTAGTACATTTCTGACCACCACCAAGTCCAAAAAAAACAAAAATAACAGATTAACCAGCTGCATATACAGCAAACACCTACTGCATATTTCTTTATTGTTATTTGTAGTTTCGCTTCTTGAAATATATATATATATACGATAAATACTGGCCAAGATTCACCAAGTATTAATTTGAAATACCCTAACCCTCTCTCCACCGAATTCTCTTCCCCGTACATTCATATAAAAGTCACATTCCTGGTTTTATA
Source organism: Muraenolepis orangiensis (assembly GCA_027704905.1). Lineage (NCBI taxonomy): Eukaryota > Metazoa > Chordata > Actinopteri > Gadiformes > Muraenolepididae > Muraenolepis > Muraenolepis orangiensis. The sequence continues at coordinate 8,473,353 of CM051016.1, read as the reverse complement.
TTCTCTCCCTCTGGTTAAATTGCGCTACTTCCGATGAGTAGCTTGGCTGTGTGCGTTGGATAAACACTCGGTCTACTTCATCTGTCGGTGGTTCCTGTTTTTGGCTAAACTCTTGCTCATCATCAAACCACCCGAGATGTCCTGCACGCGATTTGGCGCCGACCGCGGGTAGCATCTGGCGCTAAGTACGGTGCACATATTTAACATGTTCAATTACGTGAAGAATTATATGTAGCCTGTCAACATATGATCAAATAGTTGTTGTTGTTTTTTTTACATGCATTTACAAGCAAAAATTGAAGACAAATAAGGCAGGTCAGATTGAGGTCCGGGGTCTTAATCACCATAGCACCATATCAAAATAATATCAAACAACTGATCTCATGCATCTGTTGGTATATATATATATATATATATATATATATATATATATATATATATATATATATATATATATTCTCAATTTTACGGTTTTTAAATCACAAGTGTCGGATACTTCAAGTTCTCAGAAATAAATATTGCAACGGTTCAGGTTAAAAAATATAGGCTACCCATAACAGATGTACTCACAAATTAAAACTCTAAACTAAACTGAAATTATTTGATACTGGTGTCACTACTCCTACGTTCTTAGTGAATTTATTCATAGCTGAATTTATAATCGACTCATAAATGTGAGTATCTCCACATGTCCACACAGCGCTTTGTTCACAGTGCATGGCTGTGTGTGTGCGAGTGTGTGGGTGTGTGTGTGCGCACGCGCGCGCGTGTGTGTGTATTCATGCTCATACTCTACTCAGTGTGTGTGTGTGTGCTCGGTGTACAGTACCTAACTACTGTTCTCTGCTCACTACCAAACTTTTACCACGCTTTCCGTTTGTTCATCCGTTTGTTCTGTGCACCCACCATCACCAACCACCCACCCACCCACCATCACCCTCCATCACCGACCACCACCACCCCCACCCACCCCCATCACCAACCACCATCACCCACCCTCCATCACCCCCCCACCCCTTCACCACCCTCCATCACCCCCATCACCCACCCACCATCACCCACCCTCCATCACCAACCCCCATCACCCCCACCCACCCCCATCACCCACCACCCACATCTCATTTGAAGCTCAGTGTTACAGTTCACGACCACTCGATGAGGCAGATGAGCAGAGGGGGCCGAAATCTTACGAAATGTTACGACAAATGTGAATAGAAAAGAAAAGCGTTGTTAATCTAAGAAGTAATTAAGCTAATCTAACCCTTTTATTCATTTTGTATCTATGAAAAACAAAAGCATTCTTTGGTTGAGAGCATGGAGTGTTTCCTGTGCTTTTTACGTTGAATCCTTTAGAATCTGTGTTTTTTGGGGTAAAATTAAATTAAAACAATTATAATAATAATAATAATAAAAAAGGACCCATTCAAACAATAGCGGACCTTAGCAATGATACACAGGCGTAAAATACAGGCAGCATAGTGACTTCTAAACTACGACTAATCCTCACAAGTTTATATAATATAAAAAACTCTGTCTGACAGCGTCCCTTATTTGCAGATCCAACTTCCTGAATCCAGGTCGCCATGGAAGCGATGAAAGCATCTCCTCCACGTCTCTCTCTCTCTCTCTCTCTCTCTCTCTCTCTCCTCTCGCTCTCTCTCTCTCTCTCTCTCTCTCTCTCTCTCTCTCTCTCTCTCCTCTCTCTCTCTCTCTCTCTCTCTCTCTCTCCCCCTCTCCCCTTTCTCTTTCTCTCTCTCTCTCCATCTCTCACTTCATCTCTCACTTCTTCTTGGAGAAGAACTTCTTCTCTGACTTCTTGTCCTTCTTGGCGGCACTGGGCTCGGCCGGGCCGGTGGCGGTGGGGGCGGGGGGGGCAGCGGACACAGAGGGGGGGGAGGAGGAGGAGGTTGGTAGAGGAGGTGGGGGCAGGCTCTGAGCTTTGAGCCCGGAGGACTCTGCTGGCTCCGCCCCTTCCTGGGTCAGGGCCGCCCTGCTCACGGCCTGGCCCCAGCGCTGGAGCTCGTCCTGCAAGGGAAGATTTGGTTCATTGTGAACTCAATCAGGTTCAATTATGTCCAAAGCATGAAAACACCACACACACACACACCACACACCACACACCACACACACACACACACCACACACACGCACATCTTAATTGGAGTAGCTACTAAAAAGTAACCAGAGTGAAGAGTCCTATTCATTAAGTTTATATTGCAGAGTGCTTTAAACAAATGGGGAATACATGATCAAACTAGAGGGCCCTCAGTAGAGCACATACCTCCGCCACACCGAAAGATAAATGAATCCAGTCCCCTGGGTCTGGATTCAGATACAGATCTGCACCAAAATCAAATCAACTGTTCCTTGGCCCATAAGTAATCTAACCACCAAGTTGTGTCCAATTCTGTACATAACTTTACTTTTTGAGTTATCTAACAGTCAAACAAACAAACAAACATGGGAAAACATAACATCTGGTCCATATTTGATGGCAGAGGAAATAAAAGTGTCAAACTGTTTAAAAAAAACAACATGAATTTTTCAATTGAATGTCCCTTCACGTGCATTTCTATGTTTTCCCGTTCAGTTGATAGTAGGCAACAAAGGGAACCATTAATCAAAAACTAAAAAACTTTATTTGTAGGGCGCTCGCTCGACGTTCAAGCGCGCTGGGCTCACCTCGTCTTTGCACTGGAATAGGTATTCACTGCCATCCTGGAGCCTGGGAGACCAGAGAGCAGAGCGGGGCGTCAGATAACGGCTAAACGACCGACAGCGGAGCGACCACACGGGCGGGCCGCGGGCCCTGTGTCTTGGCTCTTTAATCACCAAAACCCATCGGAGGCCCGGCGGCGGTCTTGAACCGTCGGCTATGTATTTTAAGGACGTCGGCCTCAGGTCGCAACGCTGAGCCCAGGCTAAAGGTCATTTTTGATTCACGACGAGAGCAAACAGCAACACTCGGTTCGCTGTTCTGCCTCAGTTTGGAGTCCTAGCTCCGCAGAGGAGCTTACGGATTGCGTGTTTGTGTCATCATGAAGCGAGGCAGGGAGACGACGTCTGCTGCCGGTAACTCCGACACCACAACAACACAAATAGCTCCCGTTTCCCCCAGGCATGTTGGTTTAACAGCAAAACAACAGGTTGACACCAATCAGGCAAATTAAAACCTGTCATTTTTCAGATGGCACAGAAGGTAGTTTTGCATTTTTTTTTCGTCCAATATTACAAACCAAGCAGTTTTTCATATTTTGTTTTTCATATGACAAACCAAGCAGTTTTTTTTTGTTTGTTAATATTCCAAAATAAGTAGTTTTTTTGTTTCGGTTATTACAAAAGTGTAACTTTTCATATTCCAGTACAAACCGCTGCTGTACATGTACTGCTTGGTCCTTTCTCCCCTGGCCCCCCACGGCCTCCTCACCGCATCTTGAAGACGTGCTTCTTCTTCTTGTAGTTGGCCAGGGCCTCCCAGACGGCCCCGCCCACCGCCAGGGGCTCCTCCCCGTGGAAGGTGACCGAGTGGCCGAGGCTCTTGGCGTCCTTGTAGGCGAAGAGCTTGCCAGGCTTCAGCACACAGTACAGGTTGTTCCACGAGCTGGACGGAGGAGACGGAGGAGGAGGAGGAGACGGAGGAGGAGGAGGAGGAGGAGGAGGAGGGGGTGGAGGAGGAGTGGAGGAGGAGGAGGAGGAGGAGGAGGAGGGGAGGAGGAGGAGGAGGAGGAGGAGGAGGAGGAGGAGGAGGAGGAGGAAAGAGAAGGGAGAAAAGGAGGGAGGGGGGGCGAGGAGAGGAGGAGACAGGTGAGGGGAAAGGGAAGGAGAGAAGAGCAAAGGGAAAGAGGAGAGGGAGGAGAGAGGAGGAGAGGGAGAGGAGGAGGAGGAGAGGAAGAGGAGGAGGGGAGGAGAGAGAAGAGGAGAGGGAAAGAGGAGGAGGGGAGGAGAGAGAAGAGGAGAGGGAAAGAGGAGGAGGGGAGGAGAGAGAAGAGGAGAGGGAGAGGAGGAGAAAGGCGAGAAGGAGAGGAGGGGAGTAGAGAGAAGAGCAAAAGAAAAGGAGAAAGGTGAGAGCAATGTGGAGGAGAAGGGGGAGAAGAGGAGAGAAAACAGGGGAGGGAGGGAGGGAGGGAGGGAGGGAGAAACAAAGGGGGAGACGATCGGGGGGGGGGGGACAGACGGTAAAGGAGATGAGAGGAGAGGACATTGAAGAAAAGAAGAAGAGAAAGCACAATTATTTCAAAAGACAACTGAACGAAAACAAATCAGAAATATTTTAGATTTATTATTAAATAAATTGTATTATTCATTTGTTTTGGATCGGAAAAAAATCAAAAGGACGACTTGATTCCATTTCCAAACACTCAGAGAGAGAGACACACGCCTCCACCGAACCTGTTTATGGAATTAATTCACTTGTAGGAAAAAACTCACAAATTGCGTGTGACTAGTAAGTGACTTGGTTTCCTGGAGGGGATTAGATCAGAATTAGATTTGACACGCCGGGGAATAAACCGAACACAGACCATTAGCGGATGTGGCGTGTTGAAACGGACATGGGTGGTTACGATGGTGATTCTATCCGTGGAAATTAGTTGAATTTTTCCTCTCAAAATATGAATAAAGTGCCATCTTACCTTAGCACGCCTCGCTTTACCATATATTATCTTTTCATCACCTCATCTTATTATAGTTATTAGTATTAGTATTATTTGTTGTTGTTATTATTATTATTATTATTAATATTGTTATTATTATTATTATTATTATTATTAGGAATATTTCCACTTAATCTAATTCAATCTTTATCTTATTTTAAATGTATCTCAAATGATGTCAATCTCCTTTGTTCTCAATAATAATCTTATTATTAGTCGTATTTTATCCAACCACATCTCATTTTGCGATATTTTAACCTAAATATAATCTCATTTAATCTTAATCCAATTGTACATCATGTCATTGTATTGAATCTTATTTGATTGTATCATATATAATTTTCATCTAATTGTATATAATGTCATTGTATTTAATCTTATTTTATTGTATCTAATTGAATTGTAATCGAATTGTTTCTAATGTCATTGTATTTTATACTTTAATCTTATTGTATCTAATACAATTGTAATCTAATTGTATATAATGGCTTTGTATTGTATCTTATCTTATTTGTATCTAATTGAATTGTAATCTAATTGTATATCATCTCAATGTATCTCATTTAATCAAATTTAATCTGATCTCATGTAATTTAATCATTGTCATTTTTAATCAAATTTAACATAATCATTTAAAATAATTAACCAATCAATTTCATACAATTGAATTGCATGTCAAACTTTAATTCTTAATCAAACTTCATCTTAATCTAAGGTCATATAATGTCTCCTCTCATCTCCCCTTCATCCTAATCTAATGGTCATATGGGTGTATCTCCTGCCCCCGGTCTCACCGGTTGGAGGCCTTCTTCCCAGGGCCCTCCACGTCGTGCTTGCGTCCCAGCGGGCCCTCCAGCAGCGTGGCCGGGGCGCGGGGCCCCTCGGTGGGCATGGTGGCGGCCCGGGGCTCCTGGGGCTCCGGGGCAGGCTCCGGGGCAGGCTCCAGGGGAGGCTCCCGGGCCTCGCTGACGGAGGGCAGGGTGGTGGAGACGGACCGGTCCAGCTCCATGGAGCCGCTCTCCGCCATCACGCTTTCCGACGCCACCGGCGCCGCCGAGCTGGGCTCTGCCTCCTCCGCCGCCACCGGGCCAGACCCGGACTGAGACTGTGTGTGTGTGTGTGTGTGGAGGAGAGAGTGAGAGAGAGAGAGAGAGGAGGAGAGAGAGAGAGAGGAGAGAGAGAGAGAGAGAGGAGAGAGAGAGAGAGAGAGAGAGAGAGATTGTGTGTGTGTGTGTGCAAGAGTGTGTGAGTGAGTGAGTGAGTGAGTGTGTGAGTGTGTGTGTGTGTGTGTGTGTGTGTGTGTGTGTGTGTGTGCGTGCATGCGTGTGGGAGTGAATGTGTGAGTGAATAAGCGTGTCAGTGTATGTGAGTGAGTGAGTGTGTGTGTGTGTGTGTGTGTGTGTGTAGGAAGGTGTGTGTGTGCGTGTGTGTGTGTGTGGTGGGGCGGGGGGGGGGGGGGGGGGGGGGGGTGGGTGTTGGTGGAGAGCAGAGATTTTATTTAACTATTTAAATTCAGTGCAAATAAGCTAATACAGTTGAAACAAAAAAAAGTGACCATAGCACCTAAGTAACTAGAACCTTCTATTTAGCCGTTTCGGATGGTCAAGCAACTATCTTTTCAAATACCATCATTTGGTTTAGGGAGGGGAGAGGGCAGGGTCGTGGCGAGTGTGTATAGAGGCATCCTTGAGCAAGATGTCCTCAAAGCCCTCGACCTGCTGCCTCATCCTGTCTCTCTCTCTCTTGTTCACTGTAGGGACCCTGAATAAGCAGGGCA
>CM051016.1:8456924-8461924 GCA_027704905.1 Muraenolepis orangiensis | reverse complement strand
AGTAGAGGGGGGGAGGAGAGGAGGAAAGACGGGAGTAGGAGAGAGGGGAGTAGGAGAGGAGGAGAGAGGGGAGTAGGAGAGAGAGGAGGAGAGAGGGGAGAGGAGAGAGGAGGAGAGAGGGGAGAGGAGAGGAGGAGGAGAGGAGGAGAAGAGAGGGGAGAGGAGAGAGGAGGAGAGAGGAGGAGAGGAGAGGAGGAGAGAGAGGAGAGGAGAGGAGGAGAGAGGGGAGAGGAGAGGAGGAGAGAGGAGGAGAGGAGAGGAGGAGGAGAGAGGAGGAGAGGAGGAGGAGAGGAGGAGAGGAGAGAGGAGGAGAGAGGAGGAGAGGAGAGGAGGAGGAGAGGAGGAGAGAGAGGGGAGAGGAGAGGAGAGGAGAGGAGGAGGAGAGGAGAGAGAGGGGAGGAGGAGAGGAGGAGAGAGAGGGAGAGGAGAGGAGGAGGAGAGGAGGAGGAGAGAGGGGAGAGGAGAGGAGAGGAGAGGAGGAGGAGAGGAGGAGAGAGGGGAGAGGAGAGAGGAGGAGAGGAGGAGAGAGGGAGTAGGAGAGGAGGAGGAGAGGAGGAGGAGAGAGGGGAGAGGAGGAGGAGAGGAGAGGAGGAGAGAGGAGAGAGAGGAGGAGAGGAGAGAGGAGGAGAGAGGAGGAGGAGGAGAGAGGAGGAGAGGAGGAGAGAGGAGGAGAGGAGAGGAGGAGGAGAGAGGAGGAGAGGAGAGGAGAGGAGGAGAGGAGGAGGAGAGGAGGAGGAGGAGAGAGAGGAGGAGGAGAGAGGAGGAGGAGAGGAGAGGAGAGGAGGAGGAGAGGAGGAGAGAGGGGAGAGGAGAGAGGAGGAGAGAGGGGAGAGGAGAGGAGGAGGAGGAGGAGAGGAGGAGGAGAGAGGAGGAGGAGAGAGAGGAGGAGGAGAGGAGGAGAGAGGAGAGGAGAGGAGGAGGAGAGGAGGAGGAGAGGAGGAGAGGAGAGAGGAGGAGAGAGGGGAGGAGGAGAGGAGAGAGGAGGAGGAGAGGAGAGGAGGAGGAGAGAGGAGGAGGAGGAGAGGAGAGGAGAGGAGGAGGAGAGGAGGAGAGAGGGGAGGAGAGGAGGAGGAGAGAGGGGAGAGGAGGAGGAGGAGGAGAGGAGGAGAGAGGGGAGAGAGAGGAGGAGGAGAGAGGGGAGTAGGAGAGGAGAGGAGAGGAGGAGGAGAGGAGGAGGAGAGGAGGAGGAGGAGGAGAGAGGAGAGGAGGAGGAGAGGAGAGGAGAGGAGGAGGAGAGGAGGAGAGAGGGGAGAGGAGAGGAGGAGAGAGGGGAGAGGAGAGGAGGAGGAGAGGAGGAGAGAGGGGAGAGGAGAGGAGGAGGAGAGAGGGGAGAGGAGAGGAGGAGGAGAGGAGGAGAGAGGAGAGAGAGGAGGAGAGGAGGAGGAGGAGAGAGGGAGGAGGAGAGGAGAGGAGGAGGAGGAGGAGAGGAGGAGAGAGGGGAGGAGGAGAGGAGGAGGAGAGAGGGGAGAGGAGGGAGGAGAGAGGAGAGGAGGAGGAGGAGGAGAGAGGGGAGAGGAGAGGAGGAGGAGGAGAGGGGGTAGGAGTGGAGGAGAGAGGGGAGCAGGAGAGTTAAAGCAGACGGTACCTCCACAGAGTCTCTGAGCTTGCGTGTGAGCAGGGCCCCACCCAGATCCTGGCAGTGGGTCAAATCGGGGACCCTGGTGTCGATCTCGGAGCGTATCCCCTGGTGGTACTGCTGTAGCAGCTCTACCGACGCCACGTCCCTGGAGGGAGAAGAACCAGAGAGGAGAGAGAGAGAGAGAGAGAGAGAGAGAGAGAGAGAGAGAGAGAGAGAGAGAGTAGGAGAGAGAGAGAGAGAGAGAGAGAGAGAGAGAGAGAGAGAGAGAGTAAGACTTTGAAATAATCTGCGGGAGAAGAGAGTCAGAGAGAGAGACCGCTGGCGCTGCTTCTTTGCTAATTAACACCGTTTTTTTTGTTTGTGTGTGTGTGTGTGTGTGTGTGTGTGTGTGTGTGTGTGTGTGTGTGTGTGTGTGTGTGTGTGTGTGTGTGTGTGTGTGTGTGTGTGTGTGTGTGTGTGTGTGTGTGTGTGTGTGTTCCGACGGGGGCTGGGGGGGAGGGGGGTGGAAACCACTGTAGAATATGTCTGGAATTGAGAGCAGGAAAGACGTCTTGTTCTGGTTTCTTTGAATATGGCTCGGAGTGCTACTTAATGTACAAAAACAAATTATTGAAAGACATTTAAGGAAAAAAGAAGTGGGTGGTGCCAATATCGATATTTTCTAAGACACTTTCTTCTTGAGGATAACAAAGGATTTTCGTTCCACCGTGTGCCTCAGGGATTTCTCCAACCGCCACGAAGGTCTGAGGTCAGAGGTCGTGTGTCGGGACCTCTTGGTGAAACAAAGGTCTAAAGGTCAAGGGGACGTTGTGCCGACGGCGTGGTCTCGCCTCACTGAATACAATCAACCCAAACACCCCAGAGATACACACACAGGTACAACAACAACACAAACAACCACGCACACACACCCACACACACACACACACACAACACGTCTTACCCTCTCCCTCTCCCTCTCCCTCTCCCTCTCCCTCTTACTCTCCCTCTTACCCTCCCTCTTACCCTCCCTCTCCCTCTTACCCTCCCTCTTACCCTCCCTCTCTCTCCCTCTTACCCTCCCTCTCTCTCTTACCCTCCCTCTCCCTCTTACCCTCCCTCTCCCTCTCCCTCTTACCCTCTCCCTCTTACCCTCCCTCTCCCTCTTACCCTCCCTCTTACCCTCCCTCTCTCTCTTACCCTCCCTCTCCCTCTTACCCTCCCTCTCCCTCTTACCCTCCCTCTCCCTCTTACCCTCCCTCTCCCTCTCCCTCTTACCCTCTCCCTCTTACCCTCCCTCTCCCTCTTACCCTCCCTCTTACCCTCCCTCTCCCTCTTACCCTCCCTCTCCCTCTTACCCTCCCTCTTTTCCCCCCCGTACCGTGGCTTCTCCTGGGTCTCGATCTGCTGCACCACGGCCTCCATCCAGGCCAGCAGGTCCTTCACCATGGTGAAGAAGTGGTACTTGTCCGCCGTGTCCTCCAGCTCGGCCCGCCTGCCGTCGCACGCCTGCTGCAGGCTCCGCCACGCCTCCACCACCTCCTGCTCCATGGCCTGGATGGCGTCCGCCCGCTCCCCCGCATACTGGGCATGAAGTCGGGTGGCGGTGTCCTGGAACTGGTGCACCTGGAGGAGGAGGAGGAGGAGGAGGAGGAGGAGGAGGAGGAGGAGGAGGAGGAGGAGGAGGAGGAGGAGGAGGAGGAGGAGATGGGAGACAGGAGAGGAGGTTGAGGAGGAGACAGAGGAGAAGGAGAGGGGGAGAGGAGGAGAGAGAGAAGGAGAGGAGGAGAGAGAGGAGAGAGGGGAAGCGGAGAGGGGAGGAGACGGGAGGAGCAGGGGGAGGAGAGGGGAGGAGAGATGGGAGTAGGAGAGTAGGAGAGAGGGGAGAAGAAGATGGGAGAAGAGGAGGAGAGGAGGAGAGGAGAGGGGGAGAGGAGGAGAGAGGGGAGGAGAGGAGGAGAGAGAGGAGAGAGGGGAAGAGGAGAGGGGAGGATGGGATGGGAGTCGGAGAGTAGGAGAGTGGGGAGAATAAGATGGGAGAAGAGGAGGAGAGGAGGGGAGCAGGAGAAGGGACAGGAGGAAGAAGGAGGAGCAGAGAGGCATGGTCAAGAGAAGAGAGGACCGGCATGGTGAAGGGAAGCCAGGAGGAGCAGGGGGCGGGAAGGGAAGGGAGGACAGAAGTGGTGGGAGGGAAAAATGGAGCAAGGGCGATGGTCATTACACGTTAACCGTAACTTTATTGTTGAGCAACGCTGGTTATATAGCCTCTCCCCCTTCCCACTGGGGTCATCCTGTAGCTCTAGCCTACCCTAATAACCGGGGCTGGGGAGACAAGCATGATTAAACCAACACATTTCTCCTTGTTGATTTCCCACATGGCCCCATGGTTCCATTGATCTCATGCATGTCTGGTGTTTCCACTCCCCTAAGCTTACCACAATGGCCCATTGGACACCAGGCGGCATGCATGCAATGTAACGTAATGTGTTGAACTCATGCGGTGTTGCGGACTGATTGCATGCAGGGCAAGCCTGTGTATTGAGGGGGCATGTGGGAACAGTTTGGCTGCTCGGGCTACAGGAGCAGGCCGCCAAAGAAGCCTTAATGCAACGCTACCATTTGCTGCTCGAAAAACCCGCCGTTTAAGTATACCGGGGGCCTTGATAGTGTGGCGGGTAGGCCGCTTAGACGCAAGCTACCGGGTTTGATCCCCACAATGTCCACAATCGACCTGTAGGTAGGTTCTAACCTCTCTCTCCTCCCTCCCTCCCTCCCTCCCTCTCTCTCTCTCTCTCTCTCTCTCTCTCTCTCTCTCTCTCTCTCTCTCCTCTCTCTCTCCTCTCTCTCTCTCTCTCTCTCTCTCTCCTCTCTCTCTCTCTCTCTCTCTCTCTCTCTCTCTCTCTCCCTCCCACCCCCCCCTCTCTCTCTCTCTCTCTCTCTCTCTCTCTCTCTCTCTCTCTCTCTCCTCTCTCTCTCTCTCTCTCTCTCTCTCTCTCTCTTTCTCGCCCTCCTCCCTCCCTCCCTCCCTCCTCCCTCCCTCCCTCCCCCCCTCTCTCTCTCTCTCTCTCTCTCTCTCTCTCTCTCTCTTTCTCGCCCTCCCTCCTCCTCCCTCCTCCCACCCTCCCCCCTCTCTCTCTCTCTCTCTCTCTCTCTCTCTCTCTCTCTCTCTCTCTCTCTCTCTGTACATCTGCACAGCTGGGTTTCTCTGGATGAAATGCTGACCTGCTGGGTTTAGCTGTTTGACTGTTGACTGTGTAACTACCATACTGTATTGCATCAATTGGTGACGTTTACATCACACTGCACCTTTGTATGGATACACATTTCTCATTTGCACTACTGTATATAGGGTCAACGCATATAATATATATATATATATATGTATATATACCGTTTTTATATGGCAATTGCTTGAACCTTTTTCTATTTTCTAATTTATTTA
>CM051016.1:8449424-8451924 GCA_027704905.1 Muraenolepis orangiensis | reverse complement strand
CACTTGTCTTTACAGCGCGGTTAGCACACAACCACAACCACCACAACAACAACAACAACAACAACAACAACAACAACAACCACCACAACAACACCTGAGAGCGCTCCGAGGAAACAACTCAGCCTAAATGACGGGACATCGGATTTGCGCCTTTCGTTGTGTTTATATCATTGCTTGTTTTTTTGTACTCATTTATCGGACGCTTTTATCGATAGCCACTTATACAAGCCATATACAGATGCACGTCATTAAGCATCAACCCACGGGTACACGGGGACACGGGGAATTGAACCCGGGACTTTTTTTTTTGGGCTGGGAGTTAGTACCAAAGTTCTATTACTACTACTACTACGACTGTACTATTGTTCATGTTCATTGTGTATGTTAATTGATGTGTATAAATGGCATTTAACCATTGAATACATTTATTATTATAGATTTTTTTGAAGGATATTTTTCAAGGCCTTTTTACTTGTATGCACAGGAGAGTGGATATTGACAGGAAAGTGGGTGGAGAGAGAGAGAGAGAGAGAGAGAGAGAGGAGAGAGAGAGAGAGAGAGAGAGGAGAGAGAGAGGAGAGAGAGAGAGAGAGAGAGAGAGAGGAGAGAGAGAGAGAGACTACAAGGCGTCTTCATACCTTATGTTGGTGACAGGCTTACAGGACGAGCTACCAAGCCGCCTCCCGGCCTTGAATACATTTCAAGTCAATTATTGTAGTTGAAGTCCTGAATCCCAAGTGAGTCTCAAAGAGCCTTGAGACCCCTTCACCCCTTCACCTCCCCCACCTCCCCCTGTGTGGTCTGGGGAGGGGGGGGGGGGACTACAGGGGTTAGGGGGGGGTTGGGGGGTATAACCCCCCCCCCCCTTATGGCCAGCTGGGCCTCCTCACCTTGGGCTGCTCATCAGAGATCATGTACAGCTCCTGCTCCCCGATCCAGGCCTCGGCCTCCTCCGCGTCGTTCAGGTACTGCTGGGCCTCGTCGGCCCCGAACAGCCTCCCCTTCCTCCTCGCCATCTCCTCCCGGAGCCTCGACCACGCCTCCTCCAGGGCGCCCGCCTCCTGGGCGATCCGCTGCGCCTCCGGGGTCACCTCCTCCTCCTCCTCCTCCTCGCCGGCGCCGGCAGCGTTGGAGGCCGCGGCCATCCTCCGGCCTCGCTCTAGGACCTCGTCCACGCGAGGCTGGTGGCCCTCGATCTCCCTCTGCAGCGTCTGGGAGAGGGGAACACAAAATCACACGGGATTTGAAGAATTGAAGGACTTGATTGAGCTTATGTTTGTATTTTCCCCCTGATTTATTCTTTAAAAATAGAAATGTACGATTACATTTTGTTACTGCTTTTCTCGACGGTAAAAATATGTACAGAAACATATAATAATAATAATAATAATAGAAGGAATCCTAATTTCGCTTTTTTTCCAAAGCGACCAGCAATTTGCATTACATTTGACACAGGATACAGTACAGCCCCCCCATGGCCATCTAACATTGAGAAAGCAATCAACCATATTGTTGAAACACGACAATGTGGTTGATTACTGGATTCTAGATTACTGACGGGATTTGTGAAATGTTTACCACTTTACCGCTAAAGAAAATATACTCGTTCATTAGACTCATTGTCTTATTCTCTTTGTGCAGCTTCACACCAGCCAGCCGGCTGAATTCATCGTCCCTATGAGCGGGTCCCTCACCTGGTGCTTCTTCTGCAGCATCCGGACCGTCTGGAGGTTGTGTCCGTGCTCCTGTGACGTCGCCAATGGCAACCTCTCCTCCACCCACAGCTGAGGAGAGGAGAGAGGAAGAGGAGAGAGGAAGAGGAGAGAGGGGTACAGAGAACGGGAGAGAGAGAGAGAGAGAGAGAGAGAGAGAGAGAGAGAGAGAGAGAGAGAGAGAGAGAGAGAGAGAGAGAGAGAGAGGAAGATCGAGGGACAGAGAGGAAAGAAGGAGCAGGAGAATATAGAACATTATAGACATAGAAGAGACAAGAGTTAAGGTAGTTTAGTAAAGTGTGTCAAAGTGAAAAGATGGACGAAGAGACCATTCCAGGAGTTCCAGGGAGAGAGACCAGGTCTCTCTCCCTCAGTGTATCTCTCTAGCTTTCTCCCCTCTCTGCCTCCCTCTCTCTCCCTCTGTGCATGTCTTTGACTCTCTCACTCTCTCTCTCACTCTGTATATGTCTCTATCTCTCTCTCTATGTGTACCACACAGTATACTACAGTAAAAACAGGAAAACACATTTCCTCCCAACCATGATATGAACTTATCAGAAACCCACAATCCAACAAACCCCATGGATGATGTCATTGGTTCGCCCCGGTCCAAAACCCCCCTCACCTCCCCTCACATTCATCCATCCTAACAACCACCCCCCCCCCCCGTGTCCACTGAGAACCCCTCCTCCCCCCGCCCAAGGAGACCCCCCCACCAAGGCCCTGCCTCCCCACCACCCACTCCAGAGCCCCCTCACCTCACCTGACCTCACCTCACATTCATCCAT
>CM051016.1:8439424-8441924 GCA_027704905.1 Muraenolepis orangiensis | reverse complement strand
GAGGCTGAGGGCAGAGTCCACCCTCCTCTTCTTCTCTGCCACCATGGCCTTGAAGGCCTCCCACCTGGGGGGCAGGGAATAGGGTCATGGGCTTGAAGTCAACGGATGCACAGTTGAACACCGGTATCATGATGTGGCTTGGACAGCTCGGTTTTTTTGTCCATGGTCACATTCCGATTCGTATTTAATCATATTTAATTGGTAATACATGGGCTTTATTTTAAATTAAACGTGACAGTTCACAGAGGATGTTACATATCGAAGACAGTGTTTAGTATTAAATAGACATACACATAGTACATAGAGTACAAAACCACGTGATCCCACCTCTTGTTCAGCCGCGTCTGGCAGTCCTTGATCTCTTTGGTGCGCGGGTGTCTGCTGTCCTCAAGCTGCTTCACCGCCTGGTTGACATCATCAACCCGCGACTGGACGTTAGCCATGTCGTTAGCTAGGATGCTCAACCTGTGAAGAGTAGCGTGTCATGTCATGTCATGGTGAGTTGCCGTATCATCCGCCGTGCGGAAACTGCCTATAAACCAACTAATTAAGAGACATTCTATGATTATCTTTTCCGCACAAACTCTGCGAAAGGCTGCGAAATGCCACCAACAGTGGCGAACCCATTCTAATGACACCAGTGAATTAATATGACTATTGATGCATATCGAGGGGAGGTTTGGATGTACCGATTCTGTATCACTTCCAGGTCCTCTAGCTTGTCCGGCACTTCCAGGCCCACCAGCCACGTCTCCTTCTGGCCCATCCAGAGCTCGCAGGCGTCCGACTCGCTGAAGACGGTGTACAGGGCCATGGCGTCATCCAGCCTCTTCTGCCGGAGGTCGGCCAGCGCCATGAGCTCCAGGTACAGGTCCCGCACGTCCCTCAGACGCCGCTGGATGTCCGGTGTGCTGCGCAGCTCCTCGGGCAGGGCGTCGGCCTGCTTGCTCAGGGCGTCCAGGGCAGTGCCGTTCTTGGCCACCTCGCCCCTCAGGTCCCGGTGCTTCCGCAGCAGCCTCCGGGTGGTGTACTCGTCGTGGCCCACCTCCTCGCTGGCCATCTGCCGCTTGGCGTCCAGCAGCCAGGCCAAGAGGTCGTCGCCGTCGCCCTGGAACTGGAAGAACCTCTGGGTGTCCCCGAGGCTCTGCTTGCGGAAGGTGGCCAGGTCCTCCAGCTGCTGCCACTGCCGCCGCACGTCCTCGCTGCGCTCCCGGACCGCCGGGGCGCCAAAGTGCTCGGCCCGGATCATCTGCTCCCCGTCGTCCATGATCCGGCTGAGGTGGGCGCGGCGGGCCCCCAGCTCGTCCTCAAAGGCGCTGTGCTTGCCCTGCAGGATGAGCACGCCGGCCAGGTCCCTGCCGTAGTCCAGGGAGGAGAAGATGTGCTCCTTCTCCTTGACCCAGCTCTCCAGCTCCGCCGTCTCCCACAGGAAGTTCCAGAAGCGGCGGGACTGCTCCAGCCGCGCGCGGCGCTGAGCGGCCAGGGCGCACAGCTCCTGGTAGCACAGGTCCAGGTGCTGCACCCGGTCTCGGATCACCTGGGGGTCGCACGGCTTGTAACCTGGGAAACCGGAGAGGGGAGGTTTACATGTTTAGTGATTTAGTTATGTAGGTAGGATTTACTTTGTTGATGCTAAGC
The DNA here is from genome assembly GCA_027704905.1 of Muraenolepis orangiensis. NCBI lineage: Eukaryota > Metazoa > Chordata > Actinopteri > Gadiformes > Muraenolepididae > Muraenolepis > Muraenolepis orangiensis. The sequence goes on along the minus strand of CM051016.1, from coordinate 8,440,286 downwards.
GCTTGGCGTGTGATTTCTCAGGGATTATTATGTTACTCATTCCAGGGCCTTGGCTTGGGGTTTAGTCAAACCACATTTGGATGTGGGCGTACTTGTGCTAATGAGACTGGATTTGTGGTGAAGAGCTAGCATTGGACCTGACTTGAACTTCCATTTCGGAGATGAAACCAGCCAGCACAGTTAGAAACAAACATGGCCCATTTATAACTTGAAACCAGAATTTCTTTGTTTATCACGCGTGTTACTCACTGTCTCCGTTAGCGAATGTCAAGGCGTTAGCATTAGCGCTCCGGACCCTCTCCGCCTGCAGGGCGATGTCGTTCTCCACCAGAGCGTGCTTCTGGAGCAGGTCCTCCACCTCCAACAGGTGCTTCCCATAGTCTGGAGACAGCAGGCGGGCCTGGGGGGTGGGGGGGGGGGGGGGGGGAGAGAGAGGGGAGGGAGGGAGAGAGAGGGAGAGAAAGGGGAGGGAGGGAGAGAGATAGGAGTAGAGAGAGAGAGAGAGAGATGTTAAGAGGCCAGATAAGAGGCTTCGGGATATGTCATCCGAGGAATGACTTCTGGAGATTCAGAAAGTTCCGTCCCAACTATCCATGTATGAAAATATAAAATACTATTAAATATATTTAAAAAAAACCCATCTTGGAGCTTCAAAACCCGGATCCAGATCGTTCTTCCTGTTATGTCCCTTCATGTCCTCCATCCGAACATCCGATGGTGTGTGGAGCATCTTCTAACATAGTTGCTCTCCATCACATACTACCTCTCTGACCTAATGTCGGTTTAATTGATCATTCATTTGCTGATCAATTACCTTCATGTCGTCCATCCAGCCAATGATGTGCAGCATCTCCTGGAAGAT
>CM051016.1:8419424-8426924 GCA_027704905.1 Muraenolepis orangiensis | reverse complement strand
ATGGTGTGACCTTCCCCCCCCCTTCAAAACCCCTCTCTGTTGTCCCCCTGCTGTTCACGGGGAAACTTATAAAGTAGGGACACGAGTGTATGGAAGTGTGTGTGTGTGTGGTGTGTGTGTGTTGTGTGTGTGTGTGTGTGTGTGTGTGTGTGTGTGTGTGTGTGGTGTGTGTGTGTGTGTGTGTGTGGAATAACAGACATCACACATGGGAGTTTATACACTCATGCACGCACACACATACACACTCACTCACACACTCATGCACGCGCACACACACACACACACACACACACTCAAATTATATAAGACTAACTAGGCCTCGTCTTGGTAGAGGTGCCCTCAATGTTTTCCTCTTGTACATTTAAAGGCAGAATTAAAGGCAGCTAAGTGGAGTGAAACAAGACGTTTCATCCGAACCAAGGGAGAGAGAGAGAGAGAGAGAGAGAGAGAGAGAGAGAGAGAGAGAGAGAGAGAGAGAGAGAGAGAGGAGAGAGAGAGAGAGAGAGAGAGAGAGAGAGAGAGAGAGAGACGAGACGAAGCTACCGTCTCTCCCAGAATCCCCCGGCTAGATCGTGGCGTCAACATGACTAATGAACGCTTCCTTTAGCTCACAGTGACGATAAAACTAACGGAACGGATCATCAAAAAGCACTTTGACACCGTGGCTTATAGCTTATAGGAAGGGGAAAGCAAGCCACGTACGGATGTATAAACAGAGCGCACGCACGCACGCACGCCATCGGTCCCTGCCCGTCTCAAAGGACAGAAGGTTTATATAACCCTTCATGCTTAACTCGCTTTTTCCCCTAGTGTTGATTGTCATGTGGATTCAAACTCACACACACACACACACACACAAGGCACAATGCACAGATCTATGACAAGCATCGTTCCTAACACACACGCAACCACACGATTATTGGTTTAATTTGTCACGTCATGTTAGTATAGTATTGTGTAGTATTGTTCAGTATAGTATAGTATTGCAGTATAGGAGATTCATACTGCAGGAGGGAATGGAGAGTAAGCATTCCATTGTACTTGAATCTTGAACATGTATAAGGTACAGTGAGATATTATCACACACACTCACATGCACATATGCTCACACACGCACACACACACACACACACGTACACACACACAAACACACACATGCACATATACACACACACACACACACACACACACACAAACATACACACTGAACCCCTGAAGAATAGAACATGTTAAGATTTGGTTGTTCCAATCTCTTCTTGCATTCCTTCGCATGTCATGGACAGTTGTCCCCACTAGACGAGCCTTCACTATGTTGTCCTCACTATGTTGTCCTCACTATGTTGTCCTCACTATATTGTCATCACTGGATCCAGTATACTGTCCGCACAATATTGTCCCTACAAAATGGTCCCTACAATATTGTCCCCTACTATGTTGTCCCCGCGATTCGACCCCCACTGTGTGGCGTGTTTCTTTCCAGAGCGCTAACAGGAGAGAGAGGGCCAGCAGCATCCTTAACGACCTCAGCATGATAAATGATTCAGGCCCCGAGGCTGCTGGGAAACAAGCAAGGTACGGCCTTACACAACAGAAGAGAGATAGGGAGAGAGATAGGGAGAGAGAGAGAGAGAGAGAGAGAGAGGAGAGAGAGAGAGAGAGAGAGAGAGGAGAGAGAGAGAGAGAGAGAGAGAGAGAGAGAGAGAGAGAGGGGATAGGTAGAGCAATTGATATAAAAAAAAGTGCTATGGGTAAGACTATAAAAATAAGGAAATGGAGAAAAGTAAGAAAAATACAGCATCTTATCGAGCGAGAGAGAGAGAGAGAGAGAGAGAGAGAGAGAGAGAGAGAGAGAGAGAGAGAGAGAGAGAGAGAGAGAGAGAGAGAGAGAGAGAGAGAGAGAGAGAGAGAGAGAGAGAGAGAGAGAGAGAGAGCAAGTAGTTATTCAAGAAGAGACGGAAGGTGGTTTGGGAATGATTGAGATAAACAAGACAGAGAAAGAGAATGGCAGAGAGGACTACTGATGAAGAGCGAGGCAGACAGGAAAGGCCAAGCAATACACCGAAGGAAAAGAGAGAGAGAGGGAGGAGGAAGAGGGCAAAGGTCTCTCTCTCTCTCTCTCCCTGAGATGGAGGAAACCAGGTTAGAGGAGTTAACACTAATCCCCGTCTGCAGAGACAGAGCAGAGCAGAACGTAAACAACTGCAATACCGTCTGCTCCTATTCCCCAACACAACTCTCGCTCGTCCAAGCCAATACACCTCTGGGAAGAGTCTATCGCGGGGGTTTAAAGCCGACGTCTCCTCCATTGTTAACACCTGTACCTGTAATGGTGATGATAATGGATGCTTTTATATCAGCGGCTTTTATCCAAAGTGCTTTACAAGTCATGCCTCGCATTCACCCACATTCAACCACCGACGGCGGAGTCAGCCATGTGCAAGGAGACAGCCGGCACGTCAGAAGCAGTTAGGGGCTAGGGTGTCTTGCTTAAGGACACCTCGACAGTTTTTTGCTGGGGGGAGGAGGAGCCATGGGGATCGAACCAGCAACCTTCCGGTTATGAGGCGATACCTGTACTGCTTGTAGAGGTACCAGGAGGACACATGGTCCCTGGACATCACTTGTCTGCTACCCGGTAACAGAAACAGAGCAGACCAGTATTCTTTAGTCTGATGAGTGTTTATCCTATGACGGAGCCATTCATAGCGAAAATCGAAAAAAAAGTTCAATTCTCTTCAGTAAGTCTTTATCAGAGACTTTACCTCGCGCCTCTCTCTCTCTCTCTCTCTCTCTCTCTCTCTCTCTCCCTCTCCCTCTCCCTCTCCATCCCTCTCTCTCTCCATCTCTCTCTCTCTCTCTCTCTCTCTCTCTCTCTCTCTCTCTCTCTCTCTCTCTCTCTCTCTCTCTCTCTCTCTCTCTCTCTCTCTCTCTCTCTCTCTCTCTCTCTCTCTCTCTCTCTCGCTCTCTCTCTCTCTTTCTCTCTCTCTCTCTCTCTCTCTCTCTCTCAGTCTTCTTTGCCATAAATTACAGCCACGCCAAAGCTGATTTGCATCTTAAAGACTCAATTATATTAAACTATTGGAGGAATCTTAATTTAAAAAGACAATGGCCCGGAGACGAAGGCAAGATTAACGTCTCCCGAAAAAAAACACTTTGTTGAAAAATGATCTGGTGATCAATCTTCATTGTGAGCGTGTTGGTGGGGAGGGACCAGCGTGTAGAGGAAGCCCTTCCAACGCTGTTCAGAGAGACACACGCCACCGCAGGTTCAGCTCACAAGTCAAACACTGACACGTCTTAACCACGCAATTTATCGGCGCAAAACGCCACCGATTTCGATTTTGTTTTGAAGGACCCCTGTCTGGTTCTCGCGTTCCTCTACGTGTTCCGTGGACAGCTAATAAACAAGCACACCAAACAAATAGGACTGCCATGGTCATTTATAAGCGAGCATACGTCTGTGTGCATTGTGATGTACAGTAGCGGTTAAGGTATACGGGCAATATATATATATATCGATATTATATCGATCGTCTTATCCTGGTTTTAAAGGCTGCGTTACAGCACAGTTTTCACAAGTTACCAGAGCTAGCTGTTGTACTATTATTTACACTAAAGTGCTGAATACAATTTGAAAATACTCACTTTTCATAGATATAATTTCATTCACCCAGGAATAAACATAGGCTTTACCATCTGGTTATTTGATATAGTATAGACTATATACAATTCATTTATTGAATTGAACCAGAAAACTTGCTAGATATTGAGAAAATAAATATCGTATTTAGTATTTCGGCCTTATCGCCCCGTAAAGATTCCACAGTCGTTGGTGACTTGCTGAGCTTCTGCGTGCTCTGTGTGTGTCTTAAGTAGAACCCATCGACCTGTCTGTCCGCTGGTGGTCAACACTTAACAACTGACCTAAAAGCACTCAGCAAAAGATCACATGCAGCGTTGTCTGACCCGGAGGGCACGGTAAGTCTGCTGGTCGTCTGGTTTGTATGTTATTAATGATAATAATAACAATTTGAATAATATTAATAATAATACTTTGTTTTATAAAGCGCTTTACAAGAAACTCAAAGACATTTACATTATCAGACCATAATTAGACTCGACATTATTTAAATCATTTGGTAACATGGATACATAAACACATTGAACAGGATAAAAACATTAAACATTCAACTATTCACACATTTGTGTGTGTCTCTTGGCCTAAAGGTTCCCGGGTTTCAAACCCCCTGCGATGTCTCCTTTCTCATCTGGGGGCGCCCTTGAGCAAGACGCCCCCAACCCCCTAATTAATGGATCATTTACCTAAAGTTCACCGCTAAGTCTGAGAGCCTGGTGGATAAAAACGTCCACTAAACGGCTAAATAGTACTAGTAGATTAAAAGTGCTAATGAAGCGAAATCCAGTTGAATCCAGTTCATTCACATTCACTGTGAATCCGGCAGCGGTCCGATGGTTTCCTTGGGAGCGTGGCTGGCTGGCGTCCAGCTGTGACGTCACACTTAACATTACACTATCCTATCACTTTGCTAGACTTTCAGGACTCATCACAGGTACTGTTCTGCACTGCACTGCACTGTATTCACGGTGCTGCTGCACTACTGGCACTTTAAAATGCCTTTAAAATGCTTTTTGCACAATTCAACACATATCATCCATCAGTCACTTTATGGTTATTTTTATGTTCATTTTTATAGTATTGTTTTAGAACTGCATACTGCAGGAGGGAATGGGGAGTATGCATTCCATTGTACTGCAATAAAAAACCCTTGTATCTTGTGTCTTCTTACTATTGGGGTTTGGGTCTCACCGACACACAGCTTTACAAGCTTCTTATTCTACCGCTACCTTTTCCGCAAGTATAGATTTTTTTGTGTTTTTTGTGCACTTCCCCGCCCCCCCCCCCCCCCCCCCTTGGTTAGTGGAGAAGCGCGGCGTGTCAGCGGTGGTAGTCTACGAGGCCTCGCTAAACGCTGGCTGTGTTTCACATGCTGGACCCCCCCCCCCCCCCCCCCCCCGGCTCTGTGATCTCTGCTACCCTCGCTGTTTGACTCCCGCGACGGGCCTCCATCACTTATTCATGCTGATGGCTTTTACCCTGTACATACGTACGCACGCACGCACGCACACACATACGCGTGCACACACACTCGCACACACACACACACACACACATACACACACACACACACCATCCACTTACAGTATATACACACTCAGCTTTCCACCTAAGAACTATGGTGGGCATCCCAGTGGTCCCAGTGGAGCCAGAGCATCTCTCTCTCTCTCTCTCTCCTCTCTCTCTCTCTCTCTCTCTCTCTCTCTCTCTCTCTCTCTCTCTCTCTCTCTCTCTCTCTCTCTCATGGTTTCTCTCTTTGTCTCTCTCTGTCTCTCTCTCTTTGTCCCTCTCTCTTTTTGTCTCTCTCTCACACACACACGTGCCACCTGACCTCGAACACACACACAATCCTGAGTCATGGTCGTGTTATCATGGGAATAACTATGGCCTATGTATTACAACAGCGGGAGAACATTGCTTGTTGGTTCAAGGCCTTGTGACCCTTAGTTACTCCCAACCCCTCCCTCCCATCCACCCCTACCCCCATCCACACACACACACACACACACACACACACACACACACACACACACACACACACACACACACACACACACACACACACACACACACACACACACACACACACACACACACACACACACACACACACACACACACACACACACACCTACCCCTGACCCCCAGGCCACCCCGTGGTAATTGTTGCCATGGTCACCTTGGTTGACTGAGATGGATTGCAGCGCTCTGGGAATAAACGTCTGTCTCATCCTCTCCGAGATTACGTTTAAGTTTTAGTTTAGTTTCCTAAAGTGGAACTGTACCAACCGAGTCAAAATGGAACCCCAAGAACCTGAACCTCAGAGCGGTGGACTTAAAAATGTATCCAACAGAAACCAAGGAACAAAACTGTTTTTTTTGTACAGGTAGACACAGGTGCACACACAGGTGCAGGTAGGAGATGGACCATGGCGTTCCAGGGAAGCCTGCAGGGAAACTGTGGACACTGGGGTTTAAACCCTGGAACTATCGACCGGCTGTCAACAACATTGTAATCACCACACCATCCCGCACTGAGCCCTCCTTCTCCTTCTTCCTCTGGCTCCCTCTCTATCTATCTCTGTCTCTCTCTCTCTCTCCCTCCCTCCCTGCCCACCCTCCTTCTCTCTCCCCCCTCTCTCTTGCACTCCCCTCCTCTCCCTCTCTTTATCTCCCCCCTAGCCCCTAGTCTTACAAAACAATTACCACTATGAACACAACTGTGCAGTGGCAAGGTCAATGCATCTCAGACCAGCACACCGATACAATCTGCCAGGGCGTCCTAGCTAGCCTAGCCTAGCCTAGTCAGCCAGCCTAGCCTAGCCTAGCCACCAGCAGCAGCAGCCTTATGTATCAATTACTGTACCAGCGCTCCTTTTAGCATCTGTTGAGACACAAAATCACCCAGAGGCCAGGGGAGAAGAAAAATAAGTCACTTTGCCTCTCTTCCTCCTCCTCCTCCTCCTCCTCCTCCTCCTCCTCCTCCTCCTCCTCCTCCTCCGCCTCCTCCCCATCTCTCTCCTCCATTTCCCTCCTCTCCTCTCTCTCTCCTCTCTCTCCTCCTCTCTCTCTCTCTCTCTCTCTCTCTCTCTCTCTCTCTCTCTCTCTCTCTCTCTCTCTCTCTCTCTCTCTCTCTCTCTCTCTCTCTCCGCTCGGCTAATGCATTTCTGTCATCAGGGGAGTTGGAATCGGCGGCGGGTGAGCTAACGCTAAATCCACAGCGACGGCTAGCCGCTCTCTCGCGCCCCCGCGCGCCCCCGCCGGCTCGACGCACATGCCAAACTGTCCAGAAGAAGCGCCATCAGTGTATTTATTTTCATCCGTCTCGACACACAGTTCCTTTGGCCGGTAGTTGAGAGCGACAGGTTTGCTGTCCAGAGGAACCAGAAATAATCTCTCCTCTTTCTTATGCTTCCAAAAAATACATCATACATACAATACAGAAGAGAGTTTGAGAGAGACCGAGTCACGCAACAACAACACAAGAAACAAGAACATGAACTAATATTTATGAAGTGTGTCGGTCGGGTCCATTTACATGGGGGGGGGGGGTGAAGTGGTTTTTTTGTGGTTTTTTAAAGGACTTTCCTCTATGAAATATTCACTGAGTCTGTAAGAACCAAGTCAAAACAATTGGGGCATAAGAATATCCGCGGCTTCCTGAAAGTAAGTAAATAAATAAATCAACAACCGCACACAACACTGTGGGAGGAGTTATAAAGGGGGGGGGGGGGGAGCTGTCAGATAGGATCTTACCAGGAGCAAAAGCACAACATTTACTACCACCACCACCAGCACCACTTCCATCACCTCCACCACCACCACCAGCACCCCCACCACCACCACTATTACCTCCACCAGCA
>CM051016.1:8411924-8414424 GCA_027704905.1 Muraenolepis orangiensis | reverse complement strand
CAGTACACACACACACACACACACACACACACACATCAAAGCCCGTTCCTATGTAGGTACACCTAAGCTTTTGACAGCACCAGCGATCATAAAATGCCCCCCCCCACCCCCCCCCCCCCCGCTGGTGGGGGGGGGGGGGGGGTCAGAGTCAAGGTCACACCAGAGACACAAACACCTCAAGACAGCCCAGCATCGAAGCAGTCTGATCAACAGACGTCCATGACTTCACCTGCTGGTTTTTCACACACCATTTGTGTAGATTTGCTTTCTTTTTCTATGGTGTTAAAAAAACTCATTCATTATGAAATCCTGAATGACTTTTCAATGAAATTCAGTACAACTGCCAACCATATGACCTTGGGGGAGAATACGGAACGTAAAGGCGACCTAGCCACTGAGATCACCTAACGAAGAATCAAAAAAAATAAAACCGTATCGACTTGGCATTACGAGAATTGAATCACGTTTCTTCGGCTTGGCGTGTTGGCCGCTAACCACCATCTCGACCCACGTTCACATCCTGCTTCACACACATAAGAACCAAGATCACGTTCTGTCGTTTTTCTGAGACACAAACACATTCAGTACATCCCCTTATCCACACCGGCCTACTATCCTGACGCCACCCGACCCCACAAAGATCCTCTGCTAAGAACACTATTTAGTGCTATTCAGTCATTTAGAAAAACACGTTTATCCTTAAGAGACTTCAATCAATGTTTCCGAGGCGTGAAGTGATGTAGGAGCAAGTAGGGGTCTGCAGTAGCTCAGTCTGTCGGGACTTGGCTTGGGAACCGGAAGGGTGGCCGGTTCAAGTCCCCAGAACCGAACCAAGTACGGAGTGAGAACTGGTACTTGGAAAAAGGTGCCAGTTCTCCTCCTGGGCACTGCCGGGGTGCCCTTGAGCACCAAGGCACCAGACCCCTACACTGCTCCCCGGGCAACTGTAAATACAATAGCTGCCCACAATAGTGTGTGTGTGTGTGTGTGTGTGTGTGTGTGTGTGTGTGTGTGTGTGTGGTGTGTGTGTGTGTGTGTGTGTGTGTGTGTGTGTGTGTGTGTGTGTGTGTGTGTGTGTGTGTGTGTGTGGTGTGTGTGTGTGTGTGTGTGTGTGTGTGGTGTGTGTGTGTGTGTGTGTGTGTGTGTGTGGTGTGTGTGTGTGTGTGTGTGTGGTGTGTGTGTGTGTGTGTGTGTGTGTGTGCTCACCTGCGAGGGCCTTGATGCGCGAGCGCTCGAAGAGCCGTGCGGAGCTGTTGTCGTGGTCCATCTCCTCGTCGGTGACCGCAAAGCGGGTGTTCACGCGGCTATACTGCTGGGTGATCTCCGCACTGTCGAAGTCCGTGATGGACGCCATCATGGTGGCGGCCGGAGGGAGGGGGTTGGGGGTTGGGGGGGGCGTCAAAGACGGGTCACTGGGGGAGTTGGAGGTCCAAGTACAGGCAGGGTGGGGTGGGGGGGTGGGAGTTCTGGAACAGAGAAAGAGGACTTCATGTTAGGGATGCATGACCTTTGATTACTACCTCTGTCATGGAAGGCGGACCGGAGGTTATGTCTGTTTGTTTGTTTGTCTGTTAGCAAGATAACTCAAAAGGTTATCGACCGAATTGCACGAAACTTGGTGCATCGATGACATGATTGATGATTAAGATTCTGTGCGGAGGTATGGTCTTTACTGAGGGACCTCTAGTTCAATATCTTCTTGGCCGATATCCATGATGACGATATTGTCAAGCTACTTTTGACCAATAACAACATTTTTGGAATTTTGGATATCATCATTATAATCAACAGTGGGCGTTTTGGGCCGAAATGATTTCTTGAACGAAACACCACACGCGTTTTGTTAATATGGGGGCCAGTTTTTCACCACCTTTCGATAGAGATAGCTAGCTACACATCACTGGCCGATATAGTGGTTCATCCCTACTTAATAATAAAAATAGAAATAATAATAATAATAATACCACAAAATTTGAGTGGGAGGAGAAACAACAAAACTGGATACAGGAAACAGAACACAAAAACCAAAAGAGAAGTGGCTGGAGGGTGGTCCATGTTGTCCTTCTCCTCCTCCATGATGACACAGGACACTGGGGGGGGGGGGGACACTTTATGCTGTATGAGAGGGGTGCCCAATAGGGAGATCGCAATCAACCAGTAGATCGCAAAGGCTATGGCTGGTAGATCATTGGACAAAATTGGTGGAATGAACTGCAGAGTCACTGCCCATCTTCCGTGGCAGGCTGAAAACCCACGTCTTCAGGAAGCACTACCCGGATCCATCCTCCTAGCGCATCCTCTTAGCACTTTTTACCAGCGTACTAGCATCTTGCTAAGTCGATTGTTTGCTGGTTAGGTGTTGTTCTATTGTTTGCCAATGTATTGTACTTTTCCCTGAGCACTGGCTCAGTTCTTGGAGACTTGGTAGGAATGAAATGCACTTTGGACTTCTGGTGACGAGTTGTTCTCTTACATACTTTCGTGGAACGCACTATTTGTA
>CM051016.1:8401924-8406924 GCA_027704905.1 Muraenolepis orangiensis | reverse complement strand
ATTAAGCGAAGGCTTTTTAATTTTACTCACTCGGTTGTCTGGAGGAGGAGGAGTTGGTGGTCCGGTGTGAAATGTGTTTACGTTAAGTCGTCTCCCTGCCAATAAACCAATTAACATCCAATCCCATCGAAACACGTTCCCCTGCAGTCAGAGTGGAGGCGAGGGGGGTCCTGGTGGCGGAGACTGGGGATCTGGGACTACTGGAGAGGAAGGGGGTGGGTGGGGGTGGGTGGGTGTGGGGTGGGGGTGGTGGAGTGTTCGCATGCCCGGGGTCCAGCGTCCAGGAGACCCACCCTCTGCGTGTTAAAAATAAAGCAGCGGGTATGCGGGTGTGCGACTATGGAGCATCGCGTGATTCCGTGTGCGCGCCGCGGACGGACATTCCTCACATGAGCGCCCGGGGCGAACAGAGTTCTCTGTGGCCTCAGCCCCCCCCCCCCCCCCTCCCTCCGACCCCCGCAAGCCACCCCCCCACACATACACACACACACACCCAAAGGAGGCACGTCGCTCTAATCGCCCCTCCCCCTCCCCCTCCTCCACCCCGCCAACACACACACACACACACACACACACACACACACAAATGCCACCATAACTACGTCTCTGCACTCTCCAACTTCTACACTTACACACTCCCCATTCACACAAAGCGACACCCCCCCCCCTCCACGCATACACACACACACACACACACACACACACACACACACACACACACACACACACACACACACACACACACACACACACACACACACACACACACACACACACACACACACACACACACACACACGCACACACGCCACACACACACACACTCGCACGCACACAGCCCACGGGCCAAGTATAGGCCACAACTTGAATTGAAGTTGTGGAGGAGAGGAGAAAAAAACAAACGGTTTTTTAGAAGTTAGAAGAGCTGTGTTTTTTGTTTGTTTTTGCTGTTGTTTTGTTTCACTTTGAATTGAATCGACTCCGTCTCTCGACTCGTTGTTTCCTGGGAAAACCAATTTTGCTTTCAAAGTGTTGGATAGCAGCCGCTACTGCTCCGGTGTAAATAAAAAACAGCCACAACTCACTTTAAAAACAGGTCAATTGTATTTAAAAAAAAATAGCACATACTCAAATTGCATAGAATTAACAATATGGAGGGTTTATAATAAAATATTAAACCAATATTATCAAAATATAATAATCATAAATAACAAAATAATTGTTTGCAGTGATATAAGCATATCCAAAAAAATAATTAATATAGCACACCAATAATAACAATTAAGACTCTTGAATATTACAAGTTGGTTGCTTCCTGCTCTGTCCCACGGGGATCTGAACATTTAAAAAAATCTCCTTAACTTTCCTCCTTCCCTTCCTTCTTCTCAGGCCTCCTCTGGTCGTCGTCCGTCCCCCCCCCGTCCCCCCGTCCCCCCGTCCCCCCCCCCCCCCCCTCCTCGAACAAGGGGCCACATAACATGGGTCTAAAACTGTAAATGGCGTGTCCTTCCGTGTCTGGATCCTCTCAGCCCAGCGCCGACCAGACGGCTCTGACCCAGGGTCTGCATAGTGTCCACGGCGTTCACCAAAAACGCCCACCAAACGTGCGTCTCTCTCTCTCTCTCTTATCTTAACACAATGAACACAATGAATAAAAAAATTAAAATAAATATCCACGTCCAAAAATCTAAAATTCGAATTCCTCTTCCTACAAAGATGTCGTTGCGCTGTGGTACAACGCTTGTTTCTTAATGCACACACATACATATATAGAATGGCCGTATTCTCGAGTGCATACAATAGAGCATTTAATCAAAGTCTGCATTCTACTGTTCTTCAAACTACCGAAGAGCTAGCAAAGTTAAAGCTACAACTCATTAAGAATATCAATCTTTGCGTCAATAGCTTTTATACGCTGTTATGCATTTTTTAGAGTGACGGAATTGAGAACTTGCTAGCACAAACGCCAGCAGTCGACTATACTATCTACCGATTCCACCTGCTTCTCTTCAGGCTTGCGTTGAGAGAGGTGAGATATTTATACGTTCAGCGTGCCCGTGTCTGGACAGGCCTATCCCTACTACAGTAGTCTAAACGCTAGCGCAACATGAGCTACGCCGGGTAGCTTGAAACCATTTCCCCCTCGGGTCGTCCTACAGTGGGGTCTAAAAGAACAGGCAGTCTTTGGCGAGACAAGAATCGCTGATTGTGAGAAGCGTTCCCGATGACGACCGCGGCTACAGCCGTGGTCATAACAAAACATTGTATACACAAGGTTTGCGGTTACAAAAATACTATGGTACTCCAAAAAAAGCTGCACGGGTATCAATAGAAAACAAAACAAAAATATCAGTGCTCTTGATAAACAAACAGTAATACAAAAAAAAGAATAATGATCGTTCTAAAAAAATAAGGCCAAGTCAACGAAGTGGTCTTGGTGCAAATGTAATTAAGTGGTCTTCTTCTTGGCGGCGTTCTTGGTGTCGTCCGGCGGGCTCAGCGGCGGAGGACGGCGCCCAGCTCGGCGATAACTGCCGCATGTCTCCTGGAGACGGAGCTCAGCAGTCTGGCGGGAAGGGACGGAGGCCCCAGGTCCACCTGGAGGAGGAGGAGGAGGAGGAGGAGGAGGAGGAGGAGGAGGAGGAGGAGGAGGAGGAGGAGGAGGAGGAGGAGGAGGAGGAGGAGGGAAGGAATGAGAGAGGTCGGTGTTAGGTGTTATGGAGAACAATGATTTGGCTCCTGGTGATACAGGGGGACTGTCATTGAGAGGAGGGAGGGAGGGAGAGAGAGAGAGAGAGAGAGAGAGAGAGAGAGAGAGAGAGAGAGAGAGAGAGAGAGAGAGAGAGAGAGAGAGAGAGAGAGAGAGAGAGAGAGGAGAGAGAGAGAGAGAGAGAGAGAGAGAGAGAGAGAGAGAGAGAGAGAGAGAGAGAGAGAGAGAGAGAGAGAGGAGAGAGAGAGGGAGGAGAGGGGAGGGAGGATGAGAGGAGAGGAGAGGAAAGGAGAGGAAGGAGGGGAGAGGAGAGGGAGAGGAGAGGAGAGGAGAGGAGAGGAGAGGAGAGGAGAGGAGAGGAGAGGAGAGGAGAGGAGAGGAGAGGAGAGGAGAGGGGCCATGGGGGGAGTGGTGAGGGGAGAGGAGAGAGAAGAACAGAGGAGGTGAGAGGAGAAGGGTGGAGAGGATGGAGAGAAGAGAGGAGGAGCCAAGAGGAGAAGAGGAGGAAAGAAGGAGGAAAAGGAGAGAAGGGGAGATGGAAAGGAGAGGAGGAGAAAGGAGCAGAGGACAGAGAGGAAGAGAGGGGAGAAAAGTGGATGAGGATGGAGAGAAGAGAGGAGGAGCCAGGAGGAGAAGAGGAGCACAGGAGAGGAGGAGTAGAGGGGAGAACGCTCCTCACCTGCAGCAGGTACACCACCCTGATGACATCCCGTCCGCCACGCGTGATTGGCTGAAGGATCCAGGCGCTGGGCATCATCTCGCCGCGCACGGCGTCCGTGCCGGGCCGGGGGAGGGACTCCTCGAACACGGACTGAAGGGCCAGCACCTGCACACCCGCCTGGACCCACAGCCAGCACAGAAACACAGCCATTTTAGTTTACCATTATATATTACATTACATTAAATTACATTACAGTCAATTAGCAGACGCTTTGATCCAAAGCGATTTACAAATAGTGCGTTCCACGAAAGTATGTAAGAGAACAACTCGTCACCAGAAGTCAAAAGTGCATTTCCTTCCTAACAAGTCTCCAAGAACTGAACCAGTGCTCAGGTAGAAGTACAATAAGTTCAGGGTAATGTACAATAAGGTAAAAGTACAATAAGTTGACAAACAATAAAACAATATCTAACTATCTATTATTCCTATACTATTCCCTGTCTTCTTGTCTTCCCTGTCTCCAACTCTATTCCCTCTCTCCTTGTCTATTCCCAGACTCCTTCTCTAGTTCCTCTCTCCTTGTCTATTCCCTCTCTCCTTGTATATTCCCTGTCCCCTTCTCTATTCCCTGTCTCCTTGCCTATTCCCTGTCTCCAATTCTATTCCCTCTCTCCTTGTCTATTCCCTGACTCCTTGTCTATTTCCTCTCTCCTTGCCTATTCTCTGTCTCCTTGTCTATCCACTATCTCCTTGTATATTCCCCGTCTCCTTCTCTATTTCCTCTCTCCTTGTCTATTCCCTGTCTCCTACTCTATTCCCTCTGCTCCTTGCCTAGTCCCTGGCTCCAACTCTATTCCCTCTCTCCTTGTCTATTCCCTGTCTCCTTCTCTATTTCCTCTCTCCTTCTCTATTTCCTCTCTCCTTGTCTATCCCCTGTCATCTTTTCCAATCCCTATCTCCTTGTCTATAGCGATGTTTCTCATAACGTCACAGCCAAAGTCACATGTTTTTTTCACATGTGTTCCAGTTTGTCAAAAAGCGACGCATGACCTGAACTTTACATGCAAATGAATGCGATTGTAAGGAAAAGTAACCGTTGTTTAGGCTTAATGCCGGCGAGTTGTCGAGGAGCAAAGCGAGAGGTCTGGATAAATGCAATTCATAGAAAGAACTGGGTCACTCTGCGATATATATACTCAAGATTCAAGATGTTATATTCTCCATATGCAACAGTACTCCCATCCCTAACCGCAGTATTATAAGTAATAGTGCTTTTCTAAAGCACGAAAGGCCTACTATAAAGATACTGTACACAATAAAAAATAAGACTAAAGTGACTGATGGATGATGTATACATCTTCATGTCAGATCAGTACTTATTCAACGATTATGTTCAGTTTATAAACTTTTGATGACAGTTTGCTTAATTCAATATTTTGGTACGAATTACCTCAGTTAGTGGAATTGAAACCGTTCGAAAACTCATAGTACAATTTTTTACTATGGTTAAATAGCGGTTTAACCTGAACACTAAGGAAAAACTGATAAGCTTCCCGTGATTTGAAAAGCCTTGAGAGACTTTTTCGTGTGTAGAACGGTCGCCTCACAACCGGAAGGTTGCTGGTTCGA
>CM051016.1:8384424-8399424 GCA_027704905.1 Muraenolepis orangiensis | reverse complement strand
AGTAAGTGTAGGGGGTCTGCTGCCTTGCTCAAGGGCACCTCGGGCAGTGCCCCAGGTGTTTCGGGGACTTGAACTGGCAACCTTTCCGGTTCCCAAGCCCCCCGAGTCCCAACAGACTGAGCTATGAGATATATATATAAATAAGGAAGTATCACAAGAACAGAATGTATAGGTACAGTATAAAGACATAAGTGTCATCGGTAGGATTGTTATATCATTCAATGAGATGATATCTGTGGTCATTCTCATGGTTTGCGGTTCTCAACATGAGACTACGGAGAGAGAGAAGGTTCTACCTCCATCCGGCGGAGGCCTTTCCCAGGAGCAGGTTGGCTGTGTCGCCTGCAGCAGCCAATCGGACCTGCAGAGAACCAGAGCTTCCCCGGTTACCCTCGGATAGCAACAGCCAATCACAGCCGCACACAGCCCACATATGGAGAATTGATATAATACACGGGCCGTGATTTGGATAAATAGATCACATTAAGACGTTTCAACGACTAAGTGGGATGACAGATGTAAGGTTAGGGTAAGGGTCATGAAATGATTGTCAACGGTCAAATTAAATATGATTATTGAATTGAATGTATTCCTGGCCCCTCTCCCTATGCAGCTGAAAACCCCATCATTTCCGTCAATATGCGATATGTTTGATTGACAGGTGGTGGGTTTTTACCTCAAGCAGGGCTCGGCCCAGGAGACCGGACGCCACGTCCTGATAGGCCGCCGAGACGGAGGAGGAGGAGGCGGAGCCGAAGGAGCTGGACCGCTGGCGCGGGCCTACAGGGGCCGACGGGGAGGAGGTGAGGAGGGGATGGAACCGGGACACGGGACACGGTTGGACTGGGTGGAGGTCTAGGAGAGAGGAGGTTTGACAGGGTAGTGGAGTGGCTAGTGAGGGGTGTACCCAAAACACCCGGTCCAATGCAGACATTCTGATCTTCTGTGATTCTGAATCGATTCACCATTTGTGTTATATTATATATTATATATATTTTTACGTTTTTTTTTATGTTTTTGTGCATTTACATTTTTGCTCAGTGTGTTGGCTGATATAACTATAAATATGAAATGTAATAACATTTACAAATCTAAAAACAACATAATGTTCTACAAACTTTACTCTGTTCATAAAGTGTCGCTAAAAAAATGAGACACAGTTTATTATCATCAATCTCACGAGAATGCCAAAACCACCACAGTTAAAACACACTTTTAAAAATGATTGTTGTATATCTACATACACTACAAATACAATGTTTAAATGACCGGTTGGTGACGACAGTGACGTTCTCACCCTGAGTAGACAGCGAGTGTCTTTGGCTTGACCTCGACCCCTGAGAGCCAAGACACAGAGGAGGACGGCCCCTAACCTTTGACCCCTTGTCACAGAACCCCGGCTCCTGTGAAGCGACGCATCCAAACACACGGAAGGCCAAAAGGGTTATCTATCGGAAGACTCAACTGGTAGCTTGTGAATATACATGCATCATTTACGGTTGGACCGCAATGCATGCTGGGGCGGTGGGCCTAGAGAAGCGACCACCGACTCTAGCAGCCGTTCGTCATGGATCTGTGTTGTTAAGAAGACTAAGTGAAATAATCAGTGCTTACACTTGCACTTGTGTTGCTGGGTAAGTTATTTAGTATTTTGATGTCCTTATTTAGATAAAAAGTAAAACAATAGAAACCATACTGTCAGTTTCATTCATTCATTTGGTAACAAAACTCTTTTGAAGCCTGTATTCTTCAGTCATAAGCAAGGAATTCAGAGGTCATGGTCGACTAACCGATTTTTGAAAAAAGCCTCTTTAAGAAGTTTATTAAAAAAACCAGCCAAATACAAAAACAAAGTAAACATGACGAGATTAGAAAGAATATGGCGGCCCTGCTAGAGTTGGTGCTCACATTTCTAGACCCGCCACCCCAGCATGCATTGCGGTCCAAACCCGAAACTCCCGATGCATGTGTAGGGGGCAGTGCTTTAAACCCTATTAGGAAATCCTATTATACAATACAGTATTTGATGAGCCCAGACAGACCTGTGCCCTGGGTGTGTGCGGTGTGTGCGGTGTGCCGGTGTCCTGTAGCTGGGCCGCGTGTCCACTGACGTAGCCTGAGGTGTGACCCGAGGACAAGCTGAGACTGGAGCCGGTGCACAGTGTGCTGCTGCTGACCATCCTGGGACAGAACCGGCTCTCCTCCTGCAGAACCACCATGCAGAAATAGACTTAGGATACAGCAGCACACACCTAATACAACACAATACACACACAGCTCTACAATACAGTAGTACACACACTATTACAGTACAATACAATACACACACAGCTCTACAATACAGTAGTACACACACTATTACAGTACAATACAATACACACACAGCTCTACAATACAGTAGTACACACACTATTACAATACAATACACACACAGTTTTACAATACAGCAGCACACACTTATTGCAATACAATACAATACAATACACAGCTTTATAATAAAGAAGTACACACATATTACAAAACAAAGCAATACACACACAGCTTTACAATACAGCAGTTTACACATATTACAATACAATACACAGCTTTTCAATACAGCAGTACACACATATTACAATACAATACAATACAATACAATACACACACACGGCTTTACAATACAGAAGGTTGCTGGTTCGATCTCTGGCTCCTCCTAGCAAAAAAACAACTGTGGAGGTGTCCTTGAGCAAGACACCCTAACCCTAACTGCTATAAACAGCTGAGTAAAAAAAAGCAGAGAAATACCTTTCACTGTGCTGTACTTGTGCTGTACACTGACTATTTGACTATTTGAATTATTACAATTAGTACACACATATTACAATACAATACAATTCAATACACAGCTTTACAATACAGTAGTACACACATATTACAATACAAAGCTTTACAATACAGCAGTACACACTTAATACAATACACACACAGCTTTACAGTACAGCAGCACACACTTATTACAATACAATACAATACAATGCAATGCAATACAATACAATACAATACAATACACACAGCTTTACAGTACAGCAGTACACATGGATTACAATACAATACAATACAATACAATACAATACAATACAATACAATGCAATACAATACAATACACACAGCTTTACAGTACAGCAGTACACATGGATTACAATACAATACAATACAATACAATACAATGCAATACAATACAATACACAGCTTTTAAAATACAGCAGTACACACATATTACAATATAATACAATACAACACACAGCTTTACAATACAGTAGTACACACATATTACAATATAATACAATACACACACAGCTTTACAATACAGTAGTACACACTTATTACAATACAATACAATACAATACAATACACAGCTTTATAATACAGTAGTACACACATATTACAATACAATACAATAAAATACACACACAGCTTTACAATACAGCAGTACACACATATTACAATACAGTACAATACACAGCTTTACAATACAGTAGTACACACATATTACAATACAATGCAACACACACACAGCTTTACAATACAGCGCACACACACACACACACACACGGTTGAGCTAATACATTGAATATATTTTCCATTTAGAGCATCCATTCTCAGCAGGGGAGCGCCCAGCGGGAATGGAACCCCTAACCCTGGCTAGTGTTATTGCCATGCTCTACCGCAACATAGCCTTGGTGTCTGTTATACATGTTCACAAAGTCGGGTAAAATGTTTGTCTCTAATGTGTTTAATTTCACATATGAATAAAGGAGTGAACACAATCAAATAAAAAAAGGGAATTTGCAAGTATAATCGTGTTTTGCTTTTTTTTGCTGCACCACAAAAGACAAAAAAAACAATATTTAGGCAAATGAAGGAAATACATTTAAAAAGTCAAGACTTTCCCCGATAAAACCGCTTCACTATCATTTTGGGAAATCAGCGGCGGCGTTACGACGCGGCAATTAGGAGCACCGAAGCCGCCCCTTCCAATTAGGATCCGGCTAATTGGCACACCTGGACCGACCGCAATCAACCCAAAAGAACAATAAAGACGGACTCTCACACGTGAGACACATGAACGCCCCCCCCCCTCCCTCCCCCCCTCCCCCCAGGGACCAGATCAGTGTTCTCCATCTCACCTTGGCGGTGGTGGCGGTGGTGGTGGAGGTGGAGGTGGAGGTGGTGGAGGTGGTGGCCGCGGCTTGCTGCTGCAGCCTCCTCTTCTCCAGCTGGGTGCGCTGGCGGAGACGCTCCCTGGCCCGGGCGATCTCCCCGCGGGCCTCCTCACGGGCACGCCCGTAGTCCCTCAGGAGCTGCTGGATCTCCGACGGGTAGCGGTCTCCGTCCCGGGGAGGGTCCGGGACTCTGGGAGGAGAACGAGGACAAACACTAAATACCACCCAGAGTTGATATCTTATTGCCTTTTGCACCAATCGCCATATGTGTGTATATATATATATATATATATATATATATTGTTATGTTGATAGAACTGCTCCTACTCCTATATATACATTTATATATGCCATACATTTATATATGCTCACTTGTATATATACATTTACATTTATATATATTTATCCTGTTTTCAATAACGGCATACTGTTAAATACTCACTTACCTGTATATTATATATGTATATATATACCTATAATTATTGTGCTGCTCATATCCCATTAATACCTAGACTGTCTTTAAACCAGTACATTAAACTGTAAATGATATTATATTACCAGCCACTTTACTGCAACATGTGCCCTCTGGTTAGATGCTCCATTATTATCACTGTACTGTACTGTGCTGTACAATGACACTACATTAGAATCTAATCTAATCTAATCTAATCTATACTGTATCAATCCATCAGTCACTTTATTGTTCTTTTAATTGCGTAAAGTATTGTTTGTAGTATAAAGTATGGTATATAGTAGGTAATATATAGTGTTGTTTATAGTATACAGTGTAGTATATGGTAGGTAGTATACAGCGTTGTGTATAGTATATAGTATAGTATATCCTAGGTAGTAATGCAGTGTTATAGTGCGGTATATAGTGTATATATATAGTGTATATTGTAAGGTTTAGTATTGCATAGTTTAGTTTAGCATAGTATAGTATAGTATTGTTCTTGATATCCAGAATGCGGGAGTGACTGAAGGGGAAGGAGGCATTCCTTTGAACTTGTTACGCATGGTCAATAAAAACATCCTGAATCTTGAGTCATTGACCTGTAGACAGTTTATATGTATGACTATATGTATGTATGGATGTATGGATGGATGTATGTATGTATGTATGTATGTATGTATGTATGTATGTATGTATGTATGTATGGATGGATGGATGGATGGAGTGGATGTGATGGATGGATGGATGTGGATGGATGTGATGGATGGATGGATGGATGGATGATGGATGGAATGGATGGATGGATGGATGGATGGATGGATGGATGTATGTATGGATAAATAAAGTTGGTTGAATCTTGAATCTTGAATGTATGTATGCATGTTTGTATGTATGTTTCTATGTATGTTTGTATGAATATATGTATGTATGTATGTATGTATGTATGTATGTATGTATGCATGTTTGTATGTATGTTTTTATGTATGTTTTTATGTATGTCTGTATGAATATATGTATGCATGCATGCATGCATGTATGCATGTATGTATGTATGTATGTATCTTTCATTTGACTATAAAAACATTCGTTCATTGATATATAATAATATATAATAATATATAATATAGAAATGTTATCTACTCAAATTTAATTAAATTCTTAAATAATATTCAATAAATGTTTTATTTAAAATGAATAAAAAAAGACTTCTAACATTCAAAAGGGGGTTTGTCTTCGCAAATTTGATCAATAGGATCGTCGCGTCAGCCACGCGGTCGTACCTGGTGCTGTCTATCACCTCCTGGCGGAGCTGCTGCAGGTACTCCTGATGGCGGCTGGGCCCGCCCACCCGGGGGCAAGCCACGCCCTGCCGGATAGGCGAGCGAGGATGCTTGCCAGGACTCAGGCTACGGGCCCTCCGGTAGCTCTGGAGCCTCGCCTCTCTCTCCTGCCTCAGCCCCTCGACGCTCCGTCTGTGTCAGGGAGGAAAAGGGTCGACCGAGAACGTTTACATTAAAATAAAATAAAAATGATAAGAATTGATAAAGATTTGATGATTTGATGGATGGATTTCTATGTTGACACGACGTGGATATCTATTTTATATTGGAATTATTCTGCCTTGACTTGCGCTTTCTATTTCTGTAATTTGCTGATGCCACACCAGATTTTTCCCTTACAGGATATTTTTGCAAATAACTAAGTGCAACATTACACAATTCACATATACGTTCAGATATATCAATTTGAACAAGTTTTCAATTCAAGATGTTTCAGATCAAACACTCTACCCCCCCTCCCCCCCGCCTCACCTGTCATAGAGCTGCTGTTTGGTGGGAGCAGCGCCGGCCGGCTCAGCCTCCAGCCCGGACACCGGCGAGAGCATCTTCAGCAGCGTATCCGTCTCTCCCAGGCCGTAGTGGAGCCTGGCCTCGGCCAGCTCCACCGTCAGCGGGGGAGCGCTCGCCTCCCCCCTGACCGAAGCCATGACACGCTCCCTCTCCCGACGCAGCCTCGCAATCTCCCTGGCCTTCCTCTCCCTCAGCTCTGAGGGCGCCGTGTTTGACCTGTAGCTCTCCGCCTTCGCCTCCTCCTCCTCCTCCCAATCCTCCCCGCGGCTCGGGTCGATCGAGCTCAGTTGCCGGACGTCCGTCGGCACCGAGGCCCGGTTGTCGGGGCAACAAGTGGACAAGCGGCGTTCCGTCTGAAGTTCGCCGATGCCCGACCAGTCGGTAAACTTGTTGTGCATGGGCAGGTGGTCGGGGAGCCTCCCCCGAGGCTGATGGCGCAGAGGAGGAGGAGGCGAGGACACGCTGACGATGGGCTTCATGTTGAGGAGGATGTCGGTGTTACACTCACTGGGCACTGTGGACGCCGCGTCATCCTCCCCCTCGAAGGCAGCGCAGCCGCTGATCGAAGAAAGGGCGGAGATCTCGGCGTGGCTAAGGCCAACGGTGTCGTCCGCGGCGGGCCCTTGGTGGGTGCGGCCTTCTGTCCGTTGCGTCTTGCGTATACCTCTGTTGTCACGGTGATCCATAACCTCATGATCGCATACGTCGCCATGACAACCTCCAGGAAAGGGACGGCTCCGTCTAGTGGTCCCATCGCTAGAAGTAGGAGTTCTCTGTTGGGGACTTTTCACTGGGTCGCTGTTGGGGGTCATACGCCATTTGGTGCCGGTGGGATGGTTGTTGTTCTCTTCATTTGTGGTGTTTTTCCTTTTGACGTTTCTATCTATGTGTGCCTGAAGGCCTACAGATGACGTCCGCGGTTCTTTCACGGTTTCCAGCGATGGCGATTTAACTGATGTATTAGAGGAAACATCGCCAAAGTCTATTGCATCTTGGTCTCTAAAAAATGTGCTGCCTTTTTGTTTTTCTAGGGAGGGTGTATCTTGTTTTCCAGTTGACTTCCCAGTGCTCTCGCTAGCTCTCAGGGTGATGATGGGCGACGATGCCCGGTCTGTATATCTACTCTGTTCCACGCAGCACGAAGATCGATCGGTTTTCAAAGACGGGCCGGCTTTTGATAACCTGTTGCTGGTTTGAGATAATCTACTTCCTTTGGTACAAACTGCCATGCTTTGCTTTGAATTGCTTGAAAGAGCAGATGCTGTGGGACACATTTTGGATCCAGTTGGCTTCTTCACAGAAGTCAAGCTGTGAGAGGCGTTCAGAAGACGAAGCTCTGGATTTTGTTTAGCAGCTAGAGTGTTTATCTTCAGGTCAGACTTACTCAATTTCCTTTCATCTGATCTAGCTTTTTCCATGACCACACCGGGAAAACTCTTCTCATGGGAAACACAAAGAATATCTGAACCGATCACTCTGACTATCACATTGACCTCATGGGATTTGGACCTCTCTGTGGGTGAAGTCAACTGGTCAGGGACCTCTTGAACAAGAAAAGACATGGATGTTGCTTCAGTCTGGATCCCGATATCGAAGGATGTTTGGGTTGAGCGGCCTTCCCTGGTGGGGTCTTTAAGCTGACTCCACGGCACGGTGACATTCGAGATGTTTACCTTTCTGTTGGGGCTGGCTTTGACCGGGGTTTCTCCTGTCCGCATTCCCTGGACATCTCCCAGCAGGTCTGAGGTGCTGTGGATCAGCTTGGAGAGATGTGCAGACATGTTCTCCATGCTGGCCCAAGTGGGAGATTCTCTAATGTCCTCTTCGGTTCTCAGAGTCGTAGGAACGTGGGTTCTGCTCCGCTGGTGGCGCTGGTTTCTAGCGAGAACGTGACCCGGGACAGTCATAGATCTGGACCCTCGAGGGTCACCGGGGGTCTCGGCAACACTACATTGGGTCTGAGTGCCGTGCTCCACAAACCTCCCCCGTCTTTGAGCTCGGGTCGCGTTGGCGAGAGACTCGTGCTCTGAAGAGTAGAGCAGCATGATCTCGTCCACTCGTCCAGAGCTGTTGGTACTCAAACCGGTGGGAACGTCGTCACACAAAGAGCCACTGTTCAAAGAGAGGCTGGCGAGGCAGTTGTCGATACCGGATGACTGTGGACACGACGTGTCTGAGACGTCGCAGGAGGTGGTCCTGGCTTGTTCTTTGTAGTCCTCGCCACTGCTGAGTGTGCTGGAGAGCCCCTTGTTGTTGGCGAAGGTGCTCAGGTGGGAGTTGAAGGGAGAGCTTTGCCCATTTAAGCCGTTGTCAACGCTGCAGCATCTCGTCATGCGCGTCTCAGCACTGTTCAAGAGTGGGGATTTAGAGGACAGGTCGGCGGCACTTCCAAACGCCGGATTCTTGTAGCACTTCTGGAGCGATTCGTCTTCCTGCCACTGGTGAATGAAGGGGTTGACGTCACTTGAGGCAAAGTGCATCTGAGATTCCTGCGGTATTTTTAGGCAACGTGATTGGCTCACTTTGAGATATGGCGTGGTATTCTCCTGGTTTGGGGTTTTCTGCATTTCCTGAGGCAGTGAAAGATGTCTCTTTGGGCAACACTCTTTTGCCGGTCCCTTGTATGGACCTGGAGCCTGAGGAGAAAGGGTCTCCCTTGGGAACCCACCCTTTGACCTTTCAGTTGAAGAAGCTCCACTGTCACCTCCTGTTTGAATCATCCTCGACTCACTGGACTTCGACTGTGTTGATTCAGGCCTACTGCGACGCACCCTCGAGGGTGTCTCCTCTTCTTCCTCTGATGAGGACTGGACTGCAGAGTCAGCAGAAGTAGAAGAAGAGGAGGGGTTGAGGTGAGCCAGAGCGTTGGACCTTCTGAATCTCTTAGACTTCACCTTTCTGTGCTTGGTGGCGTGGTTCCTCTGCTTGGTGTTTTTTGAAAGATCTCCTCCATCAGCACATGTGTTTCCCACTGGATTCCTTGGCAGAGTAGCGACCGCGCGACGTTCATACTTAGTGATTATTGATGGGGCCTGGCTTTCTGTAACATTGTCATTGTTTCGCATTGAATCGGTTGTGTTGTTTTGCATGCAGTTAGCGATAATGGAGCGCTCGTTCAGCCATTTTGCAATTGCAGGATTGTTATTTTGATGATTCATATTCACCACACAAGTCTGAGCGGAGCTAATTGAATGGCTTTGATTACTGTCGGTAATGTGCCAATTTCCAGATATCCTCTCTGCCTCAGCCCTGCTCTCGTTGGCTAAACGTTCAGGGATATCTCCATATTGTGACTTAACAAAGACGTGTGCATCCACTGAGCCGGCACGGCCTCGCTGCTGCGGCACAGACAGGCAAACTCCTCCTCCGTCACAAAGCGACGCAATGGCAACAGACACTTGGTGGCCATCTTGGGAATGACGACCGGCCGCTAACTCCGAGGTCGGTTTGAGCGTATCAACGTTTTTATCCCGGAGGGGAGAGGGGGAATTTATACCGAGATCCATTATCCGAGTATAATCTGCATTCATGTCTGTGGTAACCTCACCAGTGGGAATCTCGGGCGAGATGTGCTGAGGTCGGGGGGCGTCGGGTTTCAAGACCGGGGTAGCCGAACATGCCTGGCTGTCAGATTGTTGGGAGCAAACATTGGGACTGGCGGGAGTAGAATGACACGTTTCTGTGCATGCAACCCCATCGCTATCGTTCAGAGCGCAGGGTGGACATTTCTCCAGAGACTCTGCAGGCCAGCGTCGTAAGGAAATTCTACCCGGCTGGAACGAGAGGCCGTCTGGGTCCTCACAGGTGGAATTATTCATATCTGTGTTATCAGAGAGAGCACCATAATCATTCAGCTGGATGTCGGACATTGTCTCGGGGGTGTTTGGAGCACGCTCGGTCCCTTTGACAGGCGAATACGCCACGTCTTTATTCGCCAAGGCGTGTTCTTTGCGATGCGTATCTAAACTCTTTTCCCGGCGAACCTCACCCTGTGGTACGGAGGGGCCTTCTGTACGGACGACCTCTGCTTTCATCGGATTATGTCCTTCATCTCTCCTCCATGCCTCGCTCTCTCCCATGGGTTCCGCGGCGGCGGCGGCGCCGCGGGTGGTACGACCCGTGGCGGGAATCTTCTCTGCGGCGCACGGCACCAGAGCAGTGAGGCTCCGGCCGACGTTATCTCGGCTCCTCAAAGAGGCCGATGCGACGTGTCCCCTCACAACGTCTGCGATGCGAAGATCAATGGCGCTGCAGATAGCGTCCCACTGACGCACAGGCTTTCTCTCTTCTGGTTTCCCTTTACGGTCGACGATACCGACGGTCATTCTGAACAGCTTTTCCAAGCCCGTCGATTTATCTCTCTTTCGGTCTGTTTCAATTTCTTTACTTATCTCTCCCGCAGGGATATGCGTTAAGGAGCGCACGTCGATGCTCTTGGGACCACAGCCGGGCTCTACGATATACTCGGTCTGTTCCCGTTTGCTGTATATCGGTTGAGACTCGATACGGGTGCTCATGTCAGCATGGTCTGAATCGGGGCTGAGAATGTCGACATCCACGGCGGATGCTTTCTCTTCTGTGTCGCTGTCGCCGTCAGACCAATACACTTTCTGCCTGGCGACTTCTGTGAAACATAAAGTTTCTGGGGCAACTTCGCCGTCGCTTCTCTTTGGAATTTTCATGCCCCCGACAAGGACCTCTGTAAGCTCTTTGTTCCGTTTTCTGGAACTTTTACAAGCAGATTTAACGGGCCCACTCTCGGAGAGCGCAGGGCGTTCAGTTTCGAACATGAGCTGTGTTTTGTTCTTTGGTGTCGACAAATCTTTGGTGTTATTGTTCTCGTATGGCTTTACATTATTCTTTTGTGTTTCATGGAGATTGACTAGCATATTATCCTCAGTGGAGAGTTCATGGACTACAGGATGTGTTTGTGCACCTGTTGGCTGACCAGAGGTACAAATAACAGTCTCAGAGGTATCAGCGACACCACTAATCTCCATAAGAGGCATGCCCACAAGAGCCTGATGTAATTTTATTGGCTTTTGTGTTGTCAGGTTGTCATGTTGAATCTCATTTTCAACAGGTAAACGACATTCACTTATTTCTGAGGCTGAAATTATGTCTAGGCCTGCATGGGTCTGAACATCCACCATTATCTTCTGCACACTTTCCGACAGCTCATTGTGTTTTGTAAGTCTTCCGCCATCATAATGAACCACAATATCACCTGGTAAACTCATGACATTCCCTAGTTCTGGAGGTGTTTCAGTGTCTGACAAAATTTGCATCTGACAATCCAGTTGAAGCCTCGGGGTTGTGATCCTCCACGGTTCTGTTGGCTCCGTCAGAGCTGCTGGACGTTGTGGGGAAACAGCTGGTAGACTTGCTCTGACCGCCTGAGAGGTCTACGCTGATCGGACCAGGACTGCTGCTGCTGCTTCTGTTGATCTCCCCCACTCGGCACAGTGTTTGGTTCCGGAAGGCTGCAGCACATTCCGTGGAGATCCTGGGACTGTCTGCTGCGTCGGCGGAAGACCAGGCATCGGTTAGGGTCAGCTGAAGATCAGGTTCCCTCACGCTGCAGCTGCTCAGAGAGCGAGGGCTGCCAGTGACGCCGGTCTGCGTGTAAACAGGCTCTACCTTTGGCTTGTGAACAGTGGGCTCCATTGCGGCTTGGGTTTCCCCAATAACTATCGTGTTAGGGTAGCCTTTTTGGCTCAAGTAGGCCTCTGCTGGGCTTCCCTGAGTACTTTGACCGCCCGTGTGTTCTAGGACAGTGCTGATGTTAGGTATCCTGATGTTCTTAACGAGAAGATAAGAGGAATCTGTCACCCGTGTGTACGTAGGCTCCACAGTCCTGTTCACTCTAGACACACTAGAAGAGTAGCGGGTGCTGCACTCTGGTGCCAATGAGTCTCTGGACATCTGGCTGTCCATGCTGTCACTCTCACTCTCCAGAGCCTCCTCGTGTCTCAGCTGTTCCGCCAGGGCGGTGGCGTAGGCAGAGGATAGGGAGTCTATGGAAAGGAGGCTGTCGCAGTCCGACGACCCCCCTTCATCCTCCTCCCATCCGGCCAGGCCCAGCTGCAGCCTCTCCACCCAGGAACTGGTCTTGTCCATCAGAGCCTCAGTGCTATGCCAGCGCCGGTGTTTACCATCCTCCGGGAATGTCTTTTGGTCCAGCTCCTCGCACGAGACGGTTGTATTAAGCGCACATTGGTTTCCGTTTGTCATGCTGTCTTTGGGGCTCCTGATTCTGCAGATTTTCCTCCAGTGAAGTCTGTTCATTCTTCCGACTGGTTTGGGGTTCCTTCGTCCATTCACCCCCGACGTCGGCTTTCTGAACACTTTGGACAATGCCGTCTTTAAGCCCAGTCCTACAGATCGGGATAACACCTTCTGAATTGTTCCGAGCCCTTTATTGCTTCCTTTGGGAGTCCTGACGTCCACACATGCAATCTTCTGGACTTTGGGATTTTCGGCTGATGGTTCTTTTTTGTTCTCATTGCTGATTGACTGTAAAGCAGTCCTTTGTGTTGACTTCAGACTACCTAGGGGGTTCGGATTGGTCCTGAAGGTCAGGCTCCTGGTGGGAAGCAGTGGTTTCCTCTCCGGACGTTCCTGGTAGATCTGCACTTTGGGGGACTCCTTAATAGTTGGTTTGAGGTTTTCAGTAGAACCGGCTCTGCTACCGGGGGCCTGATTCTGTCCGGATGAGACCCTGCCGGAGCAGCTCCTGCTCCTCTCTCGCGGGAGACACTCGTCCGAAACCCAGTTTCTGCTAAAACAATCCCCGGTCCTCGAAGAATTCGCCGTCAGCTCTGTGGACCTGTTTCTTTTCAGGTAGTGGCTGTGAGAGGGGAATACAATGAAAGTGAAAGTTAGGCATCAAATATAACATGTGGGGCTGGAGTTAGTTACAGTGAGTACCACCAGGTGATACTAACCTGAAGATTGGGGGGTTCTGGGGGTAGAGACGGGACACAATGTCCACAGAGAAGGAGTGGCGACGAGGGCCGCAGGAAGGCGGTCCTCCGGACCCATAGGGGGACCCCAGCTCCGGGGAGCCGGGGCTCTCCAGGCCCGGTGGTAAGGCCCGCTCAAGCCTCTGAAGCTCTCTCTTGGCCTCCAGCAGGTGGCGCTTGCGGGCGATCCTCTCCAGCTGGAGGTGCAGCCTCTTCCGGCGGACGCGGCTCTCGGCACGACGCAAGGCGTGGCTCCTCATCAGCTCGTCCTGCACCACCTTCTTCAGCACCCTGACCAGCCTGGGCAGAGGAGGGTCCAGGGTCCAGGCCTCGGCACATTGGGATCCCCGGGGGGCACCGGACAGTCGCTCCAGGAGAGGGGCCGGGGGGAGGTCCGTCTGCACCCCAGACTCCTGGGATCGCTTGGGAGAAACGGACACCAGGCGTTGCTTCTCCTGGAGGACCCACTGCTGGACTGTGGGCAGAGAGCCTAGTGTTAACTTACTGGTTTATTGATCTAGTCAAAAGCCTACATTTTCACTTTTTCCCTTTCTCACTTAGTTTGTCATAATTATCCTCCTGGGTAGAAAACCCAATCGAATGATTTTCGATCAATGATTTGGTTGGTAAAGTGTAATTAAGAAAAACAACCACTCTTTGGTTTCAACAGTTTTGTTTGCGTTTGTGTTGCTGACCTTCTGCGTGCTGCTGATGCAAGTGGGCCTGCTCTCTCTCCAGCTCCCTCTCCGCCCTCCTCTGCTCCGCCTGGATATCCTTCCTCAGGGTCTCCACGTACCACTGCTGCTCCTCCACCTGCTGCCTGGCTGCAGACTCCTCACTGGGGGAGAGAGTAGAGACCGACCGGCCCGGAGGCTCCGCTTCTCCAGCACTGTGGAAGAGGGATGAGAGGATGAGAGAGAGAGGATGAGAGAGAGTAAGAGACAGACAACAAAACTCTTATTTGTCGAATCGCAAGCGCAACTCGTCTCGGAATGAACAGTGTGTTCTGAAGAAGTTGGTGTGACAGGGACTGCTGTTTGGGATGAGGGAGTTAGGAGGCTGGTTACTAAGCAACCGCCTCACCCTGTCCTGTAAACAGCTGACAGAGGCTGGTGCAACACACTGTACACACACACACACACACACACACACACACACACAAGCATGCACTCTCTCTCTCACACACACACACACACACACTTTCTCTCTCTCTCACACACACACACACACACTTTCTCTCGCTCTCACACACACACACACACACACACACACACACACACACACACACACACACACACACACACACACACACACACACACACACACACACACACACACACACACACACACACACACACACACACACACACACACACACACATGCACTCTCTCTCACACACACACACCAAAATAAATTTCTGATACATAAAGAATCGAATCTAAATACTGTACTGTATTTAAATACCGTACCGTGAACCAGCCGTGATTGGACAGAGTTCCCCGGAGCTGCAAGCCCCGATGGCCTGCAA
>CM051016.1:8364424-8379424 GCA_027704905.1 Muraenolepis orangiensis | reverse complement strand
ACACCCTAACCCTAACTGCTCCTGACATGCTGGTTGTCTCCTTGCATGGCTGACTCCGCCGTCAGGTGGGTGAATGTGCGTATGAATGGGTGAATGTGAGGCATGACTTGTAAAGCGCTTTGGATATAGTATAAAGTGTTGTATATCATAGGTAGTATATTGTGTTGTTTATAGTTTAGTATAATATTGTTGTAGGAAGGGAGTAGGCCATTGTTCTTGCAAATGGCAAATAAACATCTTCAATCTTGAATATTTTGTGTGTGTGTGTGTATGTGTGTGTGTGTGTGTGTGTGTGTGTGTATGTGTGTGTGTGTGTGTATGTGTGTGTGTGTGTGTGTGTGTGTGTTGGTGGGCACCATCTGCAATTTTGGTCAGAAGATAGAGACTAACTAATGCCTTCATGCCTACATAATGCCTACATTTTAGCACTACTGGAATATTTCTACGTGTGTTGGCCTCTATTACTCACAACAATACGGTATATTAACAATATATAATCCCTACTAGGACACAACCCTTGTGTTGACAAGTACCACTGCTATGACCACAGAGAGACTCTGCCCATCTTCCCTGGCAGGCTGAAAACTCACCTCTCGGATCCTTCCTCTTAGCGTGTCCTCTTATCACTTTTTACTAGCTCTACTAGCACACTAGCGTCTTACTAAGTTAATTGTTTGATATTGTTTTATTATTTGCCAACGTATTGTACCTTTTGCCCTGAGCACTGGTTCAGTGTTCAGTGAGACTTGGTTAGGAATGAAATCCACTTTTGACTACCTGTGTTGAATAACCTTCTTGTGAGTCGCTTTGGGACACAAGCGGTCTGCTAAATGACTGTACTGTAAGGTAATGGTAATGTTTCATTCCAACACATAAAACGAACACACACAAGAAAATGTATGAATGAATTCACCTCAGCAAACCTTTTTAAAGTACCTGAAGTAACTCAGGCCAACGGCGTCATAAACTCCAGGGGGCCGTGAGAGATTATGAGAGTCCCATCAATTATTCATAAAACGCCCCGAAACACCACCAACAAACTGGAACATTTAGATTCCATCTTACTCTCCCCCAAAAAAAACAACAACACACATACTACAGTTTGAATCCTAGATTCTGAGAGACTAAACTGAGCTAACAGACCACCTGTCTGTTGGATGCCAGATGCCATCGGCATAGCAACAGTGACAGGCTTCTCCTCCACGGAGCAGTACCTTGAGTTCGTTCTGGAGCACGATGTCCGACAGGTTGCCGTCCCGCTCCTCACTCAGAGAGGGGCTGAGGTTTCGCTGCTGTTAAGAGAGAGAGAGAGACATAGAGAGAGACATAGAGAGAGAGAGAGAGAGAGAGAGAGAGAGAGAGAGAGAGAGAGAGAGAGAGAGAGAGAGAGAGAGAGAGAGAGAGAGAGAGAGAGAGAGAGAGAGAGAGAGAGAGACATGAAGAGAGACATAGAGAGAGAGAGAGAGAGAAGTATAGAGAGGTAGAGAAAGAGAGCAAAACACAAGAAAGATGTCACCAGATGTTGGTGTTTAGCCATCAGGCTAAAACTGTTGTTTCATTAAATATTTAATATATAATGTCAGCTTAGAAGAAATAAGACTTATTTATAGATGAATATAAATGTGTTTCAATGATCCATCCATTGCGATGGTCCAGAAGGTACTGGATCAAAGTTTCAAAATCAATTTTTTTTTGATGTTTACAAAATGATCTAATCTTTATAAAAAAAAATATCCACAAGCCAATAATGGTTCCCATGACGACCTCACCATCTGGAAGCTGAGCAGCATGCTCTTCAGCCGGTCCACCTCCTCTCTCAGCTCTCTGATGAGCCTCACACTGGCGTCCTGCAGGGTGGGGGCAGAGGGGGGGGGGGAGCACAGGTTAGTGGATACGTGGCCTGGGAAGCCCTTTCAAACTGTAAATGGACTGCATTTATACAGCTTTTCTAACCAGTGCGGCCACTCAAAACAAGTCATGCCTCACATTCACCTATTCAACCACCGACGGCGGAGTCAGCCATGCAAGGAGACACGTCAGGAGCAGTTAGGGGTTAGGGTGTCTTGCTCAAGGACACCTCGACAGCATTTTGCTAGGAGGAGGAGGCGGCGTGTGTTACTAACACACGTTACTGTATAACGTAACGTATGTTACTAACATACGTTATGTTATACAGTAACGTGTGTTACTAACACACGTTACTGTATAACGTAACATACGTTACTGTATAACGTAACATACGTTACTGTATAACATAACGTATGTTAGTAACATACGTTACTGTATAACGTAACGTGTGTTAGTAACATACGTTACTGTATAACGTATATAACTGTCAACCCTAACGTACCTAACGCAAGTGTTCTGATCCAAGCCTTACTTAAGACTTATTGAAAGTATAATAATATCTGTCGCTGAATTGCACAATTATTAAATTGAATAATTACCTCTGCCAACCAAGATGGGGCAGCCATCCAAGATGGGGCAGAGGTTATGTGGCAGACAACTTGGTGGTTAGATTACTAATGGGCCAAAGAACAGTTGAGTCGATTTTGGCGCGAATCAGAATCCGGATCCAGAATCCGGATCCAGAATCATTTTTGGTGTGGTGGAGGAATGTGCTCTACTGAGGGCCCTCTAGTTGATATATTTAATGAGGTTTCAAGATTCAAGATTTTATTTAATTCATGATCAAAATGTAATTGACTGGACCTTCTACAACTTACCAACACAATGATGATAATAATAACAATGTCTTACTTTGCAACCACCTGAGATTGCTATAGAACCTGCATCCTATTTTATGCAAATAGAAAACCAACAGCCAATAAAACTAAAATGTGACCTCCAGCTCCTACAGCCAAACAAACAACCTTATGAACAAACAAACACAAACAACCTTGTGAACAGACAATCAAATACTTAACAACAGAAACCAGAAGAGAGCTAATGGAGAGGCTAACCTCGTTAACCCGCGGCTTGTTGACGATGTTCCTGGCGTGCGCCGCGTAGCGTAGCGTGCTAAGTGTCTCGTTGTAGCTGCTTCCAGACGGTGAGACGGCTGTAATAGACACATCATAATACATAATACATTATGTTGTGATAGCATACTTTACGCGTGCTAACTGGCGGTTGATGTGGTTGGAACCCCTAATATGTGCATCCTTTGTCTTCATATAGTCTTAAATAGGGCAGCTATTTTATTACTAATAGACCTTTAAGTGAAAGTAATTACAGATACATATATAGACGATATGGGAAATTTATTGATTATTTATTTTATAATTTTTTTTTTAAATTATTTTAATGACATAATTCATTTTGATAAATATTAATCGAGTAAAAACCTCATTCTTTTTTGGGGGGATTTTGATTCCGGAAAAATTATATTTCCGAAACCTTAGTAGGAAACCAATAGTATGTCAAGTGCATACTATTTCCGAGGGAAAATATTACAGTGTGCCTCGCTGGACACTACGGTGGCAAAAAATCTCCCAGCATGCAATGCGGTAGTGACGACAACAAAATGGCAGACAAAATGACAAGGACAACTCCGGTTATGTGTCTCGCTCTGTGACACTGACGTGATAAAAATATGACAAACATACGACTGTTTATTCGCTCAGAAGTATATTTAACGATAGTTAACCACACATATCGGGTTCCGTATAGCGCCTAGCTAATTGTCAGCTGTATTTCTGGAGTATTTTTTTGTTGTCTTGAACATTCAGCCTGGATTGTTGCTGAGCTGTTGCTTTTTTGGCGGCGCCTGAGAGGAATGTAAGGAACCTGAAGGAAACACAGCCGGGGGAGTCCACCGCCAGCTGCTCGCAATTACTACCCAACGCCCCTGTACCACCATTAGCCTCTCAACCCTACACACACACACACACACACACACACACACAGACGCTGACACAAACACACAAACAGACACACACACACACAGACGCTGACACAAACACACACACACACACACACACACACACACAGACGCTGACACAAACACACAAACACACACACACACACACACACACACACGCTGACACACACACACTCACACACACACACTAGTGCATTTCCATCACCCTCAGAAGCAGGCATACATTCTTTGCATCGTTAATCCGCACTTCTAGTCGTAACTTGAATATAACTTCAATAAGGGGCGGCAATAATCGGTTGGGGGTGGGTGGGGGTGTTCTACTCAGTGCCGAAAGGTTCTGGGTTTGATTCCCCCATGTCCACAGTCAGGGCCATCCTTGAGCAACTTGACGCCCTAACCCCTACCTGGTCATTAATGACATGTATCTGAATTGTAAAGCTAAATGACTCCATATGTGTGTGTGTGTGTGTGTGTGTGTGTGTGGACTCACTGGCAACCATGATGGTTTTAGAGTTGCCTCCCAGGCTGTCTTTCAGGAGCCAGGTGAGGACGGAGTCTCGGTAGGGGATGAAGCAGTGTCTTCTTCCTCCTCCTCCTCCTCCTCCCCCTCCTCCTCCTCCTCCTCCTCCCCCTCCTCCTCCTCCTCCTCCTCCTCCTCCTCCTCCTCCTCCTCCTCCTCCTCCTCCTCCTCCAGAGTGCGAGCTGCTGTGACTCGCCCCAAGGCCCACCTCCCCCTCGCTGGCCATGCTGTTGATGCTCTGGCAACTGCTGGACATCTGGGAGTTCTGGGCTGTATGTGTGTGTGTGTGTGTGTGTGTGTGTGTGTGTGTGTGTGTGTGTGTGTGTGTGTGTGTGTGTGTGTGTGTGTGTGTGTGTGTGTGTATGTGTGTGTGTGTTTGTGTGTGTGTGAAACATTGTGAAACACACATTAACCTTCGGCACCATCACTTCCGGGACAATCCGGCGATTAGATTGTGAGATATTCCCAGTAACCGTGGGTCCACCGTGGATGTGACCCACAAACCACTATGGACGCTGTGTGTGTTTACCCAGGGCCGAGATGACGATGCCCAGGGTGACCAGAGACTTGTTGATGTTGGAGCCCTCCGTCAGTCGGTCCCGGCAGTACTGAGGGTCGGCCCTCTCGCTGGAACACACATAGACACAGGCACGTGAGCAAGTGAATAAACACTATAATAATATAATAATACGTTCGCCAACACTCGTTCAACAACAAACCAAAGCCTGTTGACACGTTAAGCCAAGCAGTCCTTGTAAAAAAGTTATTGCATCAAAATGTGATAAAAAAGATTATTACATAAAAAAGGGGAAAAGGGACGTACACTAGGGGGCGGCTAGTCACAGTCGGTTTGTTGGTGTATTTACTTTGAAAATGCAAAACACACAATACAATCCCTCACCTCCCGGCCAAATCCACCAGATTAATCTTGCTGACGATCTCCGAGGGAAGGTTGTCCTCCAGTATGGCCTGCAGGACGACAAACAAGAGTCAGGAGTGGAACCAAAGCCACAACCCGGCCCATTGCCCTGATGAACTCCACAGCCGTGGAATTCATCATTTAAAAATGTAAGTAAGTACAGGCACAGGGTGGTTCACTTGCAGCTCTTGTGCGCAATACATTTCAGATTGTTTCGTTCCGCCTGTGCTTTTGCATTTAAACTGTGTGCCATTCCCACAACAACAAAAACCCACATTCAATTATCTCTTCCATCCCATCTCTCCGTGCACCCTCCCTGCAGTACCCCTCCCCTCCCGAGGGGGGCGTGCCTCCCACTTTGAGAAACAGCGATGCAGGTGGGTGTTGACCGAACACAATTGTTGGCTTTAATGAATTCTGGTGGATACAAGTAGGCACATTAGCTTGATAACCAAAGCTATAGATGTAGACTGCTGCTAATTAAACTGCTGAGAGAGAGAGAGAGAGAGAGAGAGAGAGAGAGAGAGAGAGAGAGAGAGAGAGAGAGAGAGAGAGAGAGAGAGCGAGAGAGAGAGAGAGAGAGAGAGAGAGAGAGAGACAGAGACAGAGACAGAGACCTGAGTGTACTGGATGGTGAAGATGGCGTGGGACCTGCTGCTGGCATCGTGGTTGTGCGTTGCCGCGGTGATGCGGTTGGCCACGCCCTCCTCCAGCAGGTCCAGTGCTTGTTTGTAGTCGGTGACCACATGCTGAGACAGGTCTGGCGGGGAGGAGGAGAGAGAGAGAGAGAGAGAGAGAGAGAGAGAGAGAGAGAGAGAGAGAGAGAGAGAGAGAGAGAGAGAGAGAGAGAGAGAGAGAGAGAGAGAGAGAGAGAGAGAGAGAGAGAAAGTAAAGGACAATGTCTTAAATTCGTTGAAATAGTTGTTCTGATATGAAGGGCAAGCAGTGAAGGTGGCATGGAACACAAATTAGAATGATTTGGTTTTCCCTAATTAATTAATTATTTAATTAAACCAACATCAATACATCATTAACCTAGAGGGCCCTCGGTTAGAGAGCATATTCTCCGCCACACCAAAAAGTCCCCTGGACCCGGATTCAGATCTGGAGGGGCGCCAAGATCGAATCAACTGTTCCTTGGCCCGTAGGTAATCTAACCACCAAGTTGTGTCCAATTGCGTAGATAAGAGTTTGAGTTATATTGCTAACAGACAAACAGACAAACAGGGGCGAGAACATAACCTCTGGTCCATCTTCTAAGGCGGAGGTGATCAATAACTAAATAACTTGGGGAACACATTTTGTGCATGCATCTTCTAGATGCAGTCCTATTGTAATATATATGTTAAAAAAAAGGGTCAGAATAAAGTGTACAAGTGTCAAATACTGATATATGATGCAATGACTGTTTTGTAATTAGAAGCAGACGTGAAAGCAGGAAGAAGGCTGCCAAAGGACTAAGAGCAGGACGGAGACACTCTAACAAGCAGCAGAGAGGAAGCACCAAGTCAGACTGGTCTCCGGTGACCCGCCTGACACAAACCACAAGGCTTTTTTGGGGGGATGAATCATGTCGTGTTCGCACTTCTCTCTCTCACGCGCGCGCATGCACGCACGCACGCACACACACATACACACATACACACACACACACACACACACACACACACACACACACACACACACACACACACACACACACACACAGCCTATGATAAGACTCATCCAATCAATAATGATCCCTCATGATGACTCATTATCATTCGTGGAAAAGTAGTTTAATAGTAGGCAGTCAAATATGTCAAATGGTTACATGGTCATTTATTCGGTAAGTTAGGGGGGGGGGGGGGTGATGGGAAGAGGATGGGGAATGAGAGGAGGAAGAAGAAGGAGAGGAGGGGAGGAGAAGAAAGAGAGAGAGAGCACTACATTTGGACGTGTGTGTGTGTGTGCGTGTGTGTGTGCGCGCTCGAGTGAGCGTGCTCCTTGGAATGACAAGGAAGTGACCTCACTTCCTCTGGTCAACTGGGATTTCTCCCGCTATACACACAATGACTGGATGTTGGGCCCTTTAAAGTCAGAGAGAGAGAGAGAGAGAGAGCGAGAGAGCGAGAGAGGAGAGAGAGAGAGAGAGAGAGAGAGAGAGAGAGAGAGAGAGAGGAGAGAGAGAGGAGAGAGAGAGAGAGAGAGAGAGAGAGAGAGAGAGAGAGAGAGAGAGAGAGAGAGAGAGAGAGAGAGAGAGAGAGAATGAGCAAGGATGAGCAAGGATGAGAAACAGATGAGAAACAGATGAGGAAGATGTTCGTCTTGGGCAGGGAAGCCAGTCCTGGATGTTATTTAAGAGTTTTAAAACTACAAACACCGGCTCCTATCGCTGATCTACACACCTCTGCTATTTGAGCCAGGTCACTCCATCATTCCACTGACAATGGAACATGTGGTATGTGGTACAGGTTATTCTCCACACAGCAGTGTTGGTAGTATAA
The DNA here is from genome assembly GCA_027704905.1 of Muraenolepis orangiensis. Taxonomy (NCBI): domain Eukaryota; kingdom Metazoa; phylum Chordata; class Actinopteri; order Gadiformes; family Muraenolepididae; genus Muraenolepis; species Muraenolepis orangiensis. The sequence goes on along the minus strand of CM051016.1, from coordinate 8,371,616 downwards.
CTAGACATGGTAAAGGTAAGTTAGGGGCAAACGTCTGTCTGTGAATGAATGCCACGCATACTTTGAGTTCTGGAGTCCAAAAAGACATCGTACACATCGCACTACACTACACACTACTCTGTCCTGTGGCCCCAATTTGGTGGATCAAACTCCCCACGGAGGTCACGACTGCAGAGTCTCTCCCCATCTTCCGCCGCAGGCTGGAGGCTCACCTCTTCAGGACACGCTTCCCGGATCCTTCCTCGTAGCGCGTCCTGCTATCACTTTTTACTAGTGTCTTACTACGTACATTATCTAAGTAGATTGTTAGGTTGATATTGTTCTACATATTGTTTTATATTGTTTTTATATATTTTACCTTACTGTACTTTTACCTGAACTTATTGTACTTCTACCTGAGCACTGGCTCAGTTCTCGGAGACTTGTTGTTAGGAATGAAATGCACTTTGGACTTCTGGTGACGAGTTGTTCTCTCACCTTCCTTTGTTGAAACACACTATTTGTAAGTTGCTTTGGATAAAAAGCGTCTGCTAAATGACTGTAATGTAATGTTATGTAACATCGATCCATGAAGACCCAAACTAGTTCAGCAAGGCATTAAAGCGGCCAGGATTAGGGGTTCGATTCCCCCATGCCACAGATGATGTTGTCGTGTCCTGTGTGTGTGTGTGTTTTCTGACCTTGGACGTAGGGTCCCTTCTCTGGGTGCTCCCTGACCCTAAGAGACGCTCTCTTCTTCTGCTCCCCGAGCCTCAGCAGGTCCCGTACACGCTCATTGTAGATCTCCAGGAAGCTGCAGGCAGGGAGGGAGAGAGAGAGAGAGAGAGAGAGAGAGAGAGAGAGAGAGAGAGAGAGAGAGAGAGAGAGAGAGAGAGAGAGAGAGGAGAGAGAGAGAGAGAGAGAGAGAGAGAGAAGGAGAGAGAGAGAGAGAGGGAGGGAGAGAGGGAGGGAGAGAGGGGAGAAGGGAGGGAAGGAGGGAGGGAAGGAAGGGAGAGAGGGAGGGAGGAAGGGAGAGAAGGAGGGAAAGGGAGGAAGGGAGCGAAGGAAGGAAAGGGAGGAAGGGAGAGAAGGAGGTTAAGAAGGAGGGGGAGGGGGAGAGAAAGAGGGGGAGGGAGGGAGGGAGAGAAGGAAGTAGAAAAGGAGGTAGAGAAGGAGGGAGAGGGAGGGAGGGAGGGAGAGAAGGAAGAGAAGGAAGGAGAGGGAAGAAGGGAGGGAGGGAGAGAGAAGGAGGGAGAGAGGGAGGGAGGAAGAGAAGGAGGGAGAGAGGAATAGAGGGAAATATGGAGTGAGAGAAGGAAGGAGAGGGATGGAGGGAAGAAGGTAGGGAAGGAAGGGAGGGAGGGAGAGAAGGAGGGAGGGAGCGAGGGAGAGAGATAGAGAAAGAAAGGGAGAGAAGAAGGGGAGAGGGAGGGTGGGAGAGAAGGAGAAAGAGGGAAGGAGGGAGGGAGGGAGAAGAGGAGAGAACAATGAACGCTAAACACTAACAGCCAACTGTTCACGATGGTGTTGTTTCATTCCCAGTGACTCCATAGGATTCTGTTAAATTCAAGAAGCTGCTTCTCTCTTAAGGCGATTGTCCACACTAGAGCAGACACATTCGAAAACACACTTATTTTCTATCCATTGTCTCCGTTTCACAATAAAACAGTGTTTTCGTCCAGCAAATACAAATAGATTTTCAAAAGAGCTCTCCCACGTGCATTCATCTGGTGTCGTAGTGTCCCCGAGGGGAAAACTTTAAACACAAAAACGGAAATTCAATGGACACTTTGTGTGGACTGTAGACACGGCCTAAGATGCCGATTGCCAAAAGGCATCGCTACAAATGTCTACCAAAACAAAACTGGTGTCTTTGTACGGGGAAAGAAACGCAAAACCTTACACACCAAATACACAGCAGGAACAGGACAGCACATCCGTACCTGATCTCCACTCTGCTGGGGTTCTCTCCGTCCAGGACGCTGTCCGAGAAGAGCCCCTGACAGATGGGGAAAGAGAGACGAGGGGGGGAGCTCGGTTATAAAAGCAACACGTTACTGCAACGCCATCGCCGTTCGTGATTGGCTTATGTTCAACGACTGGTCACCCGGTTTAATGTCATCCTCTGTTTGTTGTGTTTGGTGCTTTGATGGTGTAGCTGTTGGTTGTAACACTACAATGATGCAAAACTAGCGATAGCTAGCCTGCTGACTCACCTCACAGATCCGCGGGGTCAAGCCAACCGAATCCTGACAAAGAAAAAATAAGTGTAACTTTATTGACACAGTGAAAAAACAATGCAGTTATTATATGAATGCTTTCTGATCCTTTAGCCGAGTTGGTTCGCAAACTTCTTCTGCAGGGCCCTCCTTTTGTAGATAGAAAAATGTTGCCCCCCCCCCCCCACCTCCATGCACCACCATAAAGACGCTCTCAAACACAACCTTTTCTTGCACACTCTTGCACACTCTCCATAATTTATTTAAAACATTGTCTGTAATGAATACAGAACAGCACTGGCAAATCTAAACAGGAACAAGTCACCTTTAATCGTGAAGGTGACTTGTTCCTATTTACATTTGCCGTATCGCATCGTTTATATTTAGCCCCGCCCCCTCTGTCAGCCCCTAGGGGGGCGCGCCCCACAGTTTGGGAACCCGCTGCTTCAGCCAAGCATTACTCAACCTTCAGCTTGATTGGTTGAAATCAAAACATACAATCAACACAGTGCTCTCTCCGTGTATAACCCTCCACAATGAATCCCCAAAGACACTCAGAGTGTGTGAAGAAAAGTGTAAAAGTGTAAATGTACTCCAACGGGGCCCTGATAGTGTGGTGGCGTAGAGTAGCATGTGCAACACGCAGCCACATCTAAATCTAATTCTAAATCTAATTCTAAATCTAAATCTAAATCTGGAGGATTGAATCCTATTTATTGGTGACACAGTGGAATGTGTTTCTCTGCATTTAACCCTTTAACCTAGTATTAGGAGCAGTGGGCGGCTATTTAATATATACAGCTTCCCTGGGGAGCAGTGTAGTAGGGGGATCTGGTGCCTTGTTGCTCGAGGGCACCTCGGCATGGCCCATGTGTTTCGGGGACTTGAACCGGCGACCTTCCGGTTCCCAAGCCCCCAAGTCCCAACAGACTGAGCTATCCTGCCGCCCCCCCCCCATCCCCCCCCCCCCCCCTCTGCCGAATGCCATGTATCTGAAATCACTTGTACGGTAAGTCTGTGTCTCCTAGATGTGTGTCAATTCTTTATCAGTTTTAATTAATGTATTGTATATTTTTTTTTCCCCCTCAGCTCTATGTTCCATGTCCGTGTTTAGTTGTAAAATGAAAAATGAATAAATGAATAATAAAAATAAATAAAGGATGCACAACGGAACGCTTACTCCCCATTCCCTCCCGCAGTATGAAGTTCAACCGCCATAACCACGGTGAACAAGAGATGATGTTGATGTTGGTGCTGGACTCTGGAGGCTCACCTGAGACCCCATCATGGTGTAGGTCTTCCCCGAGCCCGTCTGGCCGTAGGCAAACAGACACACGTTGTAGCCCTCCGAGGCCCCGGCCAACACAGACACACCCAGGTCCTGGAACACCTGGGTCAGGGCGCACGCACACACACACCACACACACACACACACACACCACACACACACACACACACACACACACACACACACACACACACACACACACACACACACACACAAAGTACATTCATTAATCACCTACGATCATAGAGGTGCCAAAGCTGAGCTGAGCTGCACAAATTGAATTTGCAAAACACACAACACACACCATATGTGTGTGTGTGTGTGTGTGTGTGTGTGTGTGTGTGTGTGTGTGTGTGTGTGTGTGTGTGTGTGTGTGTGTGTGTGTGTGTGTGTGTGTGTGTGTGTGTGAGTGTGTGTGTGTGTGTGATGACTTAGCGTTAGCTTATCTTTTCACCTGGAGGATAAACAGAATGACCACAGCACCTCCCCCTTTCTGGGACCCCCCACGGTGTATAAACAGAGGTTTCACTCTGTAAACATGCTTCACCCAAGTGGAGTGTGTGTGTGTGTGTGTGTGTGTGTGTGTGTGTGTGTGTGTGTGTGTGTGTGTGTGTGGTGTGTGTGTGTGTGTGTGTGTGTGTGTGTGTGTGTGCGTGTGTGTGTCGGTGTGTGTTTGCACAAGTGTGTGTGTAGGTGTGGTCAGAAACCACTGGGCTGAGAAAATAAACCTCTCAAGGTGACCCAGAGGGATCAGCGTGTGTGTGTGTGTGTGTGTGTGTGTGTGTGTGCGTCATGTTGTTTTCAATAATTATGTATTGATAAAGGACATGAGACATCTGTAACTCAAATCTTAGTGTGCTTATCTAGACTACACATTCTCAGACTGGGAACTAGAAAATGCTCAATATGTAACTTGATTGTCTCTCTCTCTCTCACTCTCTCTTTTCTCTCTCAGCTTATTCCAACCCCTCAAAACAAACAGGTCTGTTCCCCTCCCTGGGACCCAGAGGGTGACCCAGGGCTTTCCAGGTGACTCCCCCAGGCTCCGCCCTCCCCCTCCTCACACCTCCCTAGAAGTCCAGAGCAAACACTCGCTTCAGAAACCCCTAGACGCTGCACATTTCTCTCCCCCCCCCCCAGAACCATAACACACCCTGGGTCCGGTGTGGGGTTCCTTCCCTCCCTCCCTCCCTCCCTGCCCCCCCCCCCCCCCAATCCAGGGATTACGAGGACCATCGGTCACACACAACCTTCAAGGTTACCACCGGCACCTGACCGGATCAAACATGGGAAACATGGGTTTTTTCCGCTGCGTTGCGCCATCTGTGTTGTGGTAGTGCCTGAGTGTCTGGGTATGAGTATGGCGTGTGTGTCGTGTGTGTGTGTGTGTGTGTGTGTGTGTGTGTGTGTGTGTGTGTGTGTGTGTGTGTGTGTGTGTGTGTGTGTGTGTGTGTGTGCATGTGTGTGCGTGTGCGTGTGCGTGTGCGTGTGTGTGAAGAATAGATGTGAGGAGCCCGACCAAGGGAGAGTCTGGGCCTGGTCCTGGGTGTATCTGGTTTCTGGTGGGATCATAGTTGTAGTTGGACGGGTCTGAAAGACCCCCTGGCCCTCCAGGCAGCTCCCCACCAGGACCTGCCCACAACAACACTGTGTGTGTGTGTGTGTGTGTGTGTGTGTGTGTTAACATCTTAACCTATTCCATTCAGGCTTTGTAGAACAGTCTGTGTTGACATGGGACATCTGAGTTCACACAGAAAGACTCTCATATTTGATACACACACACCAGCTCAAGCCACACTAAAGGGGTTTATTATTTCACAACACCACACACACACACACACACACACACACACACACACACACACACACACACACACACACACAATAACATAGCCCAGCAGAGCATACCCCTCTTTACGGACCAATCAGAACACTGATAACCCTCTACGCGGGCATCTGTTATGTCACCGACCAATTAAGACGCATCGGTATTTGTGTTGTGCTACGTAGCCTAGCCACATGCATCCCCCCCCCCCCCCCCCCACACACACACATCCACGCCCTCTTCCATTTATGACCTTAGGCCAGTTAAACCCGCTGCTGTAGCTGCTGTCTCAGGACTCTGACCTTATAAACCCCCCGGCACAACACACACACACACACACACACACACACACACACACACACACACACACACACACACACACACACACACACACACACACACACACACACACACACACACACACACACACACACACACACACACACACACACACACACACACACACACACACAGCGGCCCGGGTCACTTTTGTCGTCCAACAAAGTCCCAGAGACAAACTGTGTTACCGTGACCTTTGACCTCCGTTAAGTTCAACGGTCGAGCACCTGTGGCGTTTCTCTGAACACCGCATGAACAGGAATATGTGAAGGACAGTCGAGGAGCGAATGGGATGAAGGGGTACGGCTCGCTCGCTCGCTTGTTACCCACAATGAAATGAATGAACAATAAGAGTGGAATCGAAGGCCAAGGCCTTATGAGAGCCATATGGTTGTCTGGGGAGCAAACAGCCGCTCAGACGCACCACTGTTGGACTGCTTGTAGTGTGTGATTGTGATTGTTAATATGAATGCTTGTGAACTGCTCTATTGTTATGTTCACGTACCTCAGCGTTATGCTATTGTCTGCTTCAACTAATGTACTCCTTGTAAGTCGCTTTGGATAAAAGCGTCTGCCAAATGCCCCTAAATGTAAATGTAAATGGTTGTTTTCAGCCTGATCACGGAGTCCCTTTGGATAAATGCACCGACACAACTGTTACAACTGCTCAGGTGAACGGGAATGGGCAGGGACCCGGCCATACCATATTACAACCATATTACCATATTACAACCATATGTATTGCGATTCTGTCTGTCAATTTTCGATACGACATTCTCACTTTGTGGTGTCAATGTATCTGTTGTGTGGTTTAAACTATGTAACTACTGTGTATATGGGGTTTGGGTTTTAAAGTCGAGACGGCTATAGACTCCTTATACAATACACTATAGCGCCCTCTGTAGTACAGGACGGCACCGGTCATAAGTATCCACTCAGGTTACATTGACGTTTCTGGCTTTTTTAATATATATATATTTTTATATTCGAGTCAACCAGACGATACTTAAGTAATTGCGGAGGCAGAGAATCCCCATACTACAATGGAATGTGTTCCGCCCCCTCACCCCTAGTACAAATATGAGACCTAACAAAGAGATCTAAATCTAAATCTAATCTAATCTAAATCTAAATCTAAATCTAAATCTGGAGGATTGAATCCTCTTTATTGGTCACATACATGTACACACACACACACACACACACACACACACACACACACACACACACACACACAACACACACACACACACACACACACACACACACACACACACACACACACACACACACACACACACACACACACACACACACACACACACACACACACACACACACACACAGTGATTTAACCCATCCTAGTATGAGGAGCAGTGGGCAGCTATTGTTTTATATACAGCTGCCCGTGGGAGCAGGGTAGTAGGGGATCTGGTGCCTTGCTCAAGGACACCTCGGCAGTGCCCCAGGTGTTTCGGGCCAAGACTGAGAGGACTGATAGCTCAGTCCACACCACCACCACCACCACCATCACCACCACCA
>CM051016.1:8344424-8351924 GCA_027704905.1 Muraenolepis orangiensis | reverse complement strand
GCCTGTCCTCATCTAGTTTCCACTGAGGGTTCAGAACCCTCTCTGCCCCATGGGGCTGAGCAGGAAGTAGATGGCAGAGCAAGCCCCTCCCCCCCTCTCTCTCTCTCCCTCCCTCTCTCTCTTCCTCCCTCCCCCTCTCTCTCAGGCACTTAACTCTTCCCAATCTCTATAGAAAACTCTGAAAGTTGACAGCTAATGAAATGAAAGAAAGAACATGTTGTGAATACTTAATTATGTGTGCTCCTAATAGCCCCTCTGAAGACAGTGGGTCAATTAAATTCAATCAAATTAAAGTCAGCAGGACGATACCCACAGCTCCTCCGCTGGTGGGACACGGTACTTTTGGTAATTTGACATTAAGCAGACCTAATTCATTTTCCAGCACTATTACCTCAGCGTCCTTCCGCAACCTCAACAAACAGATATGAATCGAGTGGTCCTTGATTATTGGCGCTGAAGAAGCCACAGAGAGAGACTGAATGTTTGATGACTCTATTGTAATAATCCCAAGCACACATAGTGCCCCAACTGTCTTCTGCCAACTGCCATTCCTTCCGGTGACGTGTGACAGTTCAAGGGCCTGACGTACGACACCGACCCTCCCTCCCCCAGCATCGTAAGTTAAAGCCAAACATAAAAAACGTTTGGTCTCTCTTGTTCGAGAGAGAGAGAGAGAGAGAGAGAGAGAGAGAGAGAGAGAGAGAGAGAGAGAGAGAGAGAGAGAGGAAGAAAGGTCCATATTTTGCGATCCCGTGGTCCCCCCTTTCCCCTGACTGTGCCTATTGTCGTCCATCCCAGCGGAGGAATGCCTTTGACAAGCGGGCCCTATTCTCCGGGACCAGACACCACCCTGCCAAGGGACCAGACACCACCCTGCCAAGGGACCAGACACCACCCTGCCAAGGGACCAGACACCACCCTGCCAAGGGACAGGAACCAAGAAAAATGCCCAGAATCACTCGTTCCAGAACCCGACACAAGAAGAGGGAACCGGAGAGACCAAAAACGCTGCGCCCGCTTTCGCCTGAGTTGTGTGTGTGTGTGTGTGTGTGTGTGTGTGTGTGTGTGTGTTGTGTGTGTGTGTGTGTGTGTGTGTGTGTGTGTGTGTGTGTGTGTGTGTGTATGTGCGTGTGTGTGCGGTGTGTGGGGGGGCCTGCTGTGACAGCGCCATCTTTGAGCAGGACGTACAAAGACGTCTTCTGAGAGGCTTTGGAGGCTGTCACTCTGGAGGCGGGTGGGGGGGGGGGAGAGAGAGAGAGAGAGAGAGAGAGAGAGAGAGAGAGAGAGAGAGAGAGAGAGAGAGAGAGAGAGAGAGATGAGAGAGAGAGAGAGAGAGAGAGAGAAAGGAGGGGGAGAGGAGGGTGAGAGAGGGAGAGGAGAGAAAGGGAGAGGAGAGGGAGAGGAGAGAGGAGAGAGGAGAGAGAGAGAGAGAGAGAGAGAGAGGGAGAGGAGAGGAGGGAAAGGGAGAGGAGAGGGAGAGAGAGAGATGAGGAGGGGAAGAGAGGGAGAGAAAGAGAGAGAAGGGGGAGAGAGGGAAGGCCGAAGGGGGGGAATCCCACACACATGCGATTAGAACTGAGAAACTAAATCTGGGAGAGAGGAAGGATCAATCAGAACAGAACAAAATCAGGATAAGACCACGAACCACGAGAACAACAACTTAACAGGAGCTGTTGTGTCACCGGTTTGCTGGTATCTATCACTTGTCTCTTTGTGTGCGTATTGGTGAGATTAGGAGCCACCTGCTCCTTATTTAATTTGAATTGATGTTGCCGTCGATGATTGCATCATTAGGCTCCAATCAGAGCGAGCAGAGAGAGAGAGAGAGAGATCTAATCAGCCAATCAGAGGCAGGGACCTGAAACACGAGCTGACCCGGGATGCCTGATTTGAAGCACAAGGGCTTGTGGGTAACAGATGGGAGGTGATACCCAATACCCAGAATGGACATATGTTTTTAAGCAACATTATCCACACACACACACACACACACACACACACACACACACACACACACACACACACACACACACACACACACACACACACACACACACACACACACACACACACACACACACACACACACACACACACACACACACACACACACACGCGCGCTCTTGTTGTGAATTGCCTTCAAGGTCCACAGCCTCCCATACCCCCTGCCCCCCCCCCTCTGTCATCTTACCAATAAACACAGAAAGACACACATGATTTGAAGTGTTATTCCTGGTGGGTTCAGAGGTTGTGATTTGAACTGTGTCGGCTCCGGGATGGAGATCCCCTCCCTGGCTGGGAGCACCCATGTGGTGTACTGTCCACCCAGGAGGACATGTCATCAGAAGGTGACACACCGAGCGCCAAAGCCACTCCTCAAACTTCAGTCCAACTTGATCCGGCTGTCTGATTATCTGGCCATCTGTCCATCAGCGGCTTCAATATCCCTCGTCCCCATCTGTCCACCTAACTACCTATCCATCCATCCACCTGTCTATCATCCATCAAGAAATTAGGGTGGAACAATGAATTCAAATATTATGGAAATATGGCAAAAAAGTGCAAAACATCTGTGAATTGTGTGTGTGTGTGTGTGTGTGTGTGTGGTTGGTGGCTGGTTGAAGCAGCCTCACCTGGCCAGAGTTGGACTGATTGGCTGGTGAGGAGGCTGCACACCTGTGGGTCATTGTTAAATCAAGGCCCACAGGTTAAAGCAGCCTCCACCACACACACACACACACACTAGAGGAGAGAGAGCTCTAGCATGTTCCATCTGCTCTGTTCACCGTGATTCAAACTCTTGCAATAAACCGGAGTCCTCATCCCCCTGTGTCCTTGTCTTCAGGAGGAGCCCTCAAGAAGCCATGTTACTGGCTGGTGGCAGCGTGGTCTGCTACAATATCCAAATCAGTTTCGGCCACGGGTCAAATGTGTAAATGTGTAACACCATTATTATGCATGAGGCAAAGCTCGACTTATTCTGTTCTTTTTTTTGGTTTTAAGTTAATACATATTTTTTCCAACCCGGATCCTAATACATATTGCATTTTTGTATGGTTTATTTTACAGTATCATTCAGCCATGCCGTAAATCAACAAATCCACCGATTCATCCACATCCACATCACTGACTAACGCTCCTCTCCGTGCGGGCGGGGCAGGAGCTGTGAAACGTCACACAGCCGTGTTCCTGTGACGGAGGTGATGGGTTACCTCCTCCTGCGAGGCGTACCGGGGGTCCTCCACGTCCACCGACCAGTAGCAGTAGTCGAAGCCGAACTCCAGCAGCCTCTCCCGGGAGTCCACCGCGCCGTCCGGACGGCCGTCCAGCTGGGAGGGAGCACAGGGACACAAACACACGGTCGATGCTAAGTCGTGAAGGTTTCCTAAGGTTTCCTAAGGTTTTTCTTCTTGAGCAAGTAACCAGATCCCCTTCACTGGTCCCCAGGGAGCTGTATATGAAATAGCTGCTCCTAAAACTAGGATGGGTTAAATGTAGAGAAATAAATGCCCCTGTGTGTGTACATGTGTGTGACCAATAAAGAGGATTCAATCCTCCAGATTTAGATTTTAATACCAAAATGGTACTAAAGCTCTCATTAAATATGCAGAACCAATGAAGTTGAGCATATTTAAAAAGATGGGACATGTTACTTAAATGAACAAAATGACGATGGCAAGATATAAAATACAGATGGTCTCTTTTTTTTCTCCTGTTGGGTCTTTGCGTCGCGTCGCTGCTGCTATACGCTTCAGAAGAGGTCAGCGAGCCAAGCTGTTAGCGCGCGCATTAGCAAGGACAAGCAGTTCCCCTGTAGTCTCTAATTACAGCGCTATCCCTCCTCTATGAGCTAACCTGAGTGCTTCGTGGACCATGCTAACGGGTTACGCGGCAGCAGGCATCAGTAGTACATGTCCAGGCAGAACAGACCGTGTTAGACTCAGCAACATTTCTGAATCACTGAGCCTTTAGCAGGCCTAGCGGGGCTGGCGGAAAGACACAGGCTGCTGCCCCTGGCTTACAGGTGAGAGAGAGCTACGTGGCTAATTAGCGCATTACCATGCAATGCTTGGTAATAGGGCGGCATATAAAAATGCGGCAGTAGCTCAGGACGTCGAGTGGAGGTAGAGCGGTTGCCTCATAACCGGAAGGTTGCTGGTTCGATCCCCCGGCTCCTCCTAGCAAAACCTGTCGAGGTGTCCTTGAGCAAGACACCCTAACCCCTAACTGCTCCTGACATGCTGGCTGTCTCCTTCATGGCTGACTCCTCGGTGGGTGAATGTGTGTATGAATGGGTGAATGTGAGGCATGACTTGTAAAGCGGAAATACAATGTTCAATCCTTTTCTTGTCATCGGGTCTATCCCTTAAACAAGTGGAGTAGATGTGGCTTGTGCATCACAATGCATCATGGGATTCTTTATGTAGCCGATACCCGGCCTTACTGAGAGATGTCTCAACTGAATCACTGTGAGGAGGATTGAATCCTCTTGATTGGTCTCATACATGTACACACACACACACTTTTAACCCACATTTAACCCATCCTAGTATGAGGGGCAGTGGGCAGCTATTGTATATACAGCCCTAGGGGAGCAGGGTAAGGGGGCTGGTGCCTTGTTGCTGAAAGGGCACCTCGGCAGAGCCCAGGTGTTTCGGTAAGGACTTGAACCGGCGACCTTCCCGTTCCCAAGCCCAAGTCCCAACAGACTGAGCTCTATCCTGTCGATGGTTATTTAAAGCGTTATTTCTGCGGCCGTTTCAAACACAATATCGTCCCACCCAACATCCGTGATTCAACATGTTGTTTACAAGTACAAAGGAATGTTACTCCCCATTCCCTCCCGCAGTATGAAGTTCCTACAATACTGTACTATACTATACAATACTTTACTATACAACATAATACAACAATACTTTACTATGCTACATATTACAACAATACTTTACTATGCTACATAATACAACAATACTTTACTATGCTACATATTACAACAATACTTTACTATACAACATAATACAACAATACTTTACTATGCTACATATTACAACAATACTTTACTATACAACATAATACAACAATACTTTACTATGCTACATAATACAACAATACTTTACTATGCTACATAATACAACAATACTTTACTATGCTACATAATACAACAACAATACTTTACTATGCTACATATTACAACAATACTATACTATATAATACAACAATACTAGACTATGCTACATAATACAACAATACTTTACTATGCTACATATTACAACAATTCTATACTATACTATATAATAAAACAATACTATACTATGCTACATAATACAACTATTTCATATTATACTATATAATAAAACAATACTATACTATGCTACATAATACAACAATACTATACTATACTATATAATACAACAATACTATACTATATAATACAACAATACTAGACTATGCTACATAATACAACAATACTAGACTATGCTACATAATACAACAATACTATACTATATAATACAACAATACTAGACTATGCTACATAATACAACAATACGATGCCCGATGACAAATCCTTTCACGATGAATTGCTAAACAACGACCGAAAAAAAACATTAGTCGTACCGACACAATAACTAACATCCTAAACGCTGCTGTGCTTCTAAGATGGTGGCGTGTCATTAAGCGACGGGAGGTCGGCCATGTACGGGAAGCCCCTCGATACCCAGCGGACTCCACAACACAACGGTTGTAGTTTAAAATAAGCTCTCTCTCTCTCCCTATGGGCTTCTCCAGGCCCACCGTCTGTTCCCCTGTCCCGCCCAGAGTGTTGTGAGACTGGACTGAGGATGGCTGAGACGACAAGAGACCGAGAGGCAGACAGAGGAGGCCTTACAGCAACATTGGTCCTGAACGCCCCTCCCTCCCCCCCACTGTGGTCGTTAGGGAGGGTCTCCAAATCATCTCAAATGGTCCAGATCCAAGTGAGGTGGGCTTTAGCTCTGATTCTGACAGAATACGGTCACGTTATTATTCTCTCTATTCACTAGAATGTACTTATGTCCACCCTCTCCCTCTCTCTCTCTCTCTCTCTCTCTCCTCTGAGGTTCCTACCAAAAAGGTCCTATGTTCCGTGAATAACAATTCCCGCGAGGTGGGGAGGGAGGGAGAAGGGAGGGAGGGAGGGAGGGAGGGAGGGAGGGAGGGAGGGAGGGAGAAGGGAGGGAGGGAGGGAGGGAGGGAGGGAGGGAGGGAGGGAGGGAGGGAGGGAGGGAGACGAACCTGGACTCCCGGTGTTCTGGGAGGAGACAGAAGGAGGCCATCTGGGGGCCTGTCTACGGTCACCATCATTTGTAACCGACTTCCTGTGTGTGTGTGTGTGTGTGCTGCATTTTTTTCTTCTCTCTTTTCTCCTCCTTTCCATTCCACAGCATTTAAATATAAACAAGCATGGAAGATAAACCCGGGGAGACTATCCATTCCTGCGCTGTTTTGACAGCGTGACCTCGTAGCCAAATGCAGCCAAAGTGTTTGGAAACAAGGCTGCCTAGCAAAACAAGACTATATATATATAATGGGATATAAAAACTCATTTTTTTGTCGAAAATGTCTATATATATGTATATATATATACATATATATATACATATACGGGAGAGAAGGGTTATTCTTCATAAATACAATGATTTATGTTTATGTGAAAGACTAAGACTATTTTTCAAGAATTTCTTTTTACAAGATTCAAATGTAAACCATTTCATGTCGCAGAGAAACCCTTTTTTGGTCCAGACAGTAAACCCACGACTCAGCATTACTGCTGCTCCGTGTGACCAAACCTGCTTCTGAGAGCCAGACAGGTAGGACAGCTGAAGAGTGTCTCTTTGACTGCTTATTGTTTGTGTATATATATATATATATATATATATATATATATATATATTTATAGTGTACAACCAATATAATGGTCTAGATACCATAGTATACTACACTCTATCCGTACTCTTTGTACATGAATATACTGTATACATATATTTTTTATACCTAGTAGACCGTTTCTTATACCAGTTTTTATTAGATTAGATTAGATTAGATTATACCTAGTGGACTGGGTTTTACATGCTATTTAACCGCTGTGTACAATGTATATTACCATGCACTTTACTTACTGTAACATTTGCACTGTGGTTAGATGTCAACTTATTTTTCGCTGTACTGTACTCGCTGTGCTGTGCAGTGACATTCAATTAGATTCTAATCTAATCTAGATGCATGGATAGGGTTCATCGTGTGAAAGGGTTTTGTGTGTAGCAGGTCAGTTATTTTAGTACTTAGCTTAAAGTTAAGGGGGTTGTCTGAAGGCCCTTGGGAACTGTAATTGTGATTAAGGGCTCTACAAATATAAAGGGTAGCTCCCACTCCCAAGTTGGCCCCAAGTCCCCCGGGTGTGTGTGTGTGTGTGTGTGTGTGTGTGTGTGTGTGTGTGTGTGTGTGTGGGGGTGGGTGGGTGTC
>CM051016.1:8306924-8339424 GCA_027704905.1 Muraenolepis orangiensis | reverse complement strand
TTAAACATGATTTAGTTTAAATGCGTATTTAATCTCACAGTTTCAGTTCGCCTCGAGTGGTCGAGTGTTGGAACACACATTGGCTCAGAGGATAACATCTCTCTCTCTCTCTCTCTCTCTCTCTCTCTCTCTCTCTCTCTCTCTCTCTCTCCTCTGCTACTACTATAGTATTCCCATAGTTGGGGATACATTGTCAACAACAAATCCGGATAGATTTAAATTGAAATCTTTCCGCAAAAAATTCACGAATTGGACCACCGGGTGTGACCTTAAGTGAGTGATGAAGAAGGGAGGTGGACCTACTTTGCGGTGAGAGGTCGGACCCTGACGGCCACCCTCACGTTGGCCATGGCTCCTCGCCGCCAGGGCGTTTCCGCGACTCCTCACTTGATGCCGATGATCTCGGTCCTCCGAACTATCCATGGGAACACATGACGGCTGAGGATTTCTTCTTTTTTGTTTTTTAAACTAACAACCCCCAGATATTCAAAAATGGCCCAAAATCAGCCCGCTCACGCCATTTCTCTCTCTCACACACACAAACACACACAGAGTGTATGTATGTATGAGCGTCTCCACTCACACACACACAACTGCCCGCTGTGTGTGTGCAGCGCAACTTCCTGCGCGCAGGGAGCCTCCTGCAGAGGCAGCCGGGCGCAGATGTTGAACTCTCCTCCTCCTCAGAGGACACACACACACACACACACACACACACACACACACACACACACACACACACACACACACACACACACACACACACACACACACACACACACACACACACACACACACACACACACACACACACACACACACACACACACACACACACACACACACACACACACACACACCACACACACACACACACACACACACACACACACAGCAATATGTACAGTATATATAAATCACTCATATTTTTGCTATTTCAAATCTGGGTTTTTTTTGTTGGTTGAATTGTTTAATACTATAAAATAAATAAAAATCAATATTAATTTATAAATAGATTTTTAAATGTCTGTTGTGCGTAAGTGACATTGTGCAATTACAATAAAAGGCATTCTAATAGTGGGGGGGGGGGAGATAAAAAAAAAAAACATAATATGAAAAAAATATGTTAGTCATTCATGACCCAAATTAACAAGACGCACAACAGCTTACTATAATAACATCTTTATTTGTATTTCATGACATAAAAAATATTTCCAATTTAAAAGTAGCGGGAATATACACACACACACTCAACATGTTCAACGTGAACTAAAAATAAGAAAAACGCAAGTCGCAAACGCAAACTTGCATTAATAGAATCCAACCGTGCAACCAGTGGAAGGAAGGGGGGGGGGGAGGTCGAAGGAAGGGGGGGGGGTCGAAGGAAGGGGGGGGGGGGGGTCGAAGGCAGCGTGTGAAAAGTGCCGTGAAACAAACACATTCGAGACTAACATTTCTTGACAAATTCTCTCATCTTTTCTTTCTTTACCTCAAAGCTATGTGAACCCTCACAGCTCTCCCCCGGGTGTGTGTTCAGACACATACATAACCTGGACCCTAATACCGCCCAGTGGCAGACTAACCATTCCTCTTCTCCTACCGGGGGAAATCGGTTATCCCGGAGAATACAGGAGGAGAGTTATTTTGTAGTCATCCATGCGCATCCCTCCCTCCCTCCCTCTCTCTCTCTCTCTCTCTCCCCCTGACTAATCCTGAGTGACGGGACTCTCTGGCTCCCATTTTCACCTTTACAAAAGGAGGAACGCTAGCGAAAGGCAGATGTGGTGCGGTCACAGGTGGCCAATGAGACGACCGACATGGGGACAGAATACAGTGTTGGAACTGAACGGACACTATAGTGAAGAAAAAATACGGGCGATAAAATCAGTCTGGCGTTTCCTGATGCAAAACACACTTGTGGTAACTTTAGCAGGTTTAAAAAGACTAATAATAATAATAATAACAATGAACCCTGCGCGGAATAAAACACGTGGAAGAGCATGGTTTCGTTTTTTCTCTCTTTTCTGTGCAACAGCGCCCTCTACTGGTCCGCCTGGCTCGGTGTCTCTGGTAGAGGCACGGCGGGGTTGCCGGGCAGGGATGGCAGCTCGGAATTCTCTGTGAAAACCTGAAGATAAGACAAATTGAATGTGAAACCAAAAAATACATACATTACATTTAAATAATTATTTAATACCATATATGTTAGTGTTTCTGATGCGGAAACATTCGGCCCGTGGGACTGATCTAAATGAAAAATATATACATATATAATAACTATAATCAAAATTTTTTTTAAAAAAAACATTTTTTTCATTTAGCTTTTACTTAATCAAGTACCTAATAAGTCTATATTATATTTGTTCATTTCTCCCGCTCGGATGCACCTCCGTGGTTCTAAATCGTTATGCACTTTGTATATTGCCGTTCTGCACGAATAGCGCTGAATCAATGAAGCTTCAATGAATAGGTTGGTTGAGGACATGCAGGGCGTCACCTGTAGGGGAGACACACTGGGCAGCGTCCTCCAACGAGACAACTCCTCTTCTCCCAGGAGCCCTTTAGACACCAGCCGTCGGACCAGGGCCATATAGCTGTTCAACTGAAAACACAAAAAAAAAAAAAACCTCATAATACACTCACAAAAGAGATTGATTGATTGAGTATTTTCCTGCCTCCTTTCCTTTCCCTCACAACACGCTCTCCTCCTCCTCCTCCACCAACCATCACCGTGCCGTAACCAAACTCTCATCGCACAGACTCTCACTACATTATAGACTTCCTATTGGGAAGTTGAAGTACATTCATTTCAAAAAGTCTTTACTGCCACTACCCCATGAACATGTCAGCGGTAAAAAGGCAAACGTTGTTAATATGAGAGACAGAAAGAGAGACTTTGTAAACCTGTATATGAAGTGATGCAAAAGGATATGCGTTTAATGTGGACACAGATGGGCAACCGAAACTCAACAGGAGTCCACAGACACACAGGGGTCTCTATCAGGAACATGGAAACTAACCTTAAGCTGTGTGTGTGTGTGTGTGTGTGTGTGTGTGTGTGTGTGTGTGTGTGTGTGTGTGTTACCAGAGGGTTGGGCTCCCTCAGGACGGCCGTGACGTGGAGCTCACTGAAGAGCAGGTGGAGGGGCGCGGCTGAGCAGCACTCCCTCTCCCATAGGTCGGCCAGACACCCCAGGACCCCGCCGATCTCCCCTGGCTCCGCCCCCAGGGAGGAGCTTGGACCACCATCGTCCCCCGGGTGAGACAGCACGGGCAGATCACCACTCACTGAGTGAGAGAGACAAACAGAGAGAGAGAGAGAGAGAGAGAGGGAGATAGGAAAAGAGCGAGAGACAGCAAGAGTGAGAGAGAAAGAGACAGACAGACTGTGAGCATGGCATACAATCAATATTTGCTACAAAAAAACAAAAATGTAACCACTAACTTCTAGCTTGCATAGTTAGTTGGATTTGGTGCACGATACAATACTTACTTAATCATTTGAATATGGAATATGAAGTAGAGAGGAAGCACGATATTGTGGGCGTTTCTTACCTATCTGGCAAGCGAGCAGGACAGTGGTGCGCAGCAGCATCTGCTCAGAGATCGGAGTCAAGAACTACAGGCAGGAGGAGACGGAGGAAGGACGGACGGATGATGGATGGAGGGGAACAAAGACGAGAGAAACAAGACTATGACGACTGCATTATTGAACGGGCGGTACCGAGGTAACTCCGTGACCAAACCACATGCGTGTCACGCACTTCCTCTCCCGCATTGGTCAAGGAGCTGAACGATGGCACAAGATTCAACATTCTTTATTTGCCATATGCACACGAGAACGGATGGAATGCTTTCTCCCCATTCCCTCCCGCAGTGTGAAATTCCTACAATTTAACATTATATGCTGCACAACACTATTCTACAACAATACTGTACTAAATAAAATAACAACAAAAACAACAATGACGTGACTCATGGATGATGTGTACATGTTTTGAAATGTGCAAAAAGCATTTAAAAACCGTTTCAAAGTGCCAGTAGTGCAGCAGCATCATGAATACAGTGCAGTGCAGTTACTGTAATGAGTCCAGAAAGTCCAGCTAAAGTATTATAGTGTAATGTAATATGGGTGACAATGTTATGATGTAGTGTTAGTGTTAAAGCATACACTAACTCATACAGCTTCATTTTTACTTTAGCAGTTTTGCTCATAACTCTACCATTATGGCCGACCATGGTGGCACAGTCACACTCCCCACCATCCCTATAAGAAGGAATCCCTACTCAAGATCACTTCTCAAGGTTTCCTCCTTAATAATTAAGGGGTTTTCCCTTGCCCTTGAGAGGGCTTAAGAGTGGTGATGAAGACTCTAGCTGTGATTAAGGGCTACAGAAATACAACAGACTTGACTTAACTCGGGGGACACACACACACACACACACACACACACACACACACACACTCAAGACCCGACGAGCCCCTGCTGGAGGGCGTTTGACGGTAATCTCTCGGTTACAGCCGATATATAGAGCCGCTTTCTGCCAATGCGGTTCCCCTGGCGCTCACCTTCCTGCAGGCCAGGGTGTCCCCCACCTTCCCCAGCAGAGACCTGAGCTGAGTGACCGTCGGCAGCTCCGTATCCGTCCGAGGTCCCACGCCCACACTCAGCACCTCCTGCACAAACAGAAGAACAACAGTCAAACCACTAACTTTATATATATATATATATATATTGTTTATATAGTCACTCAATTTGCCATAACCTTCCCTTTATTTGTTTTTCCAACCAGGTTTGTATCATTACAATGTGAGAAGTATCATTGTACCAGAATTCAGTTCATCAGCCAAAGCATGTGGCTTTGCGTGGTGAGTCCAGGGGTGTTGTTCCGACATACCTTGATCTCGATGATGACGTCGGAGGGCAGGGGGGCGCTGTGGAGGCAGTCCGGGGGGCAGGCGAGGGTTCGCTCACTGCCCGGTTTCCTCTTGGGGGTGGTGGGCTGCTCCCGATTGGCCAACTCAGGCCCCGCCCCCTGGGTGACGTCCACGGACTTCATGACGCGGTCGAAGCGACTCTTCCACTCCCGTCGTATCAAGGCTGACGGAGAAACACGGAGGAGAGGAGCTTCACTCCAAAGCTACTTGGGAGTGAGTGGTTTTCAGACACATGCGTGTCTGAAAATGAGCATGAATGAGCATGTGGTTACGCTTCCTGCTCAAGGGAGCCTACAGCAGCTCAGTCTGTCGGGACTTGGCTTGGGAACTGGAAGGTTGCCAGTTCAAGTCCCCGAAACGGACCAAGTACAGAGTGAGAACTAGTGGGTTGGGGGGGGGAAGGTGCCAGTTCTCCTCCGAGGGGCCCTTGAGCAAGGCACCAGACCCCTACACTGCTCCCCGGGCGCTGTATATACACAATTGCTTCCCACTTCTCCTAATACTACGATGGGTGAAATGCAGATATACAAAATGTCACCGTGTGTGTACGTACGTACGTATGTGTACAAAGGGCCTATCTGGCCCTTCAAGGTAAGTCAGAACGGGATGTAAAACAGTCAGCTAAAACCTCATCCTGCGGCCTTCACATCAGACTTCGGATCCGATTCATCTCGGTGACGGTTTCCGAAAAATACAATAATATATAAACAATTACACCGTCAGGTCCTCCTCCGTCTAACCTGTGATGTTGGCAGACAGCCAGCTGCAAGCCTTCTCCGTCGCCAGGCGCCTGGTGATGTTCTCTGACGTGGTCAACACCTGCGCGCACACACACACACACACACACACACACACACACACACACACACACACACACACACACACACACACACACACACACACACACACACACACACACACACACACACACACACACACACACACACACACACACACACACACACACACACACACACACACACACATATATATATATATATATATATATATATTTTTCAGCATTATGTCCTTACAGAGAGGGAAAAAATATGTTTAAAAAAAGTAAATAAATCCTGTTTAGGTATTAATTTGTGCTCTGAAAATATGATTGAATATGCAACACAGTTCTGGAGGTAGTCTCGAGGTACGAGGCATTACCATAACATTATTGCAAATTACGGCTATTGTGTGCGCAACGTTTACATTATTTTTGATGAATGTGCCTCAAATTAATCTACTCTGCCTCCAATACACATTGTATACATAAACCCAGGTATAATTCAGTAGGATACAAAACAAAAGCATTTTTATAACACAATATTTGCCATTGAAATAAGATTTCAATGGCTGTGAGGTACATTACCCCTCAATATTACTGGTGCGGTAAAAGCAGACTTTTTAACTCCAAGATGTTTATTCAAACTTACGACGGGAGACGTTTCTACCGGCAGCAGGATCCTGACCGCATCTGGACTCTTGTCACTGCAGAACCTGGACCAATTACATCATCATTAGAACAAGCACAGGGGGAGGAACAACATCTGGACTCTTGTCACTGCAGAACCTGGACCAATAACATGATCAGGAGAATGAGCACAGGGGGAGGAAACAACATCTGGACTCTTGTCACTGCAGAACATGGACCAATAACATGAACATATGAACAAAAAAAGTATGTGTGCGAAAACCCTGTCCTGCAACACAGCTGTAAGACGGTAAAACAGTATCCGTGGGAGAGACTGTGGTTGTTGCCCACCTGGTGGCCCTGGCAGGGGCCTCCATGCCGCGGTCACACAGCCGGGCACAGATGGAGTCGTAGAGCTTAGGAGCGCTGGAGCCCGGAGACGCCAGGCCCTCCCTCAGCAGCTTCTCCCCACTCTCCACCAGCTCACTCACCAGCGTGGCCCTGGATGAGAGAGAGAGACAGAGAGAGAGAGAGAGAGAGAGAGAGAGAGAGAGAGAGAGAGAGAGAGAGAGAGAGAGACATGAATGAATGAGCGAGCGAGAGACATGAATGTATAAGAGAGACATGAATGAATGAGAGACATGAATGAATGAAAGAGAGACATGAATGTATAGGAGAGACATGAATGTATAAGAGAGACATGAAGGTATAGGAGAGACATGAATGAATGAAAGAGAGACATGAATGTATAGGAGAGACATGAATGTATAGGAGACATGAATGAATGAGAGAGACATGAATGAATAGGAGAGAGACATGAATGAATAGGAGAGAGACATGAATGAATGAGAGAGAGACATGAATGTATAGGAGAGAGACATGAATGAATGAGAGAGACATGAATGAATGAGAGAGACATGAATGAATAGGAGAGAGACATGAATGAATGAGAGAGACATGAATGAATGAGAGAGACATGAATGTATAGGAGGGAGACATGAATGAATGAGAGACATGAATGAATGAGAGAGAGACATGAATGTATAGGAGAGAGACATGAATGAATGAGAGACATGAATGAATAGGAGAGAGACATGAATGAATGAGAGAGAGACATGAATGAATAGGAGAGAGACATGAATGAATGAGAGAGAGAGACATGAATGTATAGGAGAGAGACATGAATGAATGAGAGAGACATGAATGTATAAGAGAGAGACATGAATGAATGAGCAAGAGACATGAATGTATAGGAGAGAGACATGAATGAATGAGCAAGAGACATGAATGTATAGGAGAGAGACATGAATGAATGAGAGAGAGACATGCATGTATAGGAGAGACATGAATGAATGAGAGAGAGACATGAATGTATAGGAGAGAGACATGAATGAATAGGAGAGAGACATGAATGTATAGGAGAGAGACATGAATGAATGAGAGAGAGACATGAATGTATAGGAGAGAGACATGAATGTATAGGAGAGAGACATGAATGAATAGGAGAGAGACATGAATGTATAGGAGAGAGACATGAATGAATGAGAGAGAGACATGAATGTATAGGAGAGAGACATGAATGAATGAGAGAGAGACATGAATGAATAGGAGAGACATGAATGTATAGGAGAGAGACATGAATGAATAGGAGAGAGACATGAATGTATAGGAGAGACATGAATGTATAGGAGAGAGACATGAATGAATAGGAGAGAGACATGAATGTATAGGAGAGAGACATGAATGAATGAGAGAGAGACAAATAAATGAAAGACAGAGAGAGAGACACACACACTTTGGAAACCTGTACATAAACCTCATGTACAGTATTGTTATAGCATAGAATTGTATAGTATAAGTACATCATCAGTATATCATATAGTGTTAAATTGTAGGGAATTTCACACTGCGGGAGGGGATGGGGAGTAAGCATTCCATTGTACTGGTTGCATATGGCAAATACAAATCTTGAGTCTTGAATAGAAAGTGACGCAAAAGGACATGCGTTTAACACACGGACACAGATGTGGAACCCAGAGCCCAACAGGTGAGCAGTGAACCAGAGCCCAACAGGTGAGCAGTGAACCAGAGTCAGAGTCACAGACGGCAGCCGTGTGCTGGACTCACTTCATATGTTTCACACAGTTGGACCCGACCCGCTCGGCAACAAACTCCACGGTGCGCCGCAGGGACGGGGGCTGGTTGTGGAAGAAGGCCTGCTCCAGGTCTACCTAGAGAGAGAGACACACACACACACCAACAGACCAACACACACACACACAAACACAGACACAGACACACGCCAACAAACAGACAGACACACACCCACCCACAACAGACCCACACACACAAAATAACATGACTCATACAGTATAATGCATTCATTCGCACATTTACTTTAGGTTTAGTTATTAATTAGAGGAGGCTTTGATCTAAAGAGAGACTCTACAGTGAGTCCAGGCCCACTGAGGTCATCAGGGGTCAGGTGACTGAAGGACATCAACACCCCAAACCGCTAGGGCTGCTGGATTAACGCAAAGAAAATCCTGCTGACTTGATTATGTTGGTGGATATTGAGATCACGGGGACTCATTGACTTTGGAATTTATTCATAATTTATTTAGAATACATTTTTCCAAAATGTGGAATGATGAGTGGATTTTCTTGCACTTAATAATTTAACTGAATAACAAATTAAAAAGAAGAATTTAACTGAAAAACAAAAAAAAAAGAAGATTTAGAAACATTTAAATAATTATATGGAAAAGCGGCGAAAGCGCAGCCGGCGTAAAGGAGAGGGGTACACTGGGTTTATAACACAAGACAAATTATAGTATTGATGTTCTAGAATTTCATACCGCGGGAGGGAAGAGTAAGCGTTCCATTGTACTTATAATCGTCTTATCTCGATTGTGTCGTCTCGTCTGAAGCCGAAAAACCGTGATTGAAAATAACTAAATGTGCCTAATCGCCCGACCCCCTTGCTAACCATCACGACTACAGTACGGTCCATGCGGTGGGCCGAGGGGTCCCACATGCCGTCCGCCGTCGTACCTGCAGTTTCTGCTGAGAGCGGTTGACCACGGGGGCGTCCCGGACCTCCGCCGACGTGGGCGTGATTTTCCGTAAGATTCCTCCGGTCTTGGCGGTGCTTCCCGACACGAAGGCCGCCAGGATCTTGCGGAACTCGCCTGCCGAGGAAAAAATCAAATGTGTTGATGGATAAAAGTTAAACGGAAATGATAGTTCATCAGTGAAGTGGATTCAAGTTTAGGGCATGCAGTGAAACACGCACGATAAATAAGAAGTTAAATAATAGCCAAGAAAGGGGGAATATTCAAAAACATGTTATCCCCAACACTGCCAGTAGGGGCAGTATATATATATATATATATATATATATATATATATATATATATATATAAATATATAATTTAACATTCTTGCTATAGTAATAAAACATTAAAAGACGGCAATAAAGAGCGGGTTCAATTATAGGAGGGACATTTTAAGGGATGATTTGTGACCGGAGAGCGGTGCTCGGAGGGCGAGGCGATGTTATTCGACGTTCATTCAGAAGTAATGAAGCAATCACTAAAAAAACGTATACCGACAAACAAGCCGATCGATGTTCCATTTAACTTTGAAGTCACGTGGAGGTCCCACTTACCCAGGAAGGGACAGCAGACGTAGAGCAGCTGCTGGTCCACCAGGGGAATACAGTCCTGGGGAACACCGTTTGGGAAACGTCGGGAAATCACACAAATAGAACACTTCTATTAACGGTTGAAACCTGCGCTACGTACCCGTTCTACTGCAGCTATTAACGCCATAAAAAAAAAATATATATTACAAGTAGAATATAAAACATGCCAATCCATCAAGGCAATCTTTGTCTATAAATCGTATAAAAATCTATAAAGGGCTGGCAGGTGATTGGTTGAACCATCCGTCTATCACCATCTACCAACTTCCACCAATCAGATCAATGAAAAATAACATAAAAACAATGAAAACATATTTTCCGTCGGGGAAAAAATGAAGTGAATGAAGAAACACTCTCCAGTACAGACACAACGGATGCTTATAGCAGCATCTACACTAACCACTTAGGGAGCAGATAGGTTTTTTGTTTTATAACGGACAGATATTCCCCCCGTGGTCACACCTAAATCACTAAATCACTGTAGCTACCAGGAACGACTGGCAGCTACACAACCGATCCTTATAGAAAGCCAATTGGTCCGAACCACTTTAGTCTCTCGGACAACATTAGCTGTGGTCGAAAATTATACATCACCGTAACTGTCGCTACAACTCAAGCCACTAGAGGGCACCAATGGGGAAAAAGTTCACATAGTTCAGGTTTAAATGCACGGCATCATAATTATCATCATATATATATATATACATAGAAAATCCATCATTCTAAACACACTATTAGGAATATGACATGATGATCCCAGAGTTCGAATACTTACCAGGCCCTGTGTGCTGGCAGCGGTCTCCTCCAACCTGGCAACATCAGTGAAGTCACTGGTGAAGAAGATGTCCTCCGGAATAACTGGGATCTGTACAACAAAAAAACACACAGCACCATGTGAGTAAAGCTAATTATGCTGAAATGCTAATCGAACAGGCAGCCCGGTTGGCTCGGCCCGCTAGCCAGGTAGAGCATGTGCCAATATGCCTTCGGGGAGGCCAGGTTGGACCTCTGAACTCACCTGGAAGAGCCAGCCCAGCACTGCCACCATGAGCAGCTTGTTGAGATAACACAGCTCGCCACCATGACCCAGCACCAGGCCTCTGGAGGGAGGGAGGGAGGGAGGGAGCACACACAGAAAATGAAAACACACACATCCCTCTCCCTGGGCGGCAGGATAGCTCAGTCTGTTAGGACTTGGGGCTTGGGAATCGGAAGGTCGCCAGTTCAAGTCCCCGAAACATCTGGGCACTGCCAAGGTGCCCTTCAGCAAGGCACCAGACCCCTACACTACTCTATTGTTTGCAGGGGGAGGTCTCTACCACCAGGAGGGGGTCTCTACCACCAGGAGGGGGTCTCTACCTGTACCAGGAGGGGGTCTCTACCTGTACCAGGAGTGGGTCTCTACCTGTACAGGAGCAGCAGGGTGCCCAGCGCGCTGCGGTAGCAGAGGAGCAGCGGCCCGGTGAAGTCCAGCATGGAGAGGAACTCCACCAGCCAGGGGACGGTCAGCACAGTGCGACCCCGCCGGACGCACCTCTGCAGCAGGGCACACACATCCAGCACCGGGGCGCTCTGTGGAGGAGAGAGAGAGAGATATATATATATATATATACTCTACTGTTTTATGCTGCAATGTTTACAAGCTACTATTGCAGATGATTCAAAACTGCACACTTTCTGTACTTACTAAACCATCTCACAATTTAAGTACAATGAAATGCTTACTCCCCATTCCCTCCCGCAGTATGCATTTCATGCCGCCCCATTGTAGTATTGTATATTTCACATTTGTAATAGTGTATAACTCTAATATAATATTTGATATTGTACCTCGTTATACCTCATACTTAATATGAGGCATAACTTTATTTGTATTTCACCATTGTTTTTTTCCCCTTTATAGCATTTTTTTTAAACTGCTTTGGCAATTTAAACTTTAATTTTCCATGTCGATAAAGCTCACGGAGAGAGAGAGAGCGAGAGAGCGAGAGAGAGAGCGAGAGAGCGAGAGAGAGAGCGAGAGAGCGAGAGAGCGAGAGAGAGAGCGAGAGAGCGAGAGAGCGAGAGAGAGCGAGAGAGAGAGAGAGAGAGCGAGAACATTTCGCTCAAGGATATCAATTACACGTCAAAGGGGCTCGTGAGGTTAATAAGGACACCTGAGATCCCTCCCTTTTGGGGACCATTAACTTTAGGAGGGGGGGGGGGGGGTGTCAATGGATGGATGGAGGAATTTAAATGAAGGGGGTGAAAGTGGAGAGCCATTACACTTACACCTGAACGGCCTGTGCCTGGGCAGCCTTTGGTCTAAAGTGCCGATGCTACTGGGCTATAACCCACACATTTGACTCCACTCAAGATTGCTTTCATACAATGAAATAACCGGAGGTTATTACCCGCTCTGAAGAGACGCACGCATAATATATATATATATATATATATATATAAGATTTTATATATTACTAATCATATTTGAAGGGCACATTCAAACGTGTGCAGACCCTATTCAGACGATTAAAAATAGTTTCAGAGCACCAATACAGAGGACGACTCCCACCGCCCAATGTTCGTACCGAGATGTATTGATTACGAAGCACTTGTTCATTACGGAAAATACACCTCCATAATATTCCATCGTCAAATCGAGTCATCCGAACCTGAATCAGAAAACTAAGTTTAGGATTAGTTAAGATCCGAGTTTGAGATTGATTCAAACTGACGGCTCGACCCCAGACAACTTTTTTTGTCTGGCAACTCTCCAAAACCCCTTCCATCATGCAGCCCCCCCCCCCCCCCCCTCGACATCACAGACATCTGTGGGTCACCTTGCAGCGCAGGGCCAGAGCGGTCTCCTGGAACTCCCGGGACGGCCGGTCGGGCGTCTGGTACGGCAGGAAGGAGAGGAAGCCCAGGAACTTGGCCAGGAGCCGGGCCAGCAGGAGCACCGAGGAGAAACGCTGCTTCTCGTCCTAGAGGAGGAGCAGGAGGAGGAATACAGGGAGGAAAAGATCCAGAAAATTCCAGATAAATAAATTTAAAAAACAGCAAACAAAATGTTACTGGAACTCCCGAGTTTCTGATTGGTCCTCAAATGAGTGATACGTGATGTCACACACCAGAAACACTGAGACACTGAGACACCTCAACACAGGTTCGATTCCCACCCGAGGTCCTATGCTACACACAGCTTTCCCCTCACGGTCATGTCCATAAAAATAAAAATAAAAATAAAAGCCCATAAAGCCCCCCAAGTTAGGATTGTCTTTTATTTAGACCTACCTGCTGCTCCAGGTCTCTCTCCCCGTCTCCCTCCTCCGCCGCCCCCTCCCCCACAGAGGGGGCCTCTGGGCCCAGGATGGACACCTCGTCCAGCTGGAGCAGCTGCTGGCACAGGCTGTCCTTCAGGTGCTGGTTCAGCTGGCAGCTGGAGGTCAGAGTTCACAGTATGCTTACATCCGCGGTCGCAGTTTAACACTCGCCTCCACCTGCGGCGGTGTCTTTTTACGCCTCGATGTTTGAAAATCAGGGAGCTTAAGGAAATTATGTTTTTGGGGGAAGTAGAAAGATGATACTGGTGTTGTTTTTAGTCGTTTTCTTTTAAAATGTGTCGAGGTGGGCAGAGGGGTTTCACTCCCAGCCGAAGGGCAGCGGGTTCCACGTGGTACGTGGATCCAGCGGGTTCCACGTGGTCCGCGCAGGCACCCTTGAACAAGACGAGTCAAACCCCTGCCTGCTCCTCGACGACACACACACACACACACACACCAGAGCTACCGCGAGTCGCGTTTACACAAGCTGTTCTAAACGCCGAAGGACAACAGCGCCGCAATGCTACCGCACGCCACGCACGGCGGCGAACCCAAGACTCGCCATTAGTAAAAAAAAAAACATCCCACGTTTTTTTTTTTTAAACCAAATCCAAAACGCCTGTGTATGTACCAGCTGGCGGTCTGCAGGAAGTCCCTGAAGAACTCCTGGTGCCCGGGGAAGGAGGGGGGCGGGCAGGGACCCACAATGCCGTGCGGCTGGATGAGCCGCTCCTCCAGGCGCTTCAGACGGCCCAGGCTGTCGGCTCCCAGCATGCACAGCAGGTCGGCGTCGGGGGTGTCGGCGGGGGAGGCGTTGGCGCGGGGACCCTTGCACATCTGTCATGGGAGGAGGGGGGTTCAGTTACGATATCGCAAATGTTTCGTCGTCATCTCATCCCCTACCTGCTCATTCATTTGAATTCACCGTGAGTGAGTTTGCATAAAGGCGTCTTCTAAAAATGACAAAATGGGAAAGAAGCGGACGATAGCTACGTTGCAAAAGTTCTTTCTGTGTTTAGGTTTGGATACGATAGTGACTTAGAAAACTTGAGTGGCTTTAAGTGCTGCGTGTGTCTAACCTGCACAAGCTGCTTGAGGAACAGACGGGCAAAATGAGAGTGGTTTCCGGCAGAGTTCAGCTGGCTCACCATCGCCCTGAGAGAGAGAGAGAGAGAGAGAGAGAGAGAGAGAGAGAGAGAGAGAGAGAGAGAGAGAGAGAGAGAGAGAGAGAGAGAGAGAGAGAGAGAGAGAGAGAGAGAGAGAGAGAGAGAGAGAGAGAGAGGAGAGAGAGAGAGAGAGAGAGAGAGAGAGAGAGAGAGAGAG
The DNA here is from genome assembly GCA_027704905.1 of Muraenolepis orangiensis. Classification (NCBI taxonomy): domain Eukaryota; kingdom Metazoa; phylum Chordata; class Actinopteri; order Gadiformes; family Muraenolepididae; genus Muraenolepis; species Muraenolepis orangiensis. The sequence continues at coordinate 8,324,746 of CM051016.1, read as the reverse complement.
AGAGAGAGAGAGAGAGAGAGAGAGAGAGAGAGAGAGAGAGAGAGAGAGAGAGAGAGAGAGAGAGAGAGAGAGAGAGAGAGAGAGAGAGAGAGAGAGAGAGAGAGAGAGAGAGAGAGAGAGAGAGAGAGAGAGAGAGAGAGAGAGAGAGAGAGAGAGAGAGAGAGAGAGAGAGAGAGAGAGAGAGAGAGAGAGAGAGAGAGAGAGAGAAGGGTTACAACTGAATTAAATTAAAAAGTTGACAAGCTTCCGTATACCAGCTGGAAAACAACACATGGTTATTTCACATTGCCTTCCCTCCTTTCCGTTACATGGCGCCACGATACAGTCACAGGGGAGATGCTTTCATCCAAAGTGATTTGCAGCAAACTAAAGTACTATAGAGAGTTAACGTATTAAGGAATGAGTTGAGGAATTTGGCAATGATTGATTGGGGGTCCAACCCAGAGTGTTTGGAGCCGGGGAAGTTGAACACTTCTCGGCAAGCGGCGCTCATTTATACCTGACTCTGCTACCGAGAGCTGCCTCAAAGTTCCAGCCGGGCTCCTTGTGGAAGTCCTCCCACTCGCGGAGGACCTCGTAGAATATGTCCCTGAAGTGAAAGAGAGAGAGTGACAGGAAAGACAATGTGAATAGCTTGAGCCGAGCCACCCTGCACTTTCTCCAGACGAGACGTGTGGGCGTACAAGGCTCCGGAGGGGTGAGCAGGGGTTTTGAACAGGTTTTGAGTTGGGTTGTCTGGTTTGTTGTGAGAGGAGAGAGGCGGTGTGGGGGGGGTGGGGGGTGTCCTACCTCTGCTTCTTGAATGTGTGGAAGGCCTTGTCGTTGCTGAAGTTGGAGCGATTGTCGGTGGCTGGCTGGAAGGGAACCGAGTAGATGAAGGTGGAGGCCGAGGGAGACAGCTGAAACAGACGGAAAACACAGTTTTAGACTATGGATTTCTTTAGGAATCTGGTATAGTCTCGGTGGGAGTAAACTTAAGAAGGAGATCACGGAGTGGATGGACGTCTGTCTGTACGGAGGAGCTTCGAGTGATATTATAATTATTATTGATCATATTTAATACACTGTATATCTTTGTACAGTTTACCATGGCATTAGGAGCACTTGAGGTGAAAGACATGACCACATTTCCACACAGACTGTCACACAAATCGTTCAGCACCACCACCACAATGACATCTGATCAGAACAAGAAGCCGTCGAGAACTGATCTATGTGTGGTAGTGCGTCTGTGTGTGCGTGTTACCATGGTAGTGCGTCTGTGTGTGCGTGTTACCATGGTAGTGCGTGTGTGCGTGTTACCATGGTAGTGCGTCTGTGTGTGCGTGTTACCATGGTAGTGCGTCTGTGTGTGCGGGTTACCATGGTAGTGCATCTGTGTGTGCGTGTTACCATGGTAGTGCGTGTGTGCGTGTTACCATGGTAGTGCATGTGTGCGTGTTACCATGGTAGTGCGTGTGTGCGTGTTACCATGGTAGTGCGTGTGCGTGTTACCATGGTAGTGCGTGTGTGCGTGTTACCATGGTAGTGCTGGAGTCCTGGGCTTGGGACAGACGCTGCTGCAGAGACGGGGAGAAGCAGGACACCCTCTCGTTCTCCGCCAGCAGGCGCAGGGTGGACTTGTCTAGGTTGGTCACCAACCTGGAGACATGACAACAACAAACAACAACAACAACAGCTGGTCAATGATTAAGACGCCAGGTGATTTATCAGCAGTCGGTCATTTGTCATTCGTGCTTGACGGCGAGTGACAAGAGTTTGGCATTTCGGTTAACAAAAATACATGGCGCACGCGGTTAGTTATGAAGCTAGTTGGCGACTTACTGAAACTGATTCTCCAGTACTGTCACTGCAAAATACACGCAGTTGTGCACCTGCCGAAGGTAACCGCTCTCCAGGACGTCTGTAAAAGATTGGAGGACAAAACACGATTTACAAGAAGTACAATGGAACGCTTACTCCCCATTCACTCCCGCAGTATGAATTTCTAAAACAACAATACTATAAAATACTAACATACAAAAAAAAAATACTAACCTAAAGAGAACAATAAAGTGACTGGTGGATGATATTTACATGTGTTAAATTGTGCAAAAAACGTCTGAAAAGCATTTTAAAGTGCCAGTAGTGCAGCAGCATCATGAATACAGTGCAGAACAGTGCAGTGGCTGTAATGAGTCCAGAAAGTCCAGCAAAAGCATGATAGCGTAATGTAATATGGATGACAAGGTTATCAACTAGGTCAACTGACAGCCATGTTTACGTGGAATAAACATGGCTGTCATAGCCATCCCTGGAAGGAGGGATCCCTCTTCTGTGTCCCTTCCCAAGGTTTGGATTGGTGGAGTTGTCCTTAGCATTTAGAGGGCTATTTTTGTTTCTATACAAATCAAAACTGACATGTCTGCTTGATTGAGATATACAGAGTTCAAATATATATTCAGTGGCATTGGAATGAAGTGATTCCTTAAACAGTTAGCAGCAGTGTATTCTTGGAGCCCCTGACCTGGGTTGACCACACACAGGCTCTGCTCCTCTTCCTCTGTGGTGGGAGGCGAACGAGAGGTCAGCAACTGCACCACGAAGAAGAGCTCCAAGAAAATGTTGGGCACCAGGTTTTCTGTGTGGTTAAAAACATCATGACTCAACATCACAGTAACATGACCTTCTTTGACGGGCATTTTGCCCGATGACTTAGCTTGCGTGGATATGCTTTGACCCACACTTTGACACAGCTGAGGTTTGACAGCTGAATATAATACTCTAGCTCCCCCCTGTGGCCACTTACCGGAAATGCAGGCGCAGTACAACTCGGCGAGCAGGTCCAGTTCGGCCGTCATGGTGACCTTGGAGGGGTCAGGGCATGGGGCCTGCATGTCCGGCGTGACCTTTGACCCCATCCTGGGCATCCCTAACTTGGTAGGGGTGGCAGAGTCCGGGGAGGGCTTCAGAGGAGAGCTGGTCTGTTGGGCTCGTTTGCTCCTAAGCACAAGGAACACCAGCGGTATGAGCTGGCACTGATCAACACCACGAACAATAACCAACTAATTAAACACAGTAGAATTTGGCCAATGGCAATAAGAGACTAGCAGCATACTGGCTCGTGGCTATAAAACCTTTCCCACCAGTATCACTGTTAAAATGATCATTATGAGCAAGTGCATATGTTATCCAACACATACGCATGACTATGATGATCAAGTCAATTGGAGACAGAGCTCTGAGTTTCAGAAGGTAAACCAACTCTCCATTAGCAGACCATTAGCAGTAACTAACCAACACCTTGTTGGCACCATTGGGGACAAAAGAACGCTTGTTGTTTTTAATGCGACACAAGTAACAAGGATCTGATAATCAATCATTAAAAAGGGGTCATATTAAAAACCACCATTCACCGAAACAGCCTGTAATGGTTAATCACACTCACACCTGGCGGTTATAATACGACTCATTTAATTTATAAACACGTTTGTTTTTGTTTGTTTGTGCCTTTAACCCAATGCTCACCTCTCCATCCGTAGCAGCTCCCTCTCTTCCTGGAGGCTGAGGGGGTCGCCGGCGGTGAGGGGCCAGCCCGGGGCCTCTGCCCCCGCCGGGGGGCTGGAGGGCTTGCTGAACGGCGTGGAGGTGAAGCAGCTCTTGGGCTTGGAGTGAGGCCGCTCCGCGCTGACAGCGGTTGGGTTTATCCGCCGCGACGGTTTGGTCACGCTGGAGGAGGATGCGTCATGGAGGACAGGAAAATGAACGATAGTATTAGATAATAGTATTAGATAAAAACATATTTTATTGAAGCATTAGACAACTGCTTGTATTGTATATTGCTTGTATTCATTGTCATTGGCTGCTGATCAATAACAATATTTAACAAACAACACACATAATGAATAAGGTAGACAGTCCGCTGCTCGTTTACAAACAAAATAGAACAGCTATGGCCGTCATTGTAAACAAACAAGATGGCTGCATAGGCAAAACTCTAACCAATGTGACGGTGTGACGGTATTGACTCACGCAGGTGAACCAGGAGATGAGCCGACAGGGGGAAATCTTCCAGGTTGTTGAAGTTGAGATGGCCCACGGCGGGAGGAGACACCTGATCGCTGATCCTACTGTAACCCCCTCCTCCTTCTTCTCCACCACCCCCACCAACACCTCCTCCACCTCTTCCAGACCGCCTCCCTCCGCTCTCCCACCGACCAGCCTCCTCATTGTAGTGTCCTCCTCGCCCACCCCCTCCCCCATGTCTACCATGTGGTCCTGGGCCCATGCCTCCTCCGCTCCTTCTGCGGCCCGCCTTGGGTGGCGGCTGCAGGCCGGGGCTGTTTTGGTGGTAGTGCTCCGGAGGGGAGGGTATGTAGTCCCCTAGGCTCACTCTCTGGGCGTTCCTACGTTGATCCCAGCCAGGCGGCCTGGTAGCCGGGCTCCAGGCGGGGGTGAACGAGGGGCTGCCCTGGGAGCTGACGGCGCTCAGGGAGTGGGGGAGAGACCCGGACAGGCCAGCCGGGTCCCAATCGGGCCCGGGGGAGGCCGACGGGGCAGGGGAGAAGAGCAGGCTGCGGCTGGAGCTCCGGGGACCGGCGGCGCTGCCTCCACTAGACCTGGAGGCCCCCCTCCGCTCGCTAAAGAAGCCGCCCTGGAGCTGTGCGGAGGGCCTGGCCCGGCTGGGGGTCTTGGCTGGCGTGGCGGGGCCATGGGTCAGGGCTCGGCTGCTCTGGTCTCTCAGGAAGTTCAGGAGGAACGGGACGAACTCCTGTTTCTGGACCGGGCTCACCGTGGGCTCGCTGAGGGGAAAGACGTCACCCTCCTGCTAGGAGGAGGGACATGGGGCATGACTTGCAACGTGTAGCACTAGCACCCCGTATACACGTATATGTTACAATCCAGTCACAATTACAATATAGACAAACCATTGCACATCATATGAGCAAAAAGACATCTGACAACTTGTGCAGATCGCTGAAAATGTGTCTGTAAGCGGTTTCAGCAGAGGTTGACGAGCACAGCATTTAGCAAGGGTATTAGTATTGGTATTGTGTATTATACCCTTTGCGTTTTAAGTGTTTTTAATTAATTGCGTTGGACTGACACGATGTCAACAACGCAGCCACATACGCGGCAGACGCTCCTCTAGCTGAGGAAGCTAGCGGGAAAAGGTTTTGTTTACATCTTTCCGCAGAAATGTCATTCTAAAAGACGTGATGCGCCAAGGCCCACGTCCGTCCCCCGGGGCGGTGCCCCGACCCGGGTGTGTTTGAACGCTTACCGCGGCTGTTCTGAGCCAACCCAACACGGGGTTCACGTCCACTTTCCAGAGCAGGAGAGTTTCCAAAAGAGCCGCCATTCTCGTCAAATACTGCGCGCGGCTGAAACGCTGGACCGGAAAGTGGGCGGGGCCAACCGGACGGGCGCATGCGCTCGTTTCACAACGTCAAATGCAAATCGTGCGTAACGACGTAGACGTTGTTGTTGTTGTTTTTTTTACCTAAAATCAGTGGTTCCCAACCGGGGGGTCCGGGCCCCCTCTATGGGGAGGCGCCAGGGATCCCAGGGGGTCCACAAAGCTGCATACTTCAAATAAAAAATAAAAAATAAATGCACGCAGCATGTTTGTTGTGTATGATTAGAATTACAGATGACACATAATTAATGTAGGATTTGAGGGGGGCTCCGATTTTCTCATATATTAGTTCTAAATATAAATCGGAGGATTCAATCCTCTTGATTGGTAACACATACTTGTACACACATAGTGAAATGTGTTTCTCTGCATTTAACCCTTTAACCTGCTAATAGGAGCAGCGGGCAGCTATTGTATATACAGCTGCCCGGGGAGCAGTGTAGTAGGGCAGTACTCGGCAGTGCCCAGATGTTTCGGAGACTTGAACCGGCGACCTTCTGGTTTCCAAGCTCCCAAGTCCTAACGGACTGAGCTACTGGGGGACCCCAATGCAAAAAGATTGAGAACCACTGACTTAAATCGCATTCATTTGTGTAATGTAATATAATGTATTTATTTTAAAAACCACACACGGAGAGCCCCACTAGTTTGTCTGCATGCTGAATGAGTATTTTTATTATTTGTAACCCGTTTATAAAAATAATACAAAATAATTTCAAACCAAAACAGAAAGAAGAAAACACTGTACAAAGCATTGGTATGATACAACTTAGATCGAATAAACAGAAATAATTACAGTTATGTACAATGCAAAAACACCTCCACTTGTTACATTCTTTCCTTGTGACTGTACAGTTACATTGTTTTGTGTACATTACAACACAAGAATATCCACCGTTCAAATTGAGATCCATACATAGGATTCCTGGGCAATTAAGTTAACGTGACGATAAATCATTTCTGTCAAGTATGTATAATTCATAAGCAAGTAATCTACTTTGCATTGACGTGTGTGGCCAGTGTGTATGTACACACCAAACGCACACACACGCACACGCACACACAGACACAGACACAGACACAGACACACACACACACACACACACACACACACACAGCAATCCCATTAGGTTCCACATTGACTACTTGGTCATAGAGTTGATCTCTAGAGTTGATCCCCCTCCATAATCTGTTGCCATGGTGACCAGAGTGCCCCCTCTCTTTCAGGTCACATGATATGGATGAAAACAGAAAGTGTAACGCTATAGTACTACACACCTACACATCAATTTGTGCAATATTTTCATATTTTTAAAAAAGCCCACCGGGCAAACCTTGATTATCCAGTTAAAGACCAGTTTAAACCAGTGCCGCCATCGACCGCCTGCTCGTCCCCTGTATATATATATATATATATATATATCGTTTGACACACGTGTGTTAGCAAATAAGTTATTATGGCTTACGATAATGACTTTGGATAAATAAATACTCATAATAAGTGTTCCAACATGTGCAGCAGGTCGAGCGACAGCGTTCTCTTAGGTCCCGAAGACAACTCTATCTGCTTTGAAATAAATAACACCAGAAAACTGAGACAGAATCAACAAAAAGATTGAAAAGTGGATGGAAGCAGCGTACATTATTCAACATCACAGCCTTCAACAACCCCCACAATCACACAGACACAGACACACACACACACACACACACACACACACACACACGTACGCAATGTTACTGGAGGACAGAGGCGATGGTACAGACAGACAGACAGGCAGACAGTGGAACGCTCTCACACAGACAAGGCTCAGTCCTTCCTTGCTCTGTGCAGAAGGGAGAGATAAAATAGATAGCGCGCGAGAGAGAGAGAGAGAGAGAGAGAGAGAGAGAGAGAGAGAGAGAGAGAGAGAGGAGACATTAAGGCGAACCGATTGGCTGTCTGCTCTCACGATGAGTCATCCTGGATCCTACAGGGGTCAGAGTGACTGAAATAAAAGAGACAGCTCCACTCAGACAGACCGAGAGAAGTTTCAGCTTACAGCACGCACCCCTTGCACCCCATAGCAACACTATTAGCAGTTACTAGTATATTCAACAAACGCACACAACAGTTGCATGTTGTAAATTAATCCCACAAAGTCCCACACTTTTCAGGCACACGCTTTAGAGTAGTCATCGGAGCAAACAAATATCGTCCCATTCCTAGATTTTTACGGGCACTTTAAGCAGGGAATTCTGTCCTTTTAAATATAGAAGGCCGAGTGTAGATCGTTCAAAGATAGGTCTTAGTTGTTGCGATGAACAACAGGTAGGTGGTGTGGAGGACATGTTTAAAGATACAACAGCACCTTTCAGGTTAGATAGGAAGAGAAGAGAGAGAATTAGGGACATAAACAATAAAAAATAAAAAACAGGAGAGGAAAGCAGGAGTACTTGTCCTACGATCGACGATATCATACAAATATGCAGCATTACTGTAAATTAAAACATCCCACATGGGACAGGGGGGGGGGGGGGGGCTCTGTGATGGCCTACATGAAGTTTTTTTCTATGTTTTTAAATATACTATTTGTTTGTTTTCCTCGGTAGGGCATGCTCTAGCGATATATTACAGTATACTAACAAGCAGAGGGGTAGGAGTGCAGGACAGACAAAAGATGAAAATTATGAATTTGAAACAAAAAAATTATAAAAAAAACATTTCGTTTCCCCGGCCTTTAACCATATATTGTCTATCACGAAATTACAGGATCTGGAGTAGTAGCTTGGGTTGAATTATCTTGGTGTGAGAAGTACTTTAACATATGTATGGCATACACTTCACGCGACAATATTTGACAAAATAATAATTTGGTATTCACATTTGTTCAGCACTGATCATCTGAGACTCAGAACAGACCTGTTTTTGTTAAGGTCATACGATACAGTTTAGTCACGTGTATTACTAAAATAGTTTCATGTCCCAAATGATAGCCGGTTATTCAAGTAAACACTTTTCTCAGAAATAGCGTTTGGTTTATAGAAACATTCTTGTTGCTTGTTTTTGTGTGTTTAAAAGAATACTGTTAACACGGAACAACCGTTTAAAAAGGTTGTCACTGGCACAAATTAACTAAGACTCTTATTTGGCTTATTATTGTTGTTATTATTATTATTATTATTATTATTATTTTAATAATCAGACATGACCAAAGTCATTCGCCAAGCTGCCCCTGTAGTGCCAAGGCACGCGTTAAGACAAACATGTGTGTCCACAAAATAAAACTCATAGTTTTTCTGAATAAATGAACGGTACCCCTATATGTCTTCTTGTCCACTTGATTTACTAATGTCACCTAGTAAAGTACTACATCGTTGAAAAACATCACGTTATTCTGGTGATCACTAAGAAATCTCCCTTCCTCTCCCCGCCACAAAAAGAAAAAGAGTTTTCCATTTGAGGGAAATCCCACACATTCACACAAGGGCGGCGACTCTCTCTTCTGCGTTCGGCGTGACAACGTTACGCCAATGCACCCATCGGCAACACGGTAGGCACAAATCGGCGTGTGTCCACGCACACACACACACACAGCGTTACATGATTGTATCCATGACGTCACACGATGGAGCGACGCCTTTGACCTTCTTCTCGGTTCAACCGTCCGACAGTGCGTGCAGTGCCGTTCGTCTGCCACCGGAGGCAGCCAAGATCCGAAGACATCCAACCGATTTAAAATCCGTCTTTCAATTTTACACTCGTCCTGGCTCAATATATTAGCAGCACACACACACACACACACACACACACACACACACACACACACACACACACACACATTAGTATGGTTAAAACAACACACTGGCCCGCCTGGTATCTCAAGATTAGTGCAGAGGAGAGAGAATATGTGCGTAAGAGGTGATACTTGATATCTGACCCGGTGTGAGTGCAATGAGAATGGTGTTTACTTGTTGACTACATAGTGCGCAGGGGAAGAAATGTACGAGAAACTAACACACCGCCGCTGGCTCTACTGGTTCTACGGGCTTGTCGGGGTCTACAGCGCTACCTCCTAAAAACTACGCTCCCCCTCCCCCATCGGTTTCATAACATAACTAACTATAATCTAGCTACTCCCCCCCCCCCATTCTGTGTTAAAATATTAAACGTTCTGACTGTATGGGGCGGTGGCGTGTAGACGACAGGGCTAAAGCGATGCACGGGAGGTGTGTGTGTGTGTGTGTGTGTGTGTGTGTTTGTGTGTGTGCGCGGTGGCGGTTCTACAGAGCGGGGAAACAGGCATGTCCTCTTGTCTTAAACCAACTGACCAGGAAGACTCTAAACAGACCCCCTCCACCTCTCTCTCTCTCTCTCTCTCTTCCTCCTCCTCCTCCTCCTCCTCCTCCTCCTCCTCCTCCCCAGTCGAACCCGACTCCCCTCGACAGAAGGGGTGTGAAGGGGGCGGGACCGGGTGGGTGGGAGGGGGCGGGGCCGAGGTTGATTATCTGCTCAGCTTGCCGGAGCACTTGCCCTCGCGGCTGCAGCCCCGCTCCTTGGAGAGGTGGAAGGGCCCCGCCCGAGCCTGCCGGCCGCAGCACGTCTCCGGGTGGTGCAGTGGGTGGGAGCGTCGCCCCGGCGGAGACGTGGAGAAGCTGGGCGGCGAGCAGCTACGCCCCAGGCTGCTCTTAGCTCCACCGCCCCCGCCGCCGCCGCCACCGCCATTACTACCACCTCCACCGCCTCCACAACCTCCTCCACCGCCTCCGCCAGCTCCACCAGCTCCACCTCCAGTGACGCCGTGAGGGGGGTGGTGTTCGTGGCGGGAGGGCGAGGAGCTGCCGGAGCGCTGCAGGGACAGGGAGCCCCGCGGGGAGGCGCTGGAGCTGCGGTGGTGGTGCTGGTGGTGCTGGTGGTGGTGGCTGTAGTAGTGGCTGTAGTGGTGGTGGTGGCCCCCGTGCTGGGGTGAGCGATGGGGGCCCCGCGAGCCCTGCACCAGCTGGGCCAGGCAGGAGAGGAGGTCCGAGTCGCTGGTGCTCCCGGCACAGATGCGGTACCGCCGGAGCCTGGGTTCGGGAGCGGAGACAAACCACTCGGAGTTAGAAAATACGTTAGAGAGTTAGAAATAACCTGATTCTATTGCTCTTAGATCTCTTCTGTATGTCTATATTTTTTAGGGTTCCTTATTGCAGTTTCATCCACATTTTAACAAGCTTATGACTTAAGGTGTGCACTGTTGCGCTGCAACATCTGTATATAATAAATGAATAATAAATGAATAAAATACTTTTCATCCCTTCACATCCCATTACATCCCATTAAAAGCAGACACATTGTTACTGCGGCTGGGCGCGGTTACCTTCCCTCCGCTGCAGAGCGGCTCGGGGGTTTGCCCGGAGGGGGGCGGGGCTGCAGCTGCTGGGATGCCAGCAGGTCGGAGGCGGTTGCCGCCGCCGGGTGGATGGGACGGGGGATCCTGCTCCTGCGGGACAGGGGGCTGGAGGAGGAGGACAGGGAGAGGCGGTCGGAGCGCGACCCCAACAGGGAGTCCTCGTCCTGGGAGCGGTCCGACGAGGCCGACGACAGCGGTTCCCCCCGGGCGCCGGCGGGGAGGGAGGCCGCCATGGAGGGCCGGCGGCGGTCGGAGAGCGAGGGGGAGGCGGTGGGGGAGGAGGCGGCGGGACCCTGGTGGTGGTGGTTGGTGGCTCTCTTCTGCAGCAGCTTCTCCATGGCGGAGCCGGGCGGGGGGGCCTCCAGCAGGCTGGTGGGCTCCAGGACGGGGATGCGGCTCTGCCAGCGGCTGGGGGTGGCGGCGGTAGTGGTGGGAGAGATGGGGACAGGGCCAACAGGTGAGGCTCCGTCACCAGAGACCTGTGGCATGGTTTCCATGGCAGCAGCATCAGCAGCAGCATCAGCAGCAGCATCAGCAGCAGCAGCAGCATAATCAGCAGCATAAAACAGGGCAGGGCTGGGACCGCTCTGGGGGTCTTTGGGCTTGGAGGAGGGGGAGGCTCCATGGCTCAAGTCCCCCTGGCTCTTCTGAGGAGACGGAGAGAGGCGGCCATTGGGGAACGAGGGGCTGCGGGGTGAGCGAGGGGAGGAAGGCGAGCGGGGAGAGCGCGGGGAGCGGGGCGAGGAGACACGGCTCTGCCCGGGGCTCTGGGCCTTGGCCTGGCCCTGGTCTCCGTGGCAGCGGTGGACCCCCAGAGTCTCGGCCAGGAGGGGGTGAGCGAGGTGGTCTTCTGTGGGCGTGCCGGGCGTCCCGGCGGCCGCCCGGGCCCGGAGGGGCGAGCGGAGGCCGCCGCTGTGGTCGCCGCTGGGGTCCGTCTCCGCCTCGCCACGCCTCTCCAGCAGGAGGCACTGCGGGGCGCTGTCCGAGCCCGACTGGGAGGAGGGCCCAGAGGGGCGCTGGGCCGTCAGCTGAAGAGAGGGAGGCAGAAGAAGAAGAGGAGGAAGAAGAGGATGAGGAGGAGGAGGAGGAGGAGGAGGAGGAGGAAGACAGGTGTTACTTGAAGCGGTCGACGCCGGACAGAAAATGGAGGAGTAATATTCGAGTAATGTTCTGGTCTGGTCTGTTGCTGAAAGCCTACAACATGGACTAGCTGCGCTGTAGCGTTCCAGCAAGAGCAACCCGACAGTGTGCACAATGTTTGGGTTCTTTTTAAAATCTTAACCAAAAAAAACTAAAACAAAACAATGGTATGATATTATTATGATGGGGAATGTTAAACATGAGATGTGCGATTAGGCTTGTGGGGCGACAGCATGCGATGCCACAGCTTCAACACACACACACACACGCACGCGCACACACACACACACACACACACACAAACACACACACAAACACACACACAAACACACACAGACACACACACACAGACAGACAGACAGACACACGCGTGCACATGGGCAGTGTCAGTCAAGCGGTGAGTACTAAACCCGGCAAGGAGGACAGGAAAGGGTCACGCAACTTGGCAGGGGGCTTCAGCGAAGAAAGGGTGAGAAACAAATAGAGGGAGAGAGAGAGGAAGACCAGCAGAGAGAAGACAAAGACGACCTGAAACAAAAGAGACCATGCGACTGCTAGTCATGACTCCGAACATTCCGATACGTACATGCGACACTCAAACGCGTGACCCCCTATCCGGGTCACAACAACAACATCAACAACAACAACAACAACAGCAACAACATCAACAGGGGGGGGGGGGGGGGGGGGGGGGGAGGGGGGGGGGGGAGGGGGAGGAGGAGGGGAGCATGTCTGTGTGGACACCGAGCAGGCTCTGTCTCCGTGGACATTGCCCCTCCCTCCACGCCACCCCCCCCCACCCCCCTCTCCCCCCTCCCCATCCCCCCATTTTAGCTGGGCTTAATGGAGAGAGCTGCCCGGCGACAACGCGATGACTCAGCCAATGAAATTAAAGCCGGTTAGCGGCAGGCCCAAAAAATAAAAAAAGACAACACAAGCAAAACGAATGCAAACGTGCTGAAAATAAAATGTAAATACTAAATAAGAGCAGCAAAAAAAAGGAAGTTGTGCAGGAGGAGGAGAATAGCGGAAGCGGAGATGGTGGTGGTGGTGGTTTTGAGACGAGGGGGAGAAGGAAGGATGGAAGGGGGGGGGGGGGGGGGGGTAGTGGGTAGCCTCGAGCTGCCCGGCCAATCACCTGCTGGAGCTGAGCGCGCGTGATTCTTATGACCGAGGGGAACTTGGCGTTGGCCGCGCCGGCCGGAATGGCGGGCAGTTTCCTGCGAGTGGGGGAGCGAGCGGTCGCCGCTGGCGACGCCGATGGCGACGCCGATGGCGGATAAGGAGGTGGCGGGAGGGAGGCGTGACAGGAGAAGGAGGAGGAGGGCGCGGCGGCGGCTCTCTCCCGCCGCTGCTGGTCGGCGGACAGGCTGCGACGCAGGCCTGCGGGCCGGCACAGGCGCAGGTGCAGGGGGTCCGACAGGGTGGCGAGGAGGGTGTGAGGGCTGGGGGAGCGCAGCAGGAGGGGGCTGGCCGTCCGCACCGCCGCCTCCCCCCCCGACGGGGACGGGGGAGGAGAGGAAGGGAGCTAGGGTGGAGACCAGGAGGAAGGGGGGAGAGAGAGAGAGAGAGAGAGAGAGAGAGAGAGAGAGAGAGAGAGAGAGAGAGAGAGAGAGAGAGAGAGAGAGAGAGAGAGAGAGAGAGAGAGAGAGAGAGAGAGAGAGAGAGAGAGAGAGAGAGAGAGAGAAAGGGGTGTGTGTGAAGAGGAGTGGGGGAGGAGTGAGGAAGGAGGAGTGAGGGAAGAGGAGTGAGGGAAGAGGAGTGAGGCGAGGCTGAAAGCTGTTTGTGGCGCAGCGTGTGTGACGTGTGAGCTGTTTGGAACAGGTGCCCGCGCGCGTGTGTGTGTGTGTGTGTGTGTGTGTGTGTGTGTGTGTGTGTGACCCTTCCCAGGTTTGGGAAGTAAAAGTGCTTTGGACCATCTGCTCGTGCACATAATTATGCAAATTTATGAAATCAAACGGAACAAAGAAAGTTCCAGGCCTGGAATGTTCCGCACACTTGAGGCCAGGTATGGTGGAGGTTTGGGCAGTGTGGTGATATAAGGGTTAGGGGGTTGGTTATTGGGAGGGGGTTGATTAGCATCCGTTCGATTATGTTTAACTTAGTGGGGTGTGTTTCTGAATGTGGGGGAAAAGCAGGCCAAAGGACATCAGGACAATTGGATCCGCTTTTGCGCTTCAATCTAAGACACTGATTTTTTTGCATGAAATGACAAGACTTGATCCGGACTCTTCTGCGATGCGAGGGCGATGGATGACGCTTGGGAGAAGAATAGAATAGAAAGCGGATGGTTGAATACTGATTTCCGGGGTAAAGATCGAATATATAAGAAAAATCATGAATAGCAAACAAGAAGCAAAGAAATGGTCCAATCTGCAAGCCAAACAAAACCGGGAGCTCGAAAAACAAACCAATTTGTCAGCGACACTTGTAAAAGCAAACTTAAGCAAACAAGCACAAGCAAATACAACCGAAAAATTTAAAAAGGAGATCAAACATGAATAATAATATAAAAAAACTAAATCATAGTGCAATTCAAAGCCATGAGCTCTCTCTCTCTCTCTCTCTCTCTCTCTCTCTCTCTCTCTCTCTCTCTCTCTCTCTCTCTCTCTCTCTCTCTCTCTCTCTCTCTCTCTCTCTCTCTCTCTCTCTCTCTCTTAGGTTTTCCCCCATCGTCTCCGCTGTCAATTACTTCTGTTTAAGTGTCAAGTACAAGTGAAAGCCGATAGTAAGCAAGCGACAGATAAAGCAGAAACTGACACACTCGACTAGGACACAAGACACCGTGAAGTGACCGACGACCGGCTCTACATGAACATCACCATTGTAGTGCTACGGCTACAACTCTGACACTGGGTATCGTGTATGACACACATCACGCACGGCGATCACATGTAGGCACTCGGCTGAACAACCCCTTCCCCTCCTTACCTGAGTGATGACCCCCTCGGCCAGGGCCTCAGCCGGGCTGGTCGGGGTCACTGGAGCCATGTTCCCGGCGGGGAACCCGGCGCTCAGCTCCAGACGGTCCACCTTGGAGGGCCCCGAAGACGACAACAGCGTCTCCTGCCTGGCTTTTCCGTAGCTGGGGCCCGGGCTCCCCCTGCCCCACCCGGGACTCCGCTCCTCCGGCTGGAGGATCTCCGGCTCCTCGTCCTCCTCCGCCTCCTCCGCCGAAGGGGTGCCGGCGGCCTTGGGCCCCGGGGACCCGTTGGGCCGCTCCAGCATCCCCCACTCCCGGGAGTCCACTTCCTGTCGGCACGAGCTGAGGTTGAGCATCACGAAGCTGCTGGGGGCGTCGCCGCCGCCGCCGCCGCCGCCCGGTTCCCCCGGGGAGCAGGGCGACGGCGGCTTGGGGGAGCCGCGGCCGGACAGGAACTCCTCGTCGAAGTGCCAGACCCTCTCCAGCGCCTCCCCGCCCGAGGGGAGCCCCTGAGCCGGGGCTACCGGGAGGGAAGAGGCGACCCGCTCCCCAGCCTCCTTCTCCTGTGGCGGGGGACCACACTGATGCTTGGGGGAGCTGGAAGAGAGAAGAAGAGAGGAGGCAAAAAACAACGGTTTGAAAAATAACAGCAAAGATATCCATGGGTGATCCTCACACATTTTTTATTATTAAAAATATACTGTTTGTAATACAGTTTATGTATACTGTTTTGACCAACTAATGGATGTACATATATTATTAAAACAGTAAAGAGACTAATGGGTGATGAAGAAACACTTTTTCTGTACTGTTTAAAACGAAATAAATCGATTTTATAAAACCGTGAAAAACTAAATTAAACATTGACCGGATAACTATTGATCGTACAACTACAATGAGTCACGAGAAAAAGAAAGAAAAAAAAGTATTCTTGTTTTCTGCTGTGGAACTTTGGAGCGAGGGTGTGCGTGTGCGTGTGCGTGCGTGTGCGTGTGCGTGTGTGTGTGTGTGTGTGTGTGTGTGTGTGTGTGTGTGTGTGTGTGTGTGTGTGTGTGTGTGTGTGTGTGTGTGTGTGTGTGTGTGTGTGTGCGTGCGTGCGTGCGTGCGTGCGTGTGTGTGTGTGTGTGTGCGTGCGTGCGTGCGTGTGTGTATGTGTGTGTGTTTGGGGGGGGGGGGGGGGGGATTCGAACTCACCAGGCCTCCACCACAAAGCGCTCCGGACTGGGCTTGGACTCCAGGCCCAGCCTCCTCTCCAGCTCGAAGCTGTGGATGTTGCGCAGCTTCCTCAGCAGGTGGCCATTGCAGTCAGAGGCCAGCACCCCATCAGAGGGCACCTTGACCGGGGAGCCCACGCTGGGGCCGGCGTAGGGGCTCTGGTGGCCCTGGTGGTTGCCCTGGTTGGCCTGCTCCTCCTCCGTGGCTGCCTGCAGGGAGCAGGACGAATGGTTCAATTACAGAGAGAGTCTGACTCACCCCCCCCCCCCGCTTATGTTGTCCACAGCAGTGTGATGAGAAGCATAATCGAATGAGGACAATTACAGTAATACACGACGACCTACAAATGCACAAACGGCCTCGGCTGAAAACATTTGATATATACGGTACGTAAACATTATCGATCGTGCAACCGATCTGAAGAGAACATCCTGAACGTTTAGCTTCTGTCTCATGTTGAGCAGCGATGGCCCTTTCGACAAACCAAATTTCAACAGCCGTTGTACCAATGTGTGTCACAAGACTCGAGAGAAATCAAACAGCGCCACAAAGGCCATGAGGAAAAGTGAAAAGCAAATGCTGTTTGCTACGCATGTCCAACCATCAAATGAAAATACAGGACACATTTTAATATTAACATAACGTCACACTTAATATTAATGTTATGTCATTTAAGTACAGCGATGTCTGTACGTATCACGCAATGTGTTGTAGTTGTGCATTCAAATTCTATGTACATTACATTACATGACATCATTGCAGTTATTTAGCAGATGCTTCTGTCCAAAGCGACTTACAATAAGGTCATTCAACAAAGGTAGGCAAGAGAACTGCTAGTCCCCAGAAGTCATAAGTGCATTGACTTCCTACCAAGCCTCACACTATGTACACACACACAGTGAAATGTGTTCCTCTGCATTTAACCCATCCTAGTATTAGGAGCAGTGGGGCAGCTATTGGATATATATTCGCCCGGGGAGCAGTGTGTAGGGGGTCTGGTGCCTTGCTCGAGGGCACCGCGGCAGTGCTCAGGTGTTTCGGGGACTTGAACCGGTGACCTTCCCAAGGTTCCCAAGCCCCCGAGTCCAAAAAGACTGCGCTATCCTGCCGCCATCCATCCTCTCTATACACCACAACTCCATTGACTAAATAGATGTACTAAATGAACAAAATGAACACTCTGAAGTGTTCATCCGAAGCCCCTGTATCTTCGTGTGTGTCGTTGCCGTTGCCGTGCCGACCTTCCAGGCCGCGGTGCGGATGCGGTTGCGGTTGCGGTCCAGCTCCTCCCACACGTCGGCCTCCTGGGGGCGGAGGGGGAGGCCCGGGGAGCCCGGCAGCCTCTCCCCCGGCCCAGGGTTGTTCTCCCCGTCGCTCAGCTGCTCGTCCTGCAGGACCTCCTCCGTGTTCTCCCGGAGCAGGTCGCCCGGGATCAGGGAGGCGTTCGCCATGCTGGAGCGCGCAAACACACAGGCACACACACGGGAGACACACACACACACACACACACACACACACAGGACAACACAGACACACACACACACGCATGGAAAACACACACACATGGAACACACACACACACACACATACACACAGACACACACGGGAATACACAACACACACACAGGCACACACACGGGACACACCCACACACACACACAGACACACGACACACACACAGAACACACACACGGGAATACACCAAACACACACACACACGATAAACACACACACCACACACATGGGAAACACAACACACACACAGAATACACAC